>JAKSZT010054215.1:33504574-33604376 GCA_026826555.1 Tolypeutes matacus
ACAGTCCACTATATATTCTGATCCTCTGTGTGTGTTTGTATGTGTTGTATGTGTAATTGAAGCAATACCTAATCTTACTATTATGCACTCTCACATTTTTATTCTACTGTTATTTTTCTGTTTTATTCCATTGTACTAAAAAATGCTGATCATTGACATTAATGGATTGCAATCTGTAGTTTGAAAGACATTGTTCAAGAAAAAACATTGATATTTTAGTAGTTGGGAATCTTATTTTGTAGGAGAGAATATATATTTTCATGAAATGCATTTTTGATTTTCATCATTTTAGGGATTTCCTCAAATTTAAGAAGTTTTGAAGGCACATGGGCTATTTTATTGCCAGTGATAAACATTGGGATACAGTTTCTGAATCCAGCACTTGATGTCATTGTTACAAATAGTGCCTTTCCCTTTTACTCCCTTTCCTCCCACCTTCCAGTCCTCAGGGTAGACAGGTTGCTCTCTGAAATTATGACATCTTTTTGAACCTGCTGTAAACTGGGGCTTAATGTGAGATTCTTTCTTCTTTACTAGAAAATTTCCTAAATAAATTATGGAAATACGTTTTGACTCATAGTTGGTATTAAAAGTGCCTTCTTCTTCTTTTTTTTTTTTTGCCTTTTAGGTATCTTATGTCACACTCTCCACCAGAGAAACTTTTTCAAAGGTTGGTCGAGAGCTTTTAGGAGCCATCACAGCTGTTCACCCTGAGATAATTTCTGTCCTTTTGGATAGAGTTCAAGAGACCATTGACCAGGTTGGCATGGTAAGCACGCTGATTTTCTTTTTAAATCCCAAAGTAATGGATTAATAGAAAAAAAAATAGGAAGGTTGTTGGGTTAAGGGAACAACAGGTTGAAGGCAACTAACATTTACTGTGTGCCATTCACCATCCTGCTCAGGGTTAGTTAGGTGTGTCTTATAAAAAGATGTGAATTCTCTTAAATCTCCTCAAAATTGACTTTCCTGCCTCTTTCAATAACTGTTTTTACTTTAATTAGATCCTTTAGTTAATTAGCTGTTTTTATTTCATAATTTTGTTTGACTTTGATAGTTCTTTTATTTTGTACTAGGAAGAAACAACTCTGATTAAGAAGGCCTTATTTTAATCAATTGCAAGCAAAATTAAAAGTGGTAATTTAATTGAGCCAGACATATACATAGTTTTTTTCTGAGTTTTGTCAGAATACCCTTTGCAATCTTTATATAGGTTTTATTTATTTATTTATTTATTTATTTATTTATTTATTTTTTTAAAGATTTTATTTATTTATTCATTTATCCCCCCCCTGCTGCTTGTGCTCGCTGGGTCAGCTAACCACACCGTGCGGGCGGGCTTGCCTTCACCAGGAGGCCCCGGGAACCGAACCTGGGGCCTCCCATATGGTAAACGGGAGCCCTACTGATTGAGCCACAGCCGCTTCCCTATATAGGTTTTAAAACAGCTTTATTGAGTTATCATTCATATACCATAGAATTCATCCATTTAAGGTATGCATTTCAGTGGTTTTTAGTATATAGATATGTATAACCATCACCACAGTCAAATCTTGAATATTTTCATCTTCTCAGAAAGAAACCCCATACCCTTTTGCTGTCACCCTATCATCCTCTTAGCCTGTATCCACTCCCCATGCCCCACCCGCCTGGCCCTAAGCAACTACAAATCTCTTATCTATCTCTATGGATTTGCCTATTCTGGATATGTCATATAAAGGGGATGTGGTCTTTTGTGACTGACTTTTTCCACTTAGTATAAGTTTTCAGCGTTCATTCATATTGTAGCTATAAAGATTTGGGTTAGGAATAGTTGTTGATGAGGAGCCTTTGGGGATACCCCAAAGGATAGAACTTAAAGGTATGTTTTAATGCCAACCTGCAAACTGATGTCACATTTCCTGTTAACATTTTATAATTTCCAAAGATGAGCTTACTTCAGAGGATACATCTTACTTTTGTTAGTGAAATCCAAATGTGTCTTCCCTATATCTTCAAGAAAAATTAGTGATCTTTTGACTTTCAATGAAAACAAATGTATTTAAAAAATACTATATAAATCCTGTTTTTTTGAGAATTCTTCCTTTTTAATTGTTATGCCTTATTTTTCCTGTCTTATTGCATTGACTTGGACCTTCATTACAATAATGAAAGCAGTGATAATGAGTAAACATCCTTGTCTTTTTCACGATTGTTAGAGGAAAGGGTTCGAAAGTTCACCTTTCAGTATAAAGTTAGGTGTAGGTTTTCATTGATGTTCTGTAGTAGACTGAGGAAGTTTTGTTCTACTTCTAGTTTGTTGACTTTTTAAAATTTTTTATCATCAATGGACACTCAAATGCTTTTACTGCACTATTGAGGTGATCTTATGATTTTTTTGCCTTTGTTCTGTTAATGTGGTAAATTACCTTGACTGGTTTTCAAATGTTGAGCTGATTGGTTTCCTGGAATAAAACCACTTGATCATGGTGTATTTTCCTTTTTATGTATTACTAGATTCAATCTAATAATGTTTTGTTGAGGATTTTATATATTCATGAGGGATATTTATGCCTTTGTTATATTTTGGTTTTAGGGTTATACTAGCCTCATAACATGATTTGGGGGAAGCATCTAGATTTTAAAAGAGTTTTCTTTTTTTTTTTTTGTTTTTTGTTTTTAGATTGCTATTAATTGTTCTAGAATGTTTGATAGAGTTCAGCAGTGAAATAATCTGAGTCAGGAGTTTTCTACGTGGGGAGGTTTTGATAAAATCTGAATAGTCCTATATCTGTTAAAGAAATTATTTCTTCTTAAGTCAGTTTCAGTAAGTTATATTTTTGAAGGGATATTTCCATTTCATATAACTAGTTGAATTTATTGGCATAGCACTGTTTATAATACTCCTTTTTATTTTATTTTATTTTTTTATTTTAAACCTTTCAATGTCTTTAGAATCTCATGATAACCCAATGGTATATGCTATACCATTGTTTTAGGCTGCTGGGATAGATGCTTTTCTGGACAGACCTCATTGCTGTCTCAATCTTGCTAGTACCACTATTCTGCTCTTTCTATCAGATAAAAGGGTAAAGCAGGGCTTTTCTGTTTTTAAAAGTGACCATTGAAGCATTTTATTCAGAATATTCACATTTTTTATTAATAAATCCTTATGAAAATCTTAACTAAGTAGAAAGGAAAGGATTCTTTAAAATTCATTCTTTCTACTATTTCTTTCAAATTTTGTTTTGTCCCCAATTTAGACAGTGCAGCAGGGACCTAAAAAATGGTAGTATGTATGTTCTAGACCTGTCTTGTCCATTGTAAGTTAGCCACTAAGTTCATATGACTATAGAGCCTTGAAATCTGGCTTATCCAAATTAAAGTGTGTAGTAATGTAAAATACACACTGGGTTTTGGCGATTTAGTATAAATAGGTTTTAAAAATCTTTACAGGACATTTAATATATATAAAAGTAAAACGAATAGTATAATGAATCAATCAACAGTGACTCCCCACTCCAGATTACTTTAAAGCTAGTACAAATATCTTTTTAAATGCCATAGAAGAAATAATTATTGTGTCAGATCTTTTCATAAAATGAATGACTATCCCCTGAATTATTGTGACTTTAGATTTGGATCTTAGTATGATGGTTTTCCTAAATTGAAGTATACCAATTTACATATTTTAAAAGTTGACCTTTCAAAAGATTGCAGAATGTGCTTTTGGCGTATCATCACTTTTATACCAGTTTCATTTGGTTGCTCATGATTTCCATGTCACTTGTCTAAAAGTTAAACAAAGCCTTGCTTTCTTTTGGGGTAAATTTTTTTTTGCAAGCAGTTTAATAATGTAGTTCAGTAGTAATATAAGAGGTTGTCCCTAAGTCTTGATTTTAATTATTCTTTTTGTTTTTAATAAGGTTTCTTTATACTTATTTAAAGAACTGCCTTTGTATCTTTGGCGGCCTTCTACCTCTGAGATAGTTGTGATTCGGGATTGGTTATTGAATTATAACCTGACAGCAGTGAAGAATAAGCTGGCATGTGTTATTCTAGAAGGACTAAATTGGGGATTTGGTGAACAGGTATGTGTTAAAACCATTTCCTAGAGACTATGAATTCTGCATGCATCAGTTTCAAAGATGCATTTTCTCAAAACATTAACATTTCAGAGTATCATATGCAAAGTCTACAAATTCTTTTAGTTGTGTCAGAGTTTAAGATGTTTTCTTTAAATTTGTTTTGCAGCATAAGTGTCCTCTTAAATGAAGATAAATTGTCCCATATTCAAAACTTTTCCCTTTCTCCTTAGACCACTTATATCTTGTTTTATCTCTGGCTATTTACTGCAGCTACTCCTAATTGCCTCTTCTGCCTCTACTCTCTCTTCCTTTTGTAGTTTGTCTTGTGTGTCATTGCCAGATTTGCCTCCTGAAACACTGTGCATTTGTTAAGAACCTGAGTTCTGAGTCAGGCTGCCTGAATTCTGATCCCAGCTCTTCCCCTCCCAGCTGTGTGACCCTGAGCAAGCTTCCTGAACTCTATGGACCTCAGTTGCTTATTTGTAAACATTGGTATTAATAGCTACCTTACAGGATCCTTTGTAAGGATTGAATGAGTTAGGACAAGTAAAACATTTATTTTTTTATTTATTTATTTATTTTAAAGATTGTATTTATTTATTCATTTATCTCCCCCTTGCTGCTTGTGCTCACTGGGTCAGCTAACCACGCCATGCGGGCGGGCTTGCCTTCACCAGGAGGCCCCGGGAACTGAACCCGGGGCCTCCCATATGGTAAACGGGAGCCCTACTGATTGAGCCACAGCCACTTCCCTACAAGTAAAACATTTAGAACAGATCTTACACATTGAGTACGCAGTGGTGGTAGTTACTTATAATAATAGTTTATTATTAGGATTTTGCTACCTATTATATTTGTTCCAAAGATGTCATGTCCGGTGATTTTGATTGTTAAACTTTTCTTGCCTCTATATAATAGGCCTTATTACTTAACACCTTGTTCAAAATATTAACATTTTAAAGAGACAATAGGGGAGAATTCAGTCTTCTGTAACTGTCTGCCACCACTTCTTCTAAACAAGTCTTGGTCATCGCAACAATCTTGTGTGGTTTGCATTAATGTCACTGTTGTGCAGATGAGAATACTGAAGCTGAGGAGCTTTTCTCCCATGATGTCCCTGACCACTTAGAACTGCCCATATGTTCATGTGGGTCTCCTCTCACTGAAGTGCTGGTTGGTGAGAGCTGGAGGGGTCTCTTCTCCACCTTCACTTTTTCTGACTTTGGAAGAGACTCCCCAGTCTCTGGGCTATCACAATGCTGCATGGAGACTTCCCTGTGAGAACCTCCTCTCTCTTAGGTAGAGTTAGGAAAGTCATCCTCTCATGAAAGGGTAAGGAATATATTTCATCAGGCTGTAAAGGAAGATTGGGTGAGACATCCCATGACAACTTTAAGTTCCTGAAGGAATATTTTATCCAGTGTTGAACATCTTATTTATTTTCACTGATGATAGGACAAGAAAAGGGAATGTCCTGGTTTCGGACAATGAATACTCTTAACTTCTAACCCAGAGTCTTTCTGGAGATTCTTGGGTGGGGCTGAGGGGTTATATTCAAAGGTGCCTGTTTTGGCTGGGGTGAGGGACCATGTAGGTTCAAGCCTATCTAGGTGCTGTGTGATGGCTCATTAAAGATTTCGTTTTTTTCTGGTTATTTTATAACTTCACCGTTAGGGAGTATGATTTTTGGAATATTTAACTTCTGTACCCATGATCCTTTTTTACTATTCTGCCAAATCTTTTGGTTCAAAGTTACCAAAAAAATAAATAAATAAATAAAATCAAGGTGTTATGTTTGTGATTATTTTTCTCTCTGCAAGGGTGCCCTTCATCTGGATCAAGCAGTCCATGCTGAAGTGGCTTTGATGGTTCTTGAAGCTTACCAGAAGTACCTTGCACAGAAGCCATATGCTGGGCTTCTTTCTGAAAGTATGAAACAGGTATTTCCTTCTCTTATGTATTGACAACATAAATCTTTATTCATAAATGGCCTGGGCAGATTACATTACCATATTGATCGTTAAGTTTCCTAAGAACATTTCTGACAATGTAAGACCTTGAAATTGAGTTCTGTGTATGACCATTTTAATATTGTAGAATTTGAGTTGAGCTACAGTGGTGTGCCAGAGCTGGCTTGGACTGCTCGGAAGAACTGATTGTTAAATTCCAGGAACGTTGCAAGCCAGTTATTTAATTGCTGGTAGCTTGAAATTGCCATGGTAGGAGTTTCTGCGCCACCCACAGTGGCTCATGCCTCCCCCAATTATTGTTAAAAGTATTTAGGAGCACACCATTCATTGAGTAACAACTTCTGTATCATTTCTCTTTTGCTAGCATTGACTCAAGCTCACAAAATGACTAGCAAGTAAGCATGAGCAGTCAATTGTAGGTGAGAAATTACTCACCTACAACATAAATAAATTGAAGACCAATTAGTAGTGTGTTCCTCTCTTTTGAAGGCATTGTTGTTTATAAAAGAAGATAGGTGGATAAAGCTTACTGATTTAATTTGCATATGACTAATGCAGTTTAAAATAAATGTTTTAGGTTTCATATTTGGCCAGTATTGTTCGATATGGAGAGACTGCTGAGACCTTGTTTAACCAGTGGGTCTGGAACTTGATCTTGAGGTTAAAACTGCACAAAAATGATTATGGAATACAGCAGAATTGTCCAACTGTTCCCTTCTTCAGCACTGTTCCTGACATGACAGAGTCACCCACGTTTCATCCTCTCTTGAAGGCTGTTAAAGCGGGCATGCCCATTGGCTGTTACCTTGCCTTATCCATGACGGCTGCAGGTCACAGGTACAGTGTTTAGGGTGAACTTCTTGGGTTACTGAACCTTGTTGTAGTCAGTGGTTCTAAGATCTCACCTTTCATATCCCATAGGTTTGAGGCCTCCATCAAACATATCTAGGGATAGTTAGGGCCAAAGAATAATACAAATAAATAAGGAGGAATGCTGCTCAGGTTCACATAAGGCAGATTTGTACCAAAAACTCACCTTACTACATTATGATGAGAGTTGCAGCTGTCATCCAGAGAGGAATGTTCATATCAGCAGTAGATAAACTCTCTTTCCTCAGAATAATGATCAAATAAAAATAATTGGACACCTATCTTGACTTTATTTTAAAGTGATGGCAACCCAACTCAGGGTCCTCAACAAATGGCTGTTCCTGTCCGGGGGAATGGAATGTCTCATCAGGTCATGTGCCTCTCTGGTGCTTTCTGTACTCACCTGTTTCATGATTTCTCTAATTTCTTGTATCCATTGTATGACCTGTAGCTCTTTATTCACTGATACTGCTTCAGATTTTTTCTAAATGTAATTATTTAGTGCTGATCACTGAATCTTCAATTGGAGCAAGGGTGAGAATAAGTGTTTCTTTGAAGTGTTTCATGCCACCGTCTTGATTGTGGGCTCACTTTTGAATCTTCTTTTTGCTAGAATACCTTGTGGGAATATCTGGACAAGGAGAGCCCCATGGCTTTTAGAAGAAGCACCATTTGAGAAACAAAATGAGATAATAGCAGGCACTTTGGACTAGAAATTTGCAAACTTGCTCTCATTTTGACTCTAGACTAGCAATTTATGTGAATTTGTCCACGGTCCTTCACTTTCCTGGCTCTCCTTTTTTGTTATCTATAAAATGGAAATGTAGGTGAACTTTCAAGTTTCTTTCTGCTTTCAGGGTTCTGATTCTAATATTTCTCTGGGAAAAGTGGGTACACAAAAATATGCTGGAGACCTGAGACAGACAGTAAAGGCAGTGTGTGTAGGCTGTTAATCCATCAGAAAGATGTCTTTTTATGAATTAGCTACCTTGTGCACGCACTGCCTTTTTTTCTTCTTCTTTTTCCATAGCGTTGAGAAGTTCTGTGCAGAAGGCATCCCGCTGTTGGGAATTCTGGTCCAGTCGAGGCATTTGAGAACAGTGGTCCATGTCTTGGATAAGATTCTGCCTTTGTTCTACCCTTGCCAATATTACCTTCTGAAGAATGAGCAGTAAGTATGCTCCATCTGCAGCAGGGAATGTTCCTTGGAGAATAGTCCAGTGAATACAAATGGTTATGGCTTCTGGTTTCCTAAGTAAAACATCTTTAAATATAAATATAAATATATTTATATATTTTTTTCATTAAAGATGTATTTTTTAAATTTATTTCTCCCCCATCCCTTCTTTGTTTGTGCTCACTGTCTGTTCTCTATACCTGTTAGTTGTGTGTTCTTTCTGTCTGCTTGTCTTCTTTTTAGGAGGCACTGGGAACTGAACCCGGAACCTCCCATGTGGGAGGGAGGTGCCCACTTGCTTGAGCCACCTCTGCTCCCAAACATATTTTATTTATTTATTTATTTATTTTTTTTTTTATTTTACCGGGAGGTCCCAGGGATCGAACCCAGGTCCTTCCATATGGGAGACGGACGCCCAACCAGTTGAGCCACATCCGCCCCCCCAAACATATTTTGATGGTGGTGTTTTTTATTTTTTAGGAGGTGGCAAACTTCCTGTTGCCCACTTTAGAATGCAGGTTGATAAACAGTAATTCTAATAATGATTCTAGCTTTATTATCGCGAAAGATATTTTCCTTTGTCATTTAATTTTGGGTTACTTATGTAGCTTATTAGTGTTTTGTAACACCGTTTTTCCATTAGAATTTGGGTATAGTGCTTCTGACATTTTGTCATTGTAGTAAAAGTAAAACACATTTTTTTTTTTTTTAAGATTTTATTTATTTATTTATTTATTTATTTATTTATTTATTTATCCCCCCTTGCTGCTTGTGCTCGCTGTGTCACCTTGCTGTGTGTTTTTCTGTGTCTGCTTGTCTCCCTTTGTTGGGTCGTCCTGCTGCGTCAGCTCACCATGCTGCACGGGCTGGCTTGCCTTCACCAGGAGTCCCCAGGAATTGAACCTGGGGCCTCCCATATGGTAAACGGGAGCCCTATCGATTGAGCCACATCTGCTTCCCCACATTGATTTTTTAAAAATGCCTACAGTATGCTAGTGCAGTGTTACAAACATAAGATTTATTGTAAAGGTGCTCATCCATGAGACATTTATAATGGTCTTGTGAAAATAAGACATTTGGAATAAATTACAAAGTTATGAAGCAAAATATTGAAAGGGCAAAGCAATGGTGTATAGATTACGATTAAATTATATGTAATTTATGGTAAAAAGAAATGCTGTTTGGGGAAAGAGAGAATTATGGAGTATTAAGCAAGATTCTTAATTGCATGTGATGAAATCCAGTGCAGACTAGTTTCACCAAGAAGTAAATGTATTGGCTCATGTAATTCAGAAAGAGAATAGAGCTTTGTGAAGAACTGGATTCAGAGGCCCATGATAACATTAGGTCAGTCTAGAGGAATGGCTCTCATGTGGGGGAGATTTTGCTCACTGGTGGACATTTGGCAATGTCTAGAGATACTTTGTGTTGTTACAACTGGGAGTGGTACTATAGTATTGGCATTCAGTGGGTAAAGGCCAGGGATGTCGCCAAACATCCTGCAGTGCACAGGACAGCTCCCCTGTGCCCGAGAATTATTGGAAAACCCTAGACTAGTTTTCTCTTTTTCTCTGTATATCTCTCCTCCCAAGTCCATGGCCCGGCCTTTCTCTCTATTTGGCCTTCTCCTCTAGGTGACTTTTTCCAGGAGAATGAGGGTACATGGCTACAGAAGAGAACTAGGTGCCATCCTAGTTCCCCATGGGAAAGACAGAATATCTTTTTCATTGTTTCTGTATAACCATCTCTGATTGGTCCGCCTTAGCTCACATGCTTTCCCTGGTCCAGTAAGATTGGCCAGTCATGAGAATAGGGTGTGGGGGAGTTGTTATCAAGAGCCCCTTCCTCCCAGAACTCTAAGGCAAGGGGGAAGGGCAGTTCCCCTAAGGTAATTCTGAAATTAGCAGAAGGAAGAGATAGAACAGGAGGGTGAACTGAAGCTACAGATAGCCTGAGGTTGTGACTATATGGAAGAGGTGGATCTCTAATTGTGCTTTGGAGGGCTTGGGCCAGGGGAGAAGATAGGTCAGGATGGGGCTTTTTCAGTACTGATAGGGGTGTGTGCAGAGGGTCTAGAGGGGGCCAGGCTGTGTAAGAGCATTAGTAAAAGCTCAGAGGGGATCATTTGTCCAGGGAGCAGGGAGGAGAGCATCTGGCTGGCCCCTCATGGGGAGTGGTGAAAGGGCAGGTGTTTTAGTTTCCTAGTTGCTAAAGCAAATAGCATACAATGGGTTGGCTTAACCTATGGGAATTTATTGGCTCACTATTTTAAGGCTAGGAGAAGTCCAAATCAAGGCTTATCAAGGTGATGCTTTCTTCCTGAAAACTGGTGTTTTGAGGCTGGTTGCTGGTGATCCTTGGTCCTTGGCTTTTCTGGCATATGGCAATGCACAGGACGGCATCTTCTCCTTTCTTTTCCAAGTCCCCTTGACTTTTGACTTCTTGCTTCCCATGACTTCCTAACTGTCTGAACTTCATTCTTCTTACAAAGGACTCCAGTAATAGGATTAAGATCCATCCTAATTGAGTCAGTCCACACCTTAACTGAAGTAACCTCATCAAAAGGTCCTACTTAGAATGGGTTTACACCTACAGGAATGGATTAAGTTTAAGAACATGTTTTTCTGGGGTACATAGCTACAGACCACCATAGGAGGAGAGGCCAGATGAGGAGCCCTGCGTGGTAAAGGTAGGGCATCTATCCAAGGGTGCAAGGGGAACATTACAGGGGTCATATTTTTCAAGCATTTTCTCAAAAACTTGCCTGGCAATGAGAATCAATGGGGGCGGTGGGGGGGGTGGGAGTCGTATTAAAATACAGATTCCTAGGTCCTATCCTTGGAGAGTCTAGTTTAGTAGGAAAGAGGTTGTGCCTTTTTGTTTTTTTAGTATCCAGGCACTGAGCAAATTTGGGAACACTTGTCTTCTGGTTAGCCCATGGGCTCTCAGGGCAGTCAGGTATGAGTTTGTGTCCTTACTCCATCACTGACTGGTCTGTGAACACAAGATAGTTTCTTAACTTTTCAGAGCCTCTGTTTCTTCATTTGTATAGTGGAATAATGTCACCTTCTCCTGTAGGACAAGTTGTAAGGCATATGGAAAGTACAGAGCCTGGCACAATTTTAATAAATTTTCCTTAGAGTTTTGTGTTTATTTTAGGTGAATTTTAAGATTAAAATTTATGGTCTATATTTTTTTCACTATATTTGGTAAACTGTGAATAATGGTGACCCTTTTTAGGACCGTTTCTGATGCCGCCGCTCCTGTGTATCTCTCTGCTCCCCTCTTCATGCCTGCATTAGCTCTGCCCTCTGAACTCTTAGAGCACTTTATTAGTACCTTTTTTGTCATAACTTTTCTGTTGAGGTTTGGACTTAGATCTGTGTTTCTGGTGAAATAGGAGGCATCTTCATTCACCGTTAACAGCTGGTTATTGACTCCTGCCGTGTGCTGCCATCGTGAGTACGTGTGTACGGTGGGGAAGGAAAGCAGGACTGGGCTATGCCCTCAAGGAGCTCAGGCAAGTGAGGGAGACAGACACTGGAAGTTATCACTTCCTCAAGAATGCGAAGGACTGGGAAGGAAAACAGCAGGGTGCTATGAGAGCAGCGAAGGAGTTAGATGTATTTTAGACTGGTGGGGGGGGAGGGTTGGTCAGGAAGTGCTCTTTGAGGAAGGGACATCGCAGTCGAGATGTAAGGGGTGAATAAAGGTTTGTCAGGTGAAGTGTGGGAGAAGAGTGTTTTAGGCAGAATGCCAAGGCCCTGAGAGAGGAGGGAGCTCCAAGGAACTGAGGGAAGGCCCTTGTCTGAATTGTGGTGGTATCCCTCATATCACCTCTTACACCACCTTGTATTAATGTGACACCCAGTAAAAGGTGATTTTAAAAACATCTCTGCTTTTATTGGGGAAGGGTACTGAGTGATGTTTTGAGGTGTTTTCCCTCTAATGATCTTTAAGTTGCATGTGTTTTTGGGTCTTGGCTCTATTTATTATACTTCTGAAAGTATGTATAGTTCCTTTTAACCAATATTTACTTTAGAAAATTTTATTCTTCTGAAATTCCTAAAGGGTTATCAGAATCCATAAATGGAGGTTTGGTGTAGAAATGGGACTGATTTAGTATTTTTTGCTTCCTTGTAAGTAGCCACTGGAAATTTTGGTGACTCCTGATTGGAAGGTCAAGTGTGTCATCCTGTATGCTCGGCAGGTTTTTGTCGCACCTCCTCCTGTTCCTGCACTTGGACAGCGGTGTCCCTCAGGGCGTCACACAGCAGGTCACCCAGAAGGTGACACAGCACCTTACGGGAGTCAGCCATGGGGACAATGTGAAGCTTCTCAACAGCATGATTCAGGTCAGGGCCCCAGCAAATCCCCAAAAGTACCCTTACCCATCTTCCTAGCCCAGACTTAAGTTACCACATTTATGTTTGGACCATTTCAAAACATGGCACAGTGCTTTCGGCCAAGAGGGTCAGAAATTCTGGCTCCACAATGGAGGGAAATGGTGTTTTGGAAATGGGAGTGTGGCTATTCCTTTCACATCACCCAAGTCTCTTCTCCACAGGCTCATGTATCTGTAAGCACTCAGCCCAACGAAGTGGGCCCCGTTGCTGTGTTGGAGTTCTGGGTTCAGGCTCTTATAAGCCAACACCTTTGGTACAGAGAACAACCCATCCTCTTCCTCATGGACCACTTATGTAAAACAGCTTTTCAGCTGATGCAGGAAGACTGTATACAGAAATTACTCTACCAGCAACACAAGGTAAACCTGTTTAGAATTTATCTTTTAGTTATCTCAATAACCATAGTCCTCTAGTGCAGATCTCAGTGAAGTCAAAGGAAAAGGCACCCTAGGAAGAGCCTAGCTCGTTCCATTTCACATAGTTATCACCTAGGACTATCACTGCTGGTGGGTTAATGAGGGAAAATCTGTGTCTTTTCAAACTCTTCCATTGTTGTAAGACAATTGTGATATTCTTGAAAAGGTCATTCATAAGGTTTGTTTAACGCCTCCTCTCTCGACTCCACATCTTCTCCTGGTGTAGAATGCCTTGGGTTACCACTGTGACCGGAGTCTACTCTCTTCTTTGGTGAACTGGATCGTGGCAGGCAACATCACTCCTTCCTTCGTGGAGGGCTCAGCCACACCCACTCAGGTAGGAAGCCCACTAAGGATAGGGTGGTAGGGCTGTGTGTTATCTTTGTGAACTTTCATATTGTTATAATCTTTACTAATAAATTACTTGTAGCCTAAAATGGCTAACATTTATTTAGCACTTAACCACTTTTTCATTTTAATCCTCACAGCAGCCCTCTGCTGAGGTTGTGTTATTACGATTCCTGTTTTACAGTTAACTGGGTTTAATGGGGTTATATGGCTTGCTCAGGATCAGACGGCCTGTGATCAGACTCCGGTCTGCTTGACTACAGAGCCTGCCCTGCAGCGTGGCACACTGGTTGGGTGTGGGTGCTGGAGCCAGATAGGTCTGGGTTACAACTGAGGTTCTGCTATTTGTTAATTATATGTCTTGTGCAACTTGCTGACCCCTCTGTCCTCAGTTTCCTCATTGTCAAATGGGCATAATGATTGCACCTACCTGTAAATCACTTAGAACAGTGTTTAGCACATAATAAATGCTCACTAAGAGTTGGCCATTTATTATTATAGATGTCATTGTCATCAGCAGCATTATTTTCATCATTACCACTTCTCAGACTTTGTGTCTAAAATTCTGTCTCCACTCCATCACTTAAACCAGTAGTAACATCCTATAGTTTCTCATCTCGGTCTTACCTCCTGCTCTTCTTCACACCTTCATACTTGTAATCCAGCTGAACCAAACTCCTTGCTGTTACCTAGTCACCCCCCTGGTGTTTCTACCTCCTTACCTTTGCCTAGCTGATTCCCTTTCCAGGCATGCCATTCCCTCCAGTCTCTGCATGGAGACTTCTCTGTCTGCCCACTAGGATCCAGCCCTCTTTCCTCTGCCTTTCCATAGCACTTTATTCCAACCCCTGATTTAGTACTCACTGTCTCTCACTTCACATTTTAATTACTTCTTTATTAGTCTTGTCTCTTCTAATAGAAAACTTTTTAAGGGCTGAGCCATGTCTGGCCCTCCTTCCTATCTTCTTGCCCTTTTACCTACAGAACCTGCTCCAGGAATATTGTTGATTGAATGCATGTACTTTTTTTTTTTTTTTTTTTTTTTTAACCAAAGTAGCCTTTCCAAAGGAATTTAACATATTTCAGTGATCTTATCTAAATTTATATCTGTAATAAAAATGGGAAGAGGTATAAAATATTTGGTATTTTACCAGTGTTAATTTTAGAAACTATAAATAGTTGTTGACTGAACTGTGATAGAAAAAAATTTTAATTTATGGATTTTGAGACTGTGTTTTGGCACTTCACAAGTTATTCTCCTTTCCTTTTTTCGGTGTCATTGTAGGTCTGGTTTGCATGGACAGTACTGAACATGGAATCCATCTTTGAAGAAGACTCCCAGCTCCGAAGAGTTGTTGAAGGGGAATTGGTTATAAACTCTGCTTTTACCCCTGACCAAGCTCTGAAGGTGCAAATAGCAGTTCTGCATTTGAGTGGTAGAAAGTGGCTTATGCTTTGATGCTATGGATTCATCTATAGCTTTGGAACTTCTGTGATTTTTTTCTTTTGTTACACATAATTTGAAAGCAAAATAACCAAATCAGTACTTTAAAATGTTTAGTTAGATTGTATACTTCTTTACCTAGGTTTATTTAGCCTTGAGAGTCACAACCTAATCATGAAGGCCATATGCATGGCAAGTGAGGGTAATTGCCATTGTTTTAAACAAATTCCGCTTTGACCCATGTACATCAGAATCCCCTAGAAACTTTGTTAAAAATTCAGATTCCTGGACCCCATCTTCTGAGATTCTGAATCTTCTGAGTCTGGAGTGGGACCCGGGAATTTATCTTTAAAAATTCTCTAACTGATTTTCAGACTCACTGAAGTTTGAACAAAACTGGAATAAGGCTTTAGATTTAAAGACCTATTTTAGGGTACCATAGTATAGACTGCCTTTGTAGAGCCTGTCAAGGAATTAATCATTCTTGAAAGTTCTTTTAAAATTTAAATTTTCAGAAGATAGTTTGACAGTAAAATTTACTTTTGGTTTTCATATCATTCTACTTCTTTGCACTATAGCATTTTAAATGCAGAAGAATTTCACGGATGGGAATGAGGGCAGAATAAGTGACTCTGAAAACCCATTTCAACTTTGGAATCTGTGAAATATTTTGACAGAAAAGAGCTGCCACATTTCTTGTCTATCAAGGAGGTTAAAGTATTAGATAGTAGGTTGAAGAAGTAGGTTTTATATGACTTTTTCTTACTGAATTGAAAACAAAATGTTTAGCATTTCATTTGGATCACTAGAGCAAGCTGTATTTGCTGTTGTGTTCATTTCATGGTTGCTCAAACCCTTCTTCTTTTGTAGAAAGCCCAGGCCCAGCTGAAGCTCCCCATTGTCCCGTCCCTCCAGAGGTTGCTGATTTACCGTTGGGCCCACCAGGCTCTGGTTACACCTTCTGATCACCCTCTCCTGCCGCTCATTTGGCAGAAGTTTTTCCTCCTCTATCTTCACCGCCCAGGACCTCAGTATGGGTATGGCAGCCAGTATTGTATTGTGTCTATGTGTCCATTCCTCCTTTGCACTGTTCAGATTCCTTTGAAGTGTGAGTTAGAACCATTTTTTGGTGGCAGTGGCTTTGGAGTCTCCCTCCCCCTTCCTGATTAATGTTACTACACTGGATCTTTTTGGAGTTTGAGGGCCCCATGGCAGCTGTCTCTTTACTATTCCCCACAGCCATTGTGGCAGAGACAACATCCTGGAGCTGATTAGACCCTAGTGGGTCTGGGCAAGGTTTAGCATAGAATATCGGGATGTGCAAGAGAAAAAAACTGCCCCAGACATAGGCTGTTTATAGGACCATAGAACCATCGTGGGGCTCCTTGAGAGGGCACGTTGTGATGAGTAGTGCTGTTGTGAACAAAGACCAGTCTGTGTCTGGCAGCCCTTGGGCTGCTCTTTGGGTGTCCAGTGTTTCCGCTAGGTATTAAGGGCCTCCAGCCAGCTGGGAACTGTCCTCTGTTACCTTGGTTGCCCATTGGCTCCCAATTTCCTTAACTTACTCATTTGAAACATATGGATGTTGATTCTTTGTCATGTCAATTTTCTGCCAGATTGCCAGGTTAAAAGAGTGGGGACCATCTTTAATCTGTTCTGTACTTCTGAGTGGTAATAATATCCTGAATTGTGTGCTATTTCATTCTTTTTTAAAAACTGCTTTCATTTGCACCATCTTGTTGGATCCTCATAATAACCTTGGAGGTAGGAATAGTAGGTATTAATTTAGTGCTGTTTATACAGTCATAGTAAATTGACTTGCTAATTGTCTGCCGTTTTGTGTCATGTGGAAAAAGTATGGTGTATTGAAAGGTTATAGATCTGTGTTTGTATTTTTCAAGATTACCCATAGATGGTTGTATTGGAAGAAGGTTTTTTCAAAGCCCGTCTCATATCAGTTTGTTGAAAGAAATGAAGAGTCGCCTGGCTGAGGTGGCCGACTTCCACCATGCTGCGAGTAAGGCCCTCCGTGTTCCAGCAGAGGGCAGTGAAGGGCCACATGAGAGCCGGGCTGGCACCCCTGGCTACCTGACTTCACCAGAACTGCACACAGAACTCGTGAGGTGATATTCCACTGTTTAACCATCTATATTGTTGTTTTCAGTACAGGTACTGTGCTGGGACAGGTCATTTGTGTTACAGATTGTTAGGTGTTATTGTCTAACTCTGCTCAATTGAATATGGAAGGCAGCTTTGATACAGGTTTGCACTTTGAAATGTTTCTCTTTTGTGTTACTCATGAGAAGTGACTCAGCAATTTCGACATACCTTTATTGAGCAACTGCATTCTCAGTGGTAGATCATAAATCAGAGGGCTGCTAGCCACTTCTGTTTCTTTATGTAGAAATAGAAACAAAACCAAACATTTTATCTGCTGTAATAGTTCTTAAATAAATGACTAAGACATGGGTTCCTAAAGTGGGGTCATAGACCTTCTAGGGATTCATGGATACACCTGAAGTGAAGGGTCTAGAGTCTGAAATTCCTTATGAAATTAGACATGGTATTTGCATACTCTCAAAATATTACATTATTCCTTTACCTTTCATTTTTAAGCTTGATAAAAACCAAATATAAATTTCTCATAAATGGGACTTACAAAATGTTTCTTAATAATTAACATGAATAAAAAATATCTTGATGAGAAGACCCAGTGTTTTCATCCAGCACTGAGGCTTCAGGCCTGCTTGACTTAAGCCTTTAGAGCTCTCTCAGCCTCTACAATGTTTTTTTCCCCTTATCTTGCTTGGTTGAAGGAATACTTAGTTGTAGTCAGACTTAACCTGTGGAAAGGCTCTGTCTTTGAGCATTTTAGATCAACGAAGGAAGTCTTTGATGTTCCCTTCTGCCTCTCTTAAATTCCCCTTCCTTTGGTGTTTTCATAAAGTGGCCATCTATCTTACCGAATCAGCTGGAAGAGCTACATACCATCCTTTTCCCTTTGTGAGCCTCAAAGCCCTATCCATGCCTCCCTTCCTAGATAAATTTATTGAGCAAAGCAAAGCAGTGCCACCTCCCGCCCCCACCCAGTAATTTGTGTATTAAAGACTACTTCTCTTATACTTGTTGCAGCATACAACTGCTTAAAATACCAGTGATCTTAGCTAAATGAACTGTGTTCCTTGTAAAAACAAAATAAAATCAAAGGATACATCATTATATATATATTTTAAAGTGTTTACTGGAAAATCGAGAGTTAAAAAAAAAAATCTGGCTTTGTTCTACTCCTTCTAAATGAGAACAGGATGCACACATGGCTGTCAGGTTTATTTGTGATCCCTTGAGGCAGGACATCAACAGTTAGCCTGAAGTTGGCAAGTTCTTCCAAAGTATGGCTTTCAGTATTTCTCTGAAAAGTAGAAAATACATTTGAGTGTTACTTTTAACTTTTCCAAGCACTAAGGTTCACCATGACTGTTAATTATCCAGGAAAAGAAAAGCTCCAAATTTAGATCTGAAGTTTGTGTTAAAATCACCTTCTCTAATTTTTTCTGTATCCTGTATTTAATCCTATTTCAATAAAGAGTTCTCAGAGCTCTTTCTTCATATCTTTGGTTTTAACAATTATTGCATTAATATTTTAATTATTGGGCATATCTTTCTCCCCTCCTGGACAGTGAGCTCCTTGGGAGTTGTGGTGATGGTTGGAAACATTTTCTATGTGATTTCTTTACTTACATATAGTAGTGCCAGAATTCCTAGATATATATAAGAAACTTCATTTGCTTGCACATCTTTTAAAATTTTATATGTTTATGTTTTTATCTTTTAGGCTCTTCAATGTATATATATTATGGCTAGAAGATGAGAATTTTCAAAAAGGAGATACCTATATCCCTTCGCTACCAAAGCATTATGATATTCACAAGCTGGCAAAAGTGATGCAGAATCAGCAGGTGAAACTATGATGATATCTTTTTTTTTTTTTTTTTTTTTTTTTTAAGAACGGGGTATTTATTGTAGCATTGTTTGCAATAGCAGAAGATTGAGAATAACCCAGAACGATATCTTCTTTACAATATCTGACTGTAACTTGAATTGGTTACATTCATAGTCTAATGGTAAAACCACTTATTTATATAGAAATGGGTAGTTACTTGAATAGTCATTGACAGTGGCTACATAGTATGTAAGCAGTGGTATTAAAGAGATGTTTTTTTTGAATCTCCAGCCTCATATGGCCTCACCTAAAGGCCTGGAATTCATTCAAGGTTAATTTCTGTAACCTCACAAACAATAGCATTCCTCTGACTGTTTGTATTCTTTCTTACTTGAAATTATCAATGGCTGAACACTTTAAGCAATCATCTCTACTACCATTAAAAAGTACAGTGTAAGAATTTATAAGGATTCATACTTTACTTATGAGCGTTATTGCACAGAGTAGATGAGCTTGCCTTTGTTTGGCTTCAGAGATGTTTTGCTTATAGGTGTCTCAGTCTTGGTTCCCCTCTGGAGACACTCAGGTCTAGTCTTTATGTGTCCTGAGCTGTTCTATCCCTGGCACCCAAAGATGTCTGTGATCCTGTTTTAGAACGAACTGTCTGAATTTTCTCTAAGCTTCTGTAGCCATCTTCAGCAGGGTGGCAGGGACACATACCTCCTATTCCACTTCCTTTTTCTCTAGGAGCAGCACTTATTGGACCTTGACCCCAACACTGGGATGGGATTTAGGAACCTCTAAAACTTGAGAGACTTTAATTTGGATCCTTAAACCTATCTACTTCTACATTATATGTAGTATTTCATCTCCAGTAGTATCTTTGACTTTGTTCTGCTTTTTTTCATTATTGACTTTCTCCCCTTCCCCTTCTTTTTTCTTCCCTTCTCTTCCTTCCATGAACACTGAATTGAATGCCTTCCAGACATCTAATGCCAAGGACATAAGAAGAAATCTGATAGTCTCTGCTATCAAGGAGCTTATTGTCAAATGGGGAACTAAACAAACAATTATTATACCTTGATAAAGTCTGTGAATGCAATGCACAGAGTGCTGTGGGAACATAGAGGAACAGCCCCTGATTCAGACTGGGGCTGGAGTGGTATCTTTGAGCTGAGCTGCTCTGTAGGACAAATAGAAATTGGTCAGGTTGAAAGGAGAGAAGGACATGTTGATGGGGAGTGGCAGAGAGGATCTTGCAAGTGTTATGTGCAAAGACATGGCATGTGAGAGAGAACATGGCATGTTCAAAAAGGAGCAGGTTGGAGTGTCACAGCAGAGAGGTAAATGCGGGTCAGCTCATGAAGGACTATATATGTCTTTCTAAGGAATTTGGACTTTATTCTGAAGTCTTTGGAAAGCCATTGAAATAGCAGAAGTGATTGGATCAATGGATGAATTCAAAATATACTGATGAGGGGAAGTGGCTGTGGCTCGATCAGTGGGGCTCCTGTTTGCCATATGGGAGGCCCCGGGTTCGGTTCCTGGGGCCTCCTGGTGGGGGCAGGCCCGCCCGCATGGCGTGGTTGGCTGACCCAGCGAGTGCAAGCAGCAAGGGGGGGATAAATGAATAAATAAATAAAATCTTAAAAAAAAAATATATATATATATATATATATATATATATGCATACATACATACTGAAGAAGAATTAGTTGATTTTGTGACTGATTAGATATACAAGGACTCCCAAATTTATAACCTGGGCAGCTAGAGCTGCTGTTTACAGAGATAGGAAATACTGGATGAGGAAGTGCCTGAGGAACTTCAAGGAGAGCTCTCTATCAAGGAGTTGGTGGGTAAGGGATATATAGGTCTGGAATTCACAAACGCAGCCATGTAGGAAAACGTGGGTTTACAAATTAGAGCATATTTAGATTAGGAAGAGGATTGAAAGTGGAACCCTGGGAAATCACAGCATTTAAGGCATAGACAGTAGGCTGAGAATATAGGGCCACAGAGGTAGGAACAATAAAGAAGAAAAAGGTCATGATGTCCTGAAGTCTCTGAGTGTAGTTCTAAACTCATCTGTTCTGTAGATGCCACATCCTGAGGCCTGATCCAAGGGTTTGCACACAGTGGGTACTTAGTCAGTGTTTTTAAAAATCATTGATAGCTTTCTTGGTTCTCTGAGATTTGTCTTGGTTCCCCAGCATCTACAGAATTAATTGCCTTTTTTTTTTTTTTAAGCCTTTTTTTTAAAGCCAGTCTTTGCTTGCCATTATATACAATTCTGCATTTTTATTTGTAATTCAAGCTCCAAGTTGTTCTTTTTGTGGTTTGAGTCATATCTGCTTACCCATTGTTAATTCTCAATATTTTCTCTGATTGTTAATCTTTGTCAACAGTTATTTAGCACAGAAGCAAAAAGGCGGCACAGTGACCCCCACATAAGGGAGATACATGTGCACATAGCAGGGTCTGGTACATCACATGGAACAGTTTGGTGCCTATAAGATACAGCCTTGTGATCGGTATTAGACTTTGGAATTCCTTGTCTGAGTCTGGAAAGCCTTATGCCAGGGTTGGTTTGGAAATAATGGTTTACGACTTTATGATATGCTAATTGAGAAGCCAGGGACGTTTTTAGGTTTAGAGGACTCTTTTGGCCTTAGAACACTTAAAATCAGAAGGAAGAAAATCATGATCAACAAAACCATAGCTCATATTTGGTCACCTGCTGTTACTGTTTGAAGTGGTTTTTAGTGTTCGTTGATATTTGACATTTTTTCTCTAAAGGCAGTCTCCCGTTCTAATATGTAGTGCTTACCAAAGTGAAGTACATGAAGTTCAGAATATTCAAGACAGCCTACTGGACTGTGGGGAAGAATACTAGAACTTCTCTTTTTTTCTCATTATGTTTATTGACTTACTTGACCTTTTATTGTGAAAAAATTCAATCATATAGGAAAGTAGGCGGAATAGTATAATGGACATGTCCCCCTCCCTGCAGTGTGTGGTGTGCCTGGTTTCATCTGTACCCCTTTCACTCCCCCATCATATTATCTTGGAGCTAATACCACAGAACATATCTCATATATAAAGATCTCAGTATTTGTTTTTGAAAGATAAGATTACAGTAATTAATAGTAAATATCTAGTTGTTCAAATTTCCAGTTGTCTTGTGATGTTGTAAAAGTTTGTTGTGTTTTTTTTTTTTTTCTTTCATTTTTACCATTTGTTTGAATCAGTTTCCACATTTTGTAATTGGTTGAGATGTCTTGTAAATCTTTTTTTTATCTATAGGGTCTCCCCCCATCCTCTTGTTTTTTTCTTTCAATTTATTTGTTGAAGAAACTGGGTTTGTCTATAGAGTTTTTTCATAGTCTGGATTTTGCTGATTGCATCTTTGTGGTATAGTTTAACGTGTTTTTTTCTGTCCCCTGTATTTCTTGTAAATTTGTGTTTGGATCTAGAGGTTCGATACAATCCAGGTTCAATTACTTTCAGTATATTTATTATCCACCCTTTAAAAATTTCTATCTTTTACATATGTCTTAAAATGCACATAATTTTTTTTATCTCAATAGTGTATATATAAAATTTATAAATATACATATAGTGTACAATAAAAAAAGTTTTGAGACCACTGCTAAGATTGTTATATTTTATTCTATTTATTTATTTATTTATTTATTTATTTATTAATTATTCATTTATCCCCCCCTTGCTGCTTGTGCTCGCTGGGTCAGCTAACCACGCCATGCGGGCGGGCTTGCCTTCACCAGGAGGCCCCGGGAACCGAACCCAGGGCCTCCCATATGGTAAACGGGAGCCCTACTGATTGAGCCACAGCCGCTTCCCTAGAGTGACATTTTAAATACTATTCATCCTAATGCTGGAGAACTTGGGGTGGATCACCTTGTTGAAATTTACTGTTTACTTTATAGTTGGATATATAGTTTCATATATATGTAAATATATAATTCATCTGTTAAAGCGCTGTGATTCTATTCTAGGATCTGTGGATGGAGTATCTGAACATGGAGCGCATATATTACGAGTTTCAGGAAATCGTTGATCTGTGGTCGCAGGGCAAGCTTGAGTCCCATTCCTCACCCTGCAGTTTGTCAGTGCAAGTGCAACTGGACTTCACTGATCCTTTGTTGGGTGAGTCATGGGAGCATCAGTCCCTTTGAATGAAGGAAGGAAGGAATGATTGAATCAGAGCCATTGAAGATTAAGGTTTATACAATATATCTTTCTGACAAGAATTGCTTTTTTAGGAATTTACTGTTAACTTTTCTACCACTTAGGGTTAGATTAGGATATGAGTGAGAGAAGACTACAAAACAGTAATGGCTTAAACAAGATAGGAATCTTTCTTTCATGTAAAAGAAGTTCTCACATAAAAGAATTTCTCTGAGGACAGCTCAGAGCAGTGGGGTAGCATTATAACCCTTTCAAGCCTTCAAGAATCTTTGTTCCTTCTGTCTTGCTGCCCAGCTATTCTCACATGTAGCATCCAAGAAGGCTGCTTATGCTTAAGCTGTCACATTCACATTCCAGTAGTCAGGAAGGGGAGTCTCCCTCTTTTTTTCTTTAGCAGACTCCTTTTCTCTCTACCTGGGACCCTTATTATAAATTGGATCATATTTCCAAAATTCTAAGTTGTTTTTTTTCCTCTCATAGTGCATTTTTCTAGAGAAACAATATTATAAACTATGTTAGTTTTTTTGTGCCATAAAACTCATTTAACCTGTAAAGTTGCTGACGTATTTTTCCAAGAAAAAATAATAGAGGACAATATATGGGGCTACCTATTAATTTTTTATATATTAATTTTAATTACTGAATATATTTTTGAAATGCAGAACATATCATAAAATTGTAAATATATGTCGACCAAAACATTGCATTATGTAGTCTAAGGAGTACTGAAGTGTTTCAGAGAGAGGCAAAAATACCAGTTCTCCTACTAACTTTATTCTAGTTACCAGTGCGATCAGAGAAAAATAACCTTTCTTCTCTTTAGAGAAGGTTCTGGACCGTCTCCTTTAAGGCTCTAAAATTTCCCCCTCTAGTAGACCTCTCTGCTATTTTCCCTGAAAAAAATAATAGTTGTAAATTTTCTGATTATAAAAGTTATGTGTGCTCATTGAAAAAAAAAATTAAACAATATAGAAAGGTTGATGAGGCAAGTAAAAGTTATCCTCACATTAATGACATAGATTCTCATTTTCTATTGAGAGTTTGTTAAGTGAGAAGAACAAATATATTTGTAGATCTGGAAACTGTTGAATGCTTCTCTGTTTTTGTCCTTCTATCTGTAGTACTTTCACAGTGCCTTAACACTGTTCTAACAGGGTAATTGTTTTCTCTGGAGTTAAGCTGGTAATTGATTAAGCTCTTAGTTTGTTCTAGGCACTGTTCCAGTACTTCTTGTGCATTAATGTCCTCACAAAACAATCCTCTGAGAGTTATCCCCATTGAGTAGAAGAGGAACTCGAGGGGCCAGGTGATTAGGTCATTCACCTAAGTCACACTGCTGGTGATCAGTACAGATTACAATTCTAAAGGAAATTAAGGGGGAACATGGGAATCCCTGTAATTTCTGTGTAATATTTAGGTACTCTAAGTACCTTTTAAAATATATATATAAAAAAATAACATTTATGTAAGCAAATGCACATATGCATATATATTTATATATCATTTTACAAATATTGGTATGTATTGTGAAAAATTTGATTTTTACCCACAATAAGTAAATAAATAAATAAAAAAAAAATAAATAAAGGAAATTAAGGCCAAGATTTTTAAATATGTTCCGTATTTTCTCGGATGATAGCAGGTCAGATAATGATTATATCAAACCGTTGAACATGTAGTTGTATGTAGGAAATTTAACCAGTACTCCACACGTTTTGCACACTTAGGACACCATATTCTTTTTGTTGAATTACATTTGTTTTGCTGGCTTTGCATTTTTGTCATTTGTGGTCCAGAGTGGTGATTATAGTTGAATATGCTGTGAATTTAAATTTTTCTCTATTTTGCATTTAAGATATTATGCCTGATTGTTCTTTCATGGTGAGTTATACTGGGTTTGAAAAAGAACTGCCAGTTTTCCTTTGGGGTCATGGCCTATAATGTTGCTTGAAAGAAGCTTTAACATAAATAGTCAGGGGTCCTATCCCCGTGATGAATATCTGACTTTGTTACATCCTGTGCAGAGTGGTATTTCTAGTGGAAATAAACCAGCTATAAGGGACAATGCTGTACTTGACCTGTTTGGAATGTTAAATTCCATCTGTTGGGGTACAAACAATGTAGGACTCCTTATGCCAAGCAAAGTCATTGCTATTAAATTTTCTTTAATATTTCTCAACAGGAATAGAAAATTGAACACTACATTTGGAATGAAATCGGAAATTCACAGTAGTCCCTTAAGTACTTTTTGACTTGACTTATTGACTTGAAATTCCGTTGACCTCTCTCTTCCTCTGTTATACCACTATTGAAAAGAATTAGTTATGTAGCAGTATTTTTCTTCATGTTCTTCAGTCTCCACCCACTGTGTGGTCTGTGTTTAATGTGGTATGTGGGGGAAGATAGGGATTTATTGGACACCTACTTTGTACTAGGTATGGAAGTATAAAACATTTTAATTGTATTAACAGCTACCAGTATGAGACTATGTGCAATCTAGTGTGATCTACTCCTACAGAAACCTTAATGTTTCCTGTATGGTGCCTGACTTATTTGGACTCAAATCATTTGTTGAATGAGTGAATGAATGAATCAAATAATTAAATAAATGAATGAATTACTATATGACTGTATAAATACCAGTGTTGGAAGAGTTTATATGCATATCTTCCTTTTCTTTCTTTTTTTTTTTTTTTTGCTGGGGATTGAACTTGGGACTTCATATGTAGGAAGCTGGTGCTCAACCACTGAGCCACATTGGTTCTCCTGAGTTGGTTTTTTCACTTGTTTTGCTTGTTAGTTTGTTGTCTTTTGTTGTGTTTTGCTTTGATTTTTTAGGAGGCACCGGAAACTGAACCTGGGACCTCCCATGTGGGAAGCAGGCGCTCAACTGCTTGAGCCACTCCTGTCTGCATTCATTTTAACTCTGCTACTCCCAGCAATTCTGTTCAAACCTTGGCCTAATTTAAAATTTTGCACTTAGTTATATTCCATAATGTCCTTTCATTTTCTTCCTGTATCTATGACATTTGGATGACTGCATTAAACTCTTAACTGGGTTCTCTGCCTTCAGACTGTCTCACTCCCCCAATATACTGTCCAGATTATAGCTACCATCTTTCTCAAATTTGCTTAGAGCCATTCACTGGATCTCCTTTACCCCTATATCAAGTTCAAATTTCTTAGCATGTCATGCAGAGCTGCCTAGGGCAGTAATTAAAGATCATGAGCTTTAGCTCTTGATCATTAGACTATAAACCTTTTGCTCTTGAGCTCTTAGCACCTAGTAGAATTTTATTATCTCTGTGAATGCAGAAGATAGTGATTTTATTCATTTAGGTCTCTCATGGTTTAAGTAACCATTCTGCAGATCACCAGCATTCTTTTTGAAAGTGACAGGCCAGGGCTTTGTACCCATTAATCATTATTACCCATTAGTACCCTTACTTAGTAAATGTGACTTGATTTTCTTCCAGCTAAAGAAAGAGTTTTAAGTAACTTGCGGAAGCATGAGACTCCTCATCCTCCCCTTGTTCTATACCCAATGAAGCCTCCTGTGCCAGTTATTTCCTCAGCTGCATTACTGAGTCAGAAGGACACCACCCACCTTGTACGCACAGACTTGAATCTGTTGCAACAGCAGGCCAGGTAAGACCTGAGACCTCAAGCTTTTGTGCTTGCTCCTTCGACAGCCTAGATGATTTAATACCTAGAATGGCTTCCTCATGAACACTCTCACCATGATGGTAATGTGACCAGACTGGTCCAGACATTTCACTTGGTTAACTGAGTTGTGACAAGTCTTAATTTCACATACAAATATGTAGTTCTCACATGGACTATAAATTTTACATGGTGACATAGGTTTTTGAGTGTCATTAATACCAGCTAAGTTTTTCTTAAGCTTTTCCTAAGAACTTCTGATACTGGACATTAAAATGATGCGATCTAACTCCATATTGTGGTTTTTTTTTTTTTTTTTGAGGTACTGGGGGCTGGGGATTGAAACTGGGACCTCATATGTGGAAGTTGGCACTCAACCACTGAGCCACATTGGCTCCCTAATGAGAGTTGGTTTTTTTGTTTGTTTTGTTTTTAGGAGGTACTGGGGATCGAACCCAGGACTTCGTACATGGGAAACAGGCACTCAACCACTTGAGCTACATTTGCTCCCCAACACTTGTAATTTTACTTTTTTAAAATAGTAGCCATTCTAATGGGTGTGAAATAGTGTCTCATTGTGGTTTTGATTTGCATTTCCCTAATACCTAGTGATGTAGAGTATCTTTTCATGTGCTTTTTGGCCATCTGTATATCTTCTTTGGAGAAATGCTTATTCAAGTCTTTTGCCCAATTTTTTTTTTCTTTTTTTTTTTTTTTTAAGATTTTTATTTATTTATTCATTTATCCCCCCCTTGCTGCTTGTGCTCGCTGGGTCAGCTAACCACGCCGTGCGGGCGGGCTTGCCTTCACCAGGAGGCCCCGGGTTCGGTTCCCTACCAATTGAGCCATAGCCGCTTCCCTTGCCCAATTTTTAATTGGCTTGTTTGTCTTTTTATTGTTGAACTGTAAGATATCTTTATATATTCTGGATATTAAACCACTATTGGGTATGTTATTTCCAAATATTTTCTCCCATTGAGTAGGTTCTTTTGTTACTTTCATGAAAAAAGTCCTTTGGTGCACAAAAGTTTTAAATTTTGATGAGATCCCATTTATCTGTTTTTATTTTGTTGTTTGTGCTTTGGGTGTAAGAAACCATTGCCTAACACAAGATCCTGAAAATGTTTCCCTATGTTTTCTTCTAGGAGTTTTATAGTTCTGGTTTTATATTTAGGTCTTTGATGCATTTTGAGTTGATTTTTGTATATGGTGTGAGGTAGGGATCCACTTTCTTTGTTTTGCATATGGTCATCCAGTTTTCCCAGAACTATCTGTTGAACAGACTCTTCTTTCCCCATTGAATGGACTTGGCACCCTTGTTAAAAATCTGTTGGCCATAAACATGACAGTTCATTTCTGAACTCTCAGTTCGTCAGTACCATGCTGTTCTGGTTACTGTGGCTTTGTAATAAGTTTTAAGATTGGGAAGTGTGAGTTCTTTTTCAGGATGGTTTTGGCTATCCAGGGACCCTTACCATTTCAATTTGATGATTGGCTTTTCCATTTCTTCAAAGAAGGCTCATTGGAATTTTGATAGGGAGTGTGTTGAATCTATAAATGCTTTGGGTAGAATTGACCGCTTAACAATATAAAGTCTTCCAATCCACGAACACAGAATGTCCTTCCATTTACTTAGGTCTTCTTTGATTTCTTTTAGCTATGTTTTATAGTTTTTTGTGTACAAGTCTTTTACATCCTTGGTTGAATTTATTCCTTGATATTTGATTCCATTATAAATGGAATTTTTTTCTTGATCTCTTCTTCCACTTGTTTATTACTAATGTATAGAAACATTACCGGTTTTTGCTTGTTGATCTTGTATCGCACCACTTTGCTGAATTTGTTTATTAGTTCTAGTAGCTTTGTTGTGGATTTTTCAGGATTTTAAGTCTGTAGGATCTTGTCATCTGCAAATAAGGTAGGTTTGACTGCTTCCTTTCTAATTTGGATGCATTTTATTTCTGTCTCTTGCCTAATTGCTCTGGCTGGAACTTCTAGTACAATATTGAGTAATAGCAGTGATAGTGAGCATCCTCATTGTGTTCCTGATCTTAGAGGGAAATCTTTGTCTTTCACTCTTGAGTATGATGATAGCTGTGGGTTTTTCATAGATGCCCTTTGTCATGTTGAGGAAGTTTCCTTCTATTACTAGTTTTCTAATTGTTTTTTTTTTTTTTTAATTAAAAAGGGGTGCTGGCTTTTGTCAAATGCCTTTTCTGCATAGTGTGAGATGATTGTGTGGTTTTTCTCCTTTGTTCTGTTAATGTGGTATATTACATTAATTCATTTTCTTATGTTGAACCACTCTTGCATACTTTGACAAATCCCACTTGATCATGGTATATAATTCTTTTGGTGTGCTATTGGACTTGGTTTGCTTGTATTTTGTTGAAGATTTTTGTTTAAGCTTTTGATTCTAGATTGCAATCTTATGAAAAGGATTGTGTGTGTAGTAAGTCTATTATATTAACAGTAAATGAGCCGAAGCCTTATCTTTCCAAATCCCGTGGGAATCAATCATTTGTTGGCATTTTCTTCCTTGACTTTTTTTTGATCTAGGCATTTGTGTATATGTGTATATTTTGTGTGCATGCAAATGCACTTGCACATGAATATAATAAATACAGTTACAACAGTATTTATCCCCCATGTACAGAATTAACATTCTTGGCCTTTGATATTTCAGTTTGTACTGCTATTACCTAATAGGTCACTGGCATTTACAAGCAAGGCACCCTTCAGGGCGATTCTCATTTGTTCTAGAGTATTTAGGGGTCCATTTAAAAAATATTATTTATAAAAATATTGTTGGTATTATACAGATTCTAAATGGATTTTTGTTTCTGGCTAAGAAGTTGTCCTATTTTTCTGTAAGATTCTTCCTTCCTTTCTTAACTTTCTGTTGAGCTTGCCTGCCAGAGGGAAGATTTGGGTGAGTCTTGGTGCATACACCTTTGGTCCCTTGCTACTTTGGAATCCTTGTGTCTTATTGTGCTTTTATGCAGGTTGGGAACAACTAAGAAGCTTATGTCACTTACCATATAAGTTTTTCTCTTACCTCCTGATATTTTTCAGAACTGCAGCTCTTCGGGAATCTCAACAGGTTGCCCTGGATGGTGAGTTGTTGGAAACAATGCCTAAGCAGTATGTCAATAGAGAAGAACAGACTACACTTCATTTGGAGTGTCGAGGCAGTAGTGGTAAGAAATGCCAAGGAGCAGCAGTTATAACAGTTCAGGTAAGACTGGTTAGATTTCTTCATAATTCAGAGAGTTTTACCGAGTCCCTAATATTAACATATCATTGAGAAAGATCAAAAGAAGTATAGCACATGATCTATGTTCCAAAACATTTTGTAATTTTGGGGGGAGTAAAGACACAAGCAGAGCTAATCATGTATTTCCAGATGAGTACCAGGTGAGTCCTACATTCAGATAGTCAAATAGGAATTCAAAGAAAAGCAGAATCACCAAGAAGTTTTTTAGACAAAGAGGCTTAAACGGATCCTTAAAAGATTTTGATGACAAAAGTATGGATTTAACTAGAAGAGATGTGGGATTGGAGTTGCCACGATGTCATCATCTAGGAGTCAGTGAGTAGATCAGTCTATTTAAAGTTGTTTTGGGGAGGGGAATGGGAATTGACATTGGAAAGGTTGATGTGGATGGTCACTTGGGAGCTCTGGCTATATACTATGGATTCCGGGGACCACTGAAGACGAACATGGAAGGTCATGTGGAAAATAGGGTCAGTCAGGTCGAGCTTACCAACAAAAGGAGAGAAGTGCAACAATTAACATTTTTAACTGTCTCTCAGAGTCACCTTGTTGACCTGGAAATATAGGCAAGAATTAGAGGTACAGTTGGAGTTGTTTGGACTTTAGAAAGGAAGGTTAGCTTTAGCTAACACTCTGTAGCACTCTATGTCAGGTACTGTTGACTAAGCACTTTTCATACCTTATTTTATCCTCACAACAACCAGACAAGGAAATAGAAAATAGAGGCGTAAAGACATTAATTTACATAGCCAAGGTGACGTTACCAGTGAGTGGCAGAGCCCAGGTATAGACCAGGCAGTCTGGCTCCAGAACTGATGTTCCTTAATCACTTACTTTTTCCTTCTCTGAGCAGGGAAAGACCTACCTGACTACGTTTGCACCAAAATAGCTCCCCTTTTCTTTTTAGCTTTTGGAAATTGGGGGAACTTATTTTATTAACTCTTGATTGTCTTTCAAAAATTTCCTTTTTTTTTGCTAATCCATGTTTTAATTGTTCTAATGTATTCTTTTTATTTTTTTAATGTTAAACTTTTTATTTTGAAAAAACTGAAAATCTGCTGTTGAAGCTCTTTAGGGAATTTTAAATTTCTGTTACTGTGGTCTTCAGCTCTGGTTTCTTTTCACGGTTTCATAGTGAAAGTCAATGGCAAGAGAAGCCAGGAAAGGCCACCATGTGCATTGCCATGTGACAAAAGCCAAGGACCAAGAATTAATGGCAGAATTAATGGCAGCTAGCCCCTGAGTCCTTATATCTTTGAGAAGGTGCCCTTTCTGATACCTAAATTTTGGATTTTTCCTAGCCTTAAACCAAGAGCCAATAAATTCCCCTTGTTTAATCAAACCCATTCCACTGTATGGTATTTATTTTAGCAGCTGGGAAACTAAAACAGGACCATTTTTTAAGTCTTTGTCTGGTATGTCCCAGTTCTGGTCCTCCTCATTGATGGTTTCTGATGTTGTAATTTTCTCCTTTGCCTGGGTTATTGCTTCCTATTTCTTTGTATGTTTGTAATCTTTTGTTGAAACCTGAACATTTTGATATTTTAATGTGCTGTCACTGGAGTTTAGACTCTCAGGTGTCTCTTCCTTAAATTTGTATCCAGCTAGTGGTATGACAGAGCTTTTCTTGAATGCGAGGAGCTAACACAACAAAAAGTCTGCCTCTGGATTAAAGCACCAAGCAGAGACCACATATTTCCCATTGCCATCCTGTGATCCCTAATATGATAATTCTCAAGAAGCTAAAATATCACTAGTAGAAGGCAGGCAGAGCACAAGTGAATTTTTTTCATTGGGGAAAAAAGATCAAGTGAGACAGTTATTGTTTTTTCCTGGTTGTCACTTCGTGGGTGGAGTAAAAAGCTGAAACCTCAGACTTTTGAATTGGTCTTGATTCTGCCACTTATTGGTTGTGAGGTCCAGAGCAGGTAAGTTAACCTCCCTGGCCTCACTTTTCCCATTTCATGGTAGCACAACAGTGTAAGACACCAGCAATAGAATACAACTATGATGGCATTCCAGGAGGTGGTAATATTTTGTAGTTTTCACTAACTCCTAAATTTGTTCACTTTACAGAACGGATTTCTTAATAAAGTGCTTAGTCTTAATATATAGATGGCCAGAGGTTCCCTGTCCTTTGATTATGAGCAGGTGCTACCCTTTGGGATATTTGAAATAATACTTCGGTACTAAATTGTCAAAAAAAAAAAAAAGTAGGAAGATAAGAAAGACCTTTCCTAGTCTTCGCAGGTTGACCTATGTGAGTGCTGTGCTTCAGAGCTTATCTATGCAGTGAGTTTAGAAAACAGCTTGAGGCCAAAAGTGGAGAAAAGCCTCCCTGATCCTTTCTGTGCAAGTGTCTTGTCTAGGAATTCCCTTGTTTACTCAGATCAGAATGCCCCCTCTTTCTTGGGAAACAGTTTCCTTTTTTTTTTTTTTTACCGGGAGGTCCCGGGTATTGAACCCGGGTCCCTCCATATGGGAGACGGACGCCCAACCAGTTGAGCCACATCCGACCCCCCAGTTTCCTTTTGATCCAAGGTACCACAAACTGTATGTCCTACAGCCAGAAATCCCTTGCTCCAGGCAGCCATTTGACTGCCTAATGTATCTTCATCAGTCTTCTTGGGAGACTATTTTCTCTAAAACGTTCTTCTCTGAAATAATCTTTTATTCTTTTTGTATTTTTCATTACCTTCAAAATTTGAGTTTTTCAAGAAACTTATATGCATCTAAAGTTAAGAAATCTGACCTGGAAGTCAGGATGAGTCCTTCTTATTTTCTTATATGATATTGTAAACATGTCAGACTCCTAAATATTGAGATAATATCTTTGGTCAGATATTTTATAAAGTAATTTACTTATCTGCATGTTTTTCCCCCAGTTATTAATGCGTTAGTAAGCCAAGGGTCAGGGTATTTAAGAAAGATCATTTGCTAAAGTAATAAAGCTGGAAGAAAAGTTTGCCAACTTATGATAGAGTTTGAATTGGTGGCAAAATAGCTAAAATGTATCTGATCCTAATAAAAAAGTATGTCTTATTCTAATCTTTGTTTTCACAAATAGAGTATTTTTCCATACTTTGAAATTACATCTTTGCCAGGCTTTTAATTCTATATAGAGAAGGGAATTGTCTAAAAATGTATTTTTATAAGTAACTAGTGAGATAAGTACAAAGAATTGTTTTTCCGATGCTGATTGCTTGCTTGCTCTGTGAAGAATTGTAAATATTTGCTGCCCCAATCAAAGAGCAGGTCTCCTAGCCTGACCTTTTAACTCCCAGGGTCTTCAGTGGAAAATGCCAGCAGGCGGACCAGGGAGCTTCAGCCCTAAGCCTGCCAATGACTTGGCTCTTTTCCTTTTCAGAAAAAGGGATAAGTATTTGTCTGAACTTTTACTTTGTTAATTCTGGAAGAATAGAATGGAATCCCTTTTATAAAATACCTTCAAAGTATTTTTGATTTGAGGGAGTTTGCAAAAGAGGTGTTTTATGAGAAAAAGGATTGAGATGAAAAAGGCTTACATTCTGATTTTATAGCACACCACAATATTTGTGATTTCTTTTCTCAAAAGAAAAATTGGTAGATGCTAATAGTGCTTGAAGAAAGAAGGGGGGTGGACAGAAGAAAGGATAGAGGGAAAAAAGGAGGCTTTATAGAAACCTAAATAATTTAAATAATAGCTGTGTTTTGTGGCCATAAATTCTGCTCATTAGAAATATCTAAGTTTTCTTCAAGTATGTTTTAATTTTCTGCTGGCTTCACCAAGTTGCCCAATGCCCCTGAATTTCAGTTCCATTTGGGATGATTCTGAAGCTTGAGAACCCCCATTGATGGCTCCTAGAAGTTTAAGTTTCAGCAGCAGTATTGCTGTTGGCCCTTATTTTGCCTGATAATCCAGATGTATGAGGGTAATTAAAAATGTGAAGCAGTGGGTAACTTTTCTAATCTGAGATTTAAATGGGATTTCTCAGGAAAGTTATATAAGCATTACTAATAGAGGCCTGTCCTCAACAGAATTTGCTAGTTGACACTTCTAGGAACTGAAGACGAAGTAATTAATCTTTGGCTACTCATTAATAGCTAAGAACAAGATAGAAGAAAGTTGAAATTTGCCATATAGTTGGGACATTATCTATGCAAGTCAGTTAGTTTTGATCTGATTATTGATCAAAAATTGTACTTGAATCTGAAGCCATCCATTGCGCAAATGGATGAATTTGGTTATGGGTGACTTTAAATTTGGGAAGAGAGGTGTTTGTGGGGAGGTGAGAAGTAGCTTCTGAGTGTTTATATCTCATCATGAACATGTCATGGGGAAAACACCCCAGAGAGTATGTCCTGTTAAAGGTGGATGGTGTCATTCTTAGACATAAAACTGTCACCCCTCTATATACATGTATCCAGTGACTACCTCATGACTATATCCAATACTTCTGATCATGTTTCACATCTTTCTATCATTTGGTGTTGCTGGACTTCATGAGAGCTCTCATAAATTGTAACCACTTCTCAGTTTCATTCCTTTCTTCCTATTTAACCCTTAGATTACATATTGTGTTTGGTGCTTTTCTTGACCACCTTCTTCATTGTGACATCAATTGCTTTTGTCTACCATATGCCCTGGAGTTCTTAACCTGGGGTCTGTAAATAGTCTTCAGTGGGTCAATGAAGCCCTTGAAAGTATATATAGTTTTTTTTTTTTTTTTTCTATAGGTTCATAGCTTCAGTAGATCCTCAGAGGAATCCTTGACCCCGAAATGGTTAAGAACTACTTACCTATATGTTGATGACTCCTGTTCTCTTTCTCTAGTCCAGAAATCTCTTGAGTTCCAGATCTAGATTTCCAAGTGCCACTTAACATTTTACCTGAATGTCCTATAGATACCTCAAACTCCATAAGTAACAAACTAATCTCATCTTTATCCTCAAAACTGTTCTTTCTGTAATTCCTACCTTCCTGGTCTCCCAAGAGAAAGATTTATGCATTGGTGTCATCTTTTCCAGATACCTCACTGCATCACCGTACTTCCCATTTGGTTGCTTTCCTAAGTCATCTTGGTTCTGCTTGTGAAATGGCTTTAAATTCATTCCCTTTTCTCTGTTCCATTGCCCCCCAGTCGGCCCACATCACTTCTCTCCTGAAATATTGCATTAGGTTTCTTGTCCATAGTCTCTCTTCCTGTATACCCCATTTTTCATTCTGCCACCATCTTTTTGGACACAGATCTGATCACATTTTCAGGCTAAAAACCCGCACTGACTCCCTGGTATCTAAAAGGAATATTACTTTTAGGGTCCTGTGTAATCTCTTCTTTTTTTTTTTTTTTTTTAAACAGTCTTATTTATTTATTTATTTATTTTATTTATTTATTTTTTTACCGGGAGGTACCGGGGATCGAACCCCGGTCTCTCCATATGGTAGACGGACGCCGAACCTTTTGAGCCACATCCGTTTCCCTGTAATCTCTTCTTGATATTTTTTCTAGGAGCATCATTTACCCACCTCCCATTCCCCCAAATGTTCTATTTTCTAACCACTTCAGAGTTTTTCCATTCTCCATACACAAATAAACACATTCATACCTTCGTTCTTACGCACATGCTGTTTTTCTGTTTTCCCCACACCCTTTTTTGAGTTGCTGCTCATCCTTCAAACTAGTTTAAGCAACACCTCTTCTTGAGGCCTTTTCTGACTCATCCAGTCAGATTGAGATACTCCCTCTTATATCACAGTTTGTGCATAAGTGCTATGGTAGTCACTTAATATTTTTTCCCTAGCAGATTGTGAACTCTTTGAGATAGGGTTTTTCCCTTATTCATCTGTGTACCTGGACCATCTAGCTTTGCTTGTGAAGCATAATAGGTGCCCTTTGCACCCCTTGAATATCTGAATGAAAGCCACCAGCACACCACTCATTGGGTTGTGTTACAAATTCTTTTGCATTATAATGAATTCTATTACTACTGTTAGATTTTGAGTTATGTGAGGGCAAGGACCTTATCTTATTCATGTTTATAGCATCACTGCCACCTACAGTCAACGCCATCTAATAGATGTGTTTGAAAGAATGAACTATAGATTTATACTCTTTACAAGTAAGCTCTTTGATTTTTAACTACTTTTAGGAACTTTGTAGATATAATTTGGCTGTGAAAGACATCATGGAAATTAGAACTATTTTCCTGCTAGAAATAAGCAGCCATTTAAAAATTTTGCTTATCCTTTCCCAATTTAAATAGCTTAATAGTTTTCATATAAAATCTTATCTCCAATACCACACATTGCTTAGCCTAACCTTTTTACTCTAATACAAATGTCTCCCAAGCCTTTCATTTTGGGAAGTGGTAGGGATGGTGGTACTGCAATGCACCACTTTTTTTTTCTCCCTAGCCCTGTTCAGAGTACTTCTTGTCATTTGCTTGTGCACTCTCATGTCCCAGGTATTATGCTGGGTGCTTTGCTTACATTATCATTTGATCTTCACCGAATGAGGTTTGGAGAGGCTCAGAAACTTGACAAGGTCACATAGCTCTTTAGTGGCTCAGTCAGAATTTAAGCCTGTGACCGTTTAAATTCAAGGCTTATGCTTTCACCATTCACCATTGCCAAGTCTTTTTGCTTTAGCTCTTTGAGCTCCTCTTTCTGAAGACTAGCAGTGTGATTCTGAGTAAGTTGATCATGACAGTCAGATCTCACTTAAATTGACATGTGTACCATTTTCTCTGACTGAGTCTGTGTAATAGGATTACCTTCTTAATCAGCAGTTAGAGGATCTATACCCTTAAATGAACACTCTGTATTGGATCAGTTTTTCAAATTAGTTTCATGGGAAATGATTTATTTTAAGCACAGGTGTTTTGTTTTGTTTTGTTTTTTAAGATTTATGTATTTATCGCCCCCAAAGCACAATTTTTAATGGCTTAATAAATTTATAATTTTAAAATTGTATCATGAATATATTTTATTGCTTAATGTAATTTTTTCTGGAAGGAGGGTCTTGGAAATTTCCAGCTATCTGTAATGTTTGAACTATGTATAGCTTGTTTGGGGCATTCAAAAGCCAAATTTATTTTATGAGAAGTGAGACGTGCTTCTTCGCTGATCTCCCCTTCTATTAGAAGCCTCTATGAATTCAGTGATATTCCCTGAGGAAGTAGGGTGATTTATAATTGGGTTGCTTTTGTTGTACTTTTGTATTGTGGGGCATGTTTGCTGGACCCAGGATTGATTTATCATCATGTGAAAAATGTGTTCATTACTAGAAACGAAGGATGGAAAAGACCCATTGAGATTTCCACATTTGTAAAAACTTGCTGAAGGATGTGCTTTGTCCAACTTTTAAATTTCTTTGTCTACTTTAAGTGACTCAAGTGAACAGGCTTCCACCATGCTGCTTTGTTCTATTGTCTACAACTTCTTGTAATTATGAGCTGGCAGTTATTCAATCTCTCCAGCCTCCATTCTAGTAAGAAAAGAAAGCTTTCAACTGTGGTAGGAACAATGAACAAAAATATGTAGACTAGAATAGATAAGTCTGGGGTATTTTTATGTGAATGTCTAAACTTTGCTAAACTAGCTGTTTTCATTTTGCTCTCCAGCATTAGTATTTTCTAGAATGTGGGTTGGCACTTTAAAAGTTTGAGTTACAAAATGGATTTAGTCTTGTCTCTCTGTGTTTTCCAGTCAAGTAAACCTCTTTGTTTTCTCTCTCATCCTTTGTCTTCCTCTTTCCCTTCATAGTAGCTTTTTCTTCCTCCCACATTCTCTCTTTTCCTCTCTGTGTAGCTGCTTTCTCTCCATGTTGGCCAAAGGCACTCTGCGCCACTCACAGACCCAGTCTAACTGTAGTTGGTGACATATTGGGCAAATAAAAGCTGACTGTACCTACTCCTGATCACATTTTGGCTATTAAAATTGCTCTGTTCTTTGAAAGATCTGAAATTTAATTCAGATATTTGTATTGATTCATTGTGTGGTTTAATGTGAGTTATTTAATTTTTTTTTTTACCTTTCATTTCTCCAATAGTAAAAATTAAAGAAATTATTGTTAACTTTATATAGTCTTGGTTCTTCATTTTTCATGCCTTTTGGTGTCAAACTAAGCTTATTTTTTTCTTTAAAACAAGAAATTTTGTATGAATTTAAACACAACATTGGTGAGTTTTATGGAAGAAAGCTGTTACCATGATCATAAAAAGTAGATGGTGCTAAGGTTACTGTCAGGGTTGTGCTGTGCTGGGGTTCTATGTGAAGAAAAAACCAGGAACATGGACCTTTAGGAGCTTTGGATAGTGAATTTATGGTAATAACCCTGATGGGACATAATGGCCTCAGTTAAATAAATTAGTGAATTAAGTATTACCATTGTTTACAATGGTAAATGTATGGCAGTGATGGCTGAAGACTGAGTTTTGGCAAGCGCATAAAAGGAAAATGTAGACCCTAGTGCTTACCCATGTAACTGGGGAAGACCATTTGGGGAATGTCAGATTTAAAATCCCTGCCTTGTAAATGTTATTCTCTTTTTTTAAAACAATTTATTGAAGTATATCATTCATACATGAGCATACATAAACTCTGAGTGTTCAGTAAACATCATGAACTTACAAAAAACAAACATGCATAACATCATACAGGTCTCCCACACCTCCCCCCCCCGCCCCCCCTTAGCATTCTCTGCCCTGCTTATAAAGCAAATCCAAGTTCTGTGGCCTGGTCATAAATGCCTCCCAAAAGTCAGGCCTCCCTGCTTCACTGGTCTGATGATGCTATACTCTTCAGCATCAGTGCCCCAGCTTCAGCCAGGCCAGCTCCTTCTTGCTGTCCCTATCCCTCAGCCCCTTCACCCATCTCACTTGTCACATTGGTTGTGTCTTTGTATTGCTCCCTGTGCTAGGATATCCTTTCCTTTCCTCTGCAGCTTTCTACACACAGCATATTCCACTTTTTCCACATTCTTCAGTCTAACGGGTTCTTAGACTTTTAGACCTCACACACCAGTTAAAAATAAAAATTGGAGGAGGACCAGGGATTGGCATATGATTGCCAATTTTGTTTTTGTTTTGCTGAAAAAGGACATTAAAAATATACAAACAAAACCAGTTATCATATATGTCACCATCAATTAAAGGGTATTTTAACAACCCTCTTCAGTAGGAAGGAAATAGTCTCAAAATAAAGGGTTATCTTTTAAATTGAAATTTAGTGTTTTTGAAAAGCTCAATGAATTATCATTTTCCACATCTTTACTATAAAAACCAATAAAAATTTTATCAACGACCAGCTTTCAGGAACCACTGAGCTAGTCAGTTGTTCTTTTCTAGGCATGCAACTGATTTGGACACTTTCCCATATTTTATCATTTTGTGTGTGTGTGTATTTACATGGCAGTTGTTTTCTCATCAGCATCTGTGCTGTCCTCATTTTTGAGAGCCCCAGTGTTTTGAGTTGAACTGTATATGCTTTTGGACTGGGAGAACAGAAAGGGGTCAAGGTTCTAGAGAGGAAAAATCAGCAGACAAGGGGTGTCTGTTTGCACATGTGCTTTGAGAAAAGCCTCGGCAGTGGAAGGAGTTGTGTATATTTTCATTGAGGATTTGGGGAGTAGAAACAGAAGTGAAGTAGAATTTATCCTACAAAAGACTTTGAACCCATGATAAACTAATTCAGGACCATATCAGTTTATAAGCTAATCACCTATATTTATATAATTTGATATTTTTATAATAAAATTCTATTTAATTTAAGCCTGAGTCTTCATGAAATGCCTGAGATTCTTGAATTGTTTTTTTGACAATTTTCCCCATCCCTCTCAGGTTCAACTGAGAGTTTTGGAGTTATATTATTAATTGTAATATTCTCTTCATCATATGCTTAGCATATTTGTAATAAAATATCTGCTATAGAAGCATATATAGAAAGGAAGACTGTTGACTATTTTAATTTTTGTTAGTTTGAAGGCATGCATAAGAATGAAGCAATAAGCCAACAGCTTCATGTTTTGCGAAAAGAAGTGAAGCATTTGCAAGCAGAAGCTGCTAAACCACCATCACTTAATATTGTGGAAGCTGCTGTGCATGCAGAAAACTTGATTACGTAAGTTTTGAGGGTATTACAATTTAAAATGCTTTTTTGTTATTGATAGTAATCATACATGCTATAGCGCCCACCCCAACTCACTAATCAGCATGCTATGGCCTTTGAACCAAATCTGATCTGTCACCTATTTTTTTTTTAATTAGATCAGTTGTGAGTTTACAAAACAATCATGCATAAAATACAGGATTCCCGTACACCACCCCACCACTAACACCTTGCATTGGTGTGGAACATTTGTTAATATCAATAGCACTTTTAAAAACTAATTGTACTTTTTTTTTTAAAGATTTGTTTTATTTATCCCCTCCCCCCCCTGGTTGTTTGTACTTGCTGTCTGCTGTCTGTTCGTTATTTGCTCTCTGAGTCTGCTCATCTGTTTTTTTTTAGGAGGCACTGGGAACCAAACCCGGGACCTCCCATGTGGGAAGGAGGCTCCCAATTGCTTGAACCATTTCCACTCCCTGCTTGTTTTGTCTCTCATTTTGTTTCCTTGTTGCATCTCCTCGTTGCATCATCTCATTGTATCAGCTCACTGTGCCAGCTTCTTGTGTCGGCTCTCCGTCTTGCTTGTCTTCTTTAGGAGGCACCAGGAACCAAACCTGGGACCTCCCGGGTGGTAGGTGGGCACCCAGCGCTTGAGCCACATCTGCTTCCCTGTATGATTTTTTTAAACAGTAGTTACCTTTGTTACAATTGATGAAAGATTATTATAATATTCTATTTTTGTAAATAAAGTTTTATTAGAACACAGCCATACCTATTCATTTATGTTGTCTTCTGCTGTTTTTATGCTTCAGTGGCATAAAAAGCATAAAATATTTACTATCTGGTCTTTTACAGAAAATGTTTGTGACTCCTAAATTAGAAGATATATACAATGTATTGAAATCAAGTCATGGAGAGATTTAGTGCTTGACTTTTATATCAAAGTCATATTTAACCAAGGAGTCATCATTATCAACTCTTGGATTATTGAGCAGTTTGTAACAGAATTGTTTAGGGAGGAATTAGGGCTCTCAGGTGTAGTTGCTAACTTGAATTTGGCCATTGTGGTTTTCTCTTGCACCAGGCTTATCCTCACTGTCCCCTTTATTCCAAAGCCACCAGAACATGACTCAGGAACGGGAGGTATACTCTGCCTTTTGCTTTAAGGTGACTCCTTGTTCTGGTATCAGCAGCCGATCCTCTCAGTAGATCTGGGTGGTAGTATGGATGGGGGCATTTGAACCTTTTGTGGGTTGGGTTCAGGAGGGTCTGGGAAGGATGAGTTGATAAGGTAAACAAAAGGTTAATATTTCTTTTACCAGAAAAGGAACTCTAAGTGTGAGAATTAAAAGAGATGTCTTTATTCTAGGTTTATATTCTATACAAAAATCATTTTCTTCAACCTCAGTCAGTATTTGGATTATAGAATTTAGAAAAATCTAGGTCTTTGCTTTTAAAACTATGTATTATGTAAAGTATATATAAAAAATATGAAAAACTTTAATAAAGGTAAACAGTTAATTAGTCCTTATAATATAGCTGATTTTTTTCCTCTAGGAGGGCATGAAATCATTATATCTTGAAAATAAGTTATTGGGTGAAGTTGGGAGATGATATCTATATGGGACTCTGAGAACTTAAGAATATTGCCTGAGAAATGTAGGGTATACGGAGAGAGTATGGATTCTCTCACTTGTAGACCAATAGTCTTGACTACATTTCTCCACAGAGCCTTAGTGAATGCCTACAAGTTGCAGCCTACACCTGGGGTTCAGAAAGTTGGCATCAGCCTCTTCTTTACGATTGTGGATTATGTCAGTGATGAGACGCAGCGTCATCCTCCCACAAGGCAGTTCTTTACGTCATGCATTGAGATCTTGGGACAGGTAAGGCTATTCCATGGTTTCAGTCTTACTCTGATATAATGAGTCCCTACAGTGTCTTCATTAGATATACCCAGGGTTGACTTCAGACTTATGTTATAGGTTCAGAGTTCTACCTAAGTCAGAAGAAACCCTTGGAATTGTTGCCTTCTGGAGATGTGATTAGAATTGTTGGTCTTGACCAGAGGTTCTTAACTAGGACCCCAAGGGTTCTGTGGAAAGATTTCAGAGGGACCATGAGCTTGAATTGAAAATTCAAAAAAAACCCCAGTATTCTTGTGGGGATGTTTTGGTGCAGGTGTGATATGTTTATTAAATAAATACACTGTGTAGTGTGGACTTAGTAAGGGGTCCATGGTTTTCACCTGACTGGCACAGGAGTCTGTGGAACAAAAAAGGTCAGGAATGCCTGATCTAGACTTTTGCTTCTCATTCAAGGGATATTAAATTATTCATCTTTGAAGGTCTCTGGGGAGACATCAGATTTTATCATTTGTTGTTAATAATAATATTAGTGAAACTCTTTATCATTTATAAAATGCTTTCCAATTCATTCTTTAATTTCATTCTCATAGTGACTCTGTGTGCTCTATATTGTTCCCATTTTAAAGATGAGAAAACTGGGGCCCTAAAAGATAAGTGACTTGCCTAAAGAATACAGCTGGTGAGTGCTGGGATGGTGACTGGATCCTAGGTTCAGTGTTTACTGCATCTCACCACTGTTGCCTCCCACTTGCTCTTCTTGGGCACGATTTATTTATTTATTTGGCTCGCTGTTAAATATATGCATATTAGGGAAAGGGCAATGTATCCATGCAGACTTATGAAATGTGACATATAAGAAAAGAAAGCCACTTGGTGGAAAATATGTAAACATAAATTAACTGTATACTCTTACCCAAATTCAACTGAATGAGTGTTTACTTATTGGATGCCTGTAAGGTGGTAATGCTGAATGAACAGGCATTATAATAAATACTTTTCAAAGTAGTTTTCTTTCCTGATGACAAAATGGCTGTGTGTTTATTTTATGTAATGCAGACAGTCCAGAAAGTATAAAGAAGGAAACTCTCTCATAATACTAACCACCTGGAGATATGGTTACACAGCTAAGATTTCATTATAGCTGGTGTAAAAAAATGCATGTCTGTCTTGTGTATATGTGTATACATGTAAAGTGATACCTTGTTCCTACATACATTTATATAGAGAGATAGATACGCGAAAAATGGGTGCATGCTGTTTTTAAGCTGCTTTTTTGTTTCATTTAAAAATATCTTGTAAATGTCATTCTATGTTAATAAATACAGACCTATATCATGGTATTTAATGTCTGTTTAGTGTTCCATGATATAGATATGTCAAAATGTATTATGCTAGTGTCCTTTGGATGGATATTTAGGTAGTTTGTGTATTTGTTTGGCTACAATAAGACCAAGATAAATTTTCTTATACCTACATCTTTGTGAACTTTGTGTCTAAAAAAATACAATATTTTCCTAGAAGTATGGTTGCTATAGTAAAGAAGTGACATTTGATGTATATTGTCACACTGCTCTCCTGGGAAGTTGGTACCTAATTTACACTGTGATAGCAAGGTTTGGGTGTATTATTTTCTGTACTATAACCAACATTAGGAATTACCATTGATTTTAAATCTTGCTAATCTGATGGGGAAGTCGTATTTTATTATTTTAATATGCATTTCTTTAAGTACTTGCTAGATTGTCTTTTCATATATTTGTTGGCCATTTATATATTTTTTGTGAAATATATAAATTGTCCTTTACCCATTTTTCTCTTGGAGAGTTTCTCTGTTTCCATTGCTCTGTAAGAGCTCGTCAGGGCTTTTTTTTTTTTTTTTTTTTTTTAATATATCTTTATTTCTCAAACTCAAAGCTTTATTTCATCAGGTTCTAACACATTTGCATTGAAAAATGATTTCTTCTGCATCAAGGAGGAAGGTTAGTGGCCATCACCAAAGAGGAACCCCATACTTCCCAGGTTCTACCAAGAAATTAGTATTTCAAAGGCTATGCAAATACAGATTAACAAAAACCTTCCAATTTAATGAGTATTTTACTTTTTGGCTATATTAATTTGAAAACCAACAGTTGCTTGAGGAAAATGAAGCTGAATTTTTATCCATTAAAAAAAAAAAAAAGATGGACTGAGTTAAAAAACAAAAGCCCACAGATCGAATATTATTCTGACTGGGGTACGGTGTGCTTCTTGGACATGTAAGTTCATTTCTTTTGTGAGAGCTGGGAAATTTTCAGCTATTATTTCCTCAGATATTCTTTCTGCCCCTTTTCCCTTCTCTTCCCCTTCTGGAACTCCCATGACACATATGTTGTTGTGTTTTGTGTTGTCATTCAACTCTGAGCCCCTGCTCAATTTTTTCCATTCTTTTCTCTCTTCAGTTTTAGCTACTCTGTCCTCAGTATCACTTATTCTTTCTTCTGTCATTTCGAGTCTGCTGTTATATGCTTCAAATGTGTTTTTGACCTTACCTATTGTATCTTTCATTCCCACAAACTCCGTTACTTTTCTGTTCAGGATTTCAAATTCTTCTTTGCATTCGCTCAGTGTCTTCTTGATGTCATTTATCTCTTTAACTATATTGTCTTTCATCTCATTAATTTGATTTTGGAAATTTGTGCTCATCTCTCTGATTAGTTCTCTCAAATTCTGCATCTCTTCTGGGACTTTGATGTATGCCTTTTCTTGGACCATGTCTTCTATTTTCTTAGTATGGCTCATAATTTTTTGCTGGTGTTTAGGCATCTGGTTAGGATGTAGTTTACTCAGCTGCTCAATCTCTTTCTCTTTTATAGGGATTTGTGGCAGGAGGCTGTGAGTTACCACAGGTCTTTGATTTTTGGCTTGACCTGGATTGTTAGGATTGTCCTGCTAATTGCTCAAAACTGGGCACTGGATCCATTAATTGTTTGTAGAGTAGCTTCCTAGGGCCTTGGGCAGGGAGGCTATAGAGGCCAAGAAAAGCCTCTCCTACTTAGTTTTAATTTTCTTATGTGCACTTCCTTGGTCTACCAGGAGATGGCGCTTGTTGGCAACGCTCAATTCAATGCCTGGTTGGAGTGTATTTGTTGTAACACAGACCTGATCAATGTGATAGAGCTTCCTGTCTGGGGGCTAAGAGTTTGTAATTCAAACTTTCTGAGACTGTTCTCCAGTCTTCTCTGGCAGCCTCCTCCCTTTTCCCAGCTAGGAAATATTTCCTCTCCCCTCTGAGTCCTCAACAATCAGTCCCTGTTAGTAGAGGAGGAGATTGGGAGGTTTGTATATCTTTAGCCCCTTGCAGGCTCCAAGGCAAACAATGGTGCAGCCCCACCCAGCCTGGAAGGGCTCTGGGGACACTGCAGACCAAACCTGAGAGTCAAAAGCTGAGTCAGCCCCAGGCTCTTTCTCCCCTCTCCTCTGGAGTCCTCAACAATAAGTCCAGGCTAGAAGAGAAGGGAGATTGCAAGGGTCGGATTTCTTCAGTACTTCACCAGCTCCCAGGGCAAACCACCATGTAGAAGGGTCCGTGGGGCTCTGCAGCCCAAATTTGCGGGTCAGAACCTGAGTCAGCCTTCGGTTGTGTCCCTCTCTCCCTTTTCCTGGTGTGGTAGATCCCTGGAGCCCTCTTTGTCTGTAGTCGCAGGCCCAGAGGCCCAGAGATTTCAAAAGAGTGTGGGGGAGGGTGCGGGCAGCAGCAGCTACTGCGGGTTCCAACTCACAGTTCTGTCCTCACGATTTCTCTCTTTGGTCCCTCTCTCCTCTGGGTGGTGTGCAGCCTTCACCTGTTGTCCTAAACCCTAGAAGATCTTTTTTGGGGCTGTTTCAGCCTGCCCTCTAGCTATTTTTCTGGAGAAGGGATTCCCATGTCTTATTAGTCCGCCATCTTCCCGGAACTCTAGATCCAATATTATTTAACTACTTCCTCTTTAGTGGATGGTCTTTTTGCCTTCCTATGCACACACATACATGAGAATTTGTACCAACTCTCACTAGCCCAGGCAAAACTTCAAGCATGTTCTTCAGCTTACACTTCAACTGTTTTTTTGTTTTTTTTTTAAGTGATAGGTAAACAAGATTTATGCACTTGAACTCACACAAAAAGGACTTTCTTTCCTGATCCTCACCTCAGAAGTCTCCACAAATAATCCTGAAAAGTTACCAGATTTTTTTTATTTTCCCAAAATACCGTCCCCCTAAACACTTCCCTTGGTCCTCTGAATGAATTGGTTGAATTGGAATATGTTCCAAAGTCAGCTGTGACATTCTGGTCTCTGCTAGATTAAGGATATGAATCTAACCTTGGAAACTTGAAGTTCTTTCAATTTACGAGAGGATTCTCTCTACTGTAGAGATCCGGTCAGATACCCAGGGAAGAGCCCCCAGGGAGCATCAGGGTTTCTTAAGACTGGATAATTGTAATTCACTCTCTGGAAGAGGATGCCTGAGCTAAGAATCTAGCTGCATCCAAAGACAAGGCTCTGGCACTGGAAAGTTAATTAGAAAGGACCCCTTCATTCCTAAAGTTAGGAAGTTGTTTGTGAGTGACACTATTTCCCAAAGTTAACCAAACAGTACTAGTTAAAATCCTAACCTACCATAAAGGTAAGGGGTTAGTGCTAGAGGGGAGGCTGAAAGATAAGTAGATTCAGGTCTTTAGCAATTTAGTTATTAATGGATCACCACAAAACACGGGTTCACACACAGTTAGCTGTGACTCAGATTCCCAGGGGGGCGGGCAGTATGTTTGTGGGGAATCAGACTGGGGGGAAACACACATGCACACACATACACAAATGCCAAGCCGTGTCTGTTCTGAGCATTGCCTTTCCCACCCAGCTCTCCCCCTAGTCACCAGGTTCTCCCAGGTGTGGGCTGTGCCACAGTCCACAAGCAGTCAGTTAGCAGGAACTCAAGGTGAAGGTGTTGGTAATAGTTTAGATTCAAGAGCTGAAGTTACTGAGTGAGGAATAGTGTCTTACTGCCAAGGTGGGATTTTAAGGGCAAGGCTGCCGCTCAAGGCCAGGAATTTAGTGTGTATTTTCTGCCAACACCAGAGGGGAACGGTACTGGTTTAATCCCACTGCTCCTTAACCTGCTTCCAAGAAGCAGGCCAGAATAACAAGCCGCAGACTTGTAAAAAGCGTCCATATGTATGTGGAATGTGCTATAAATAAATTCTCCTTGTTGTCATTTTTCTTTAATTTTATGATATTTTTGTCTTACAGAAGTTTAAATTTTTATATATTCAAATTTTTTCAGTCACGTCCTTTATTATTTCTGCTTGTGGTCGACCTTATCAAAGCCTTTTAACCCTGAGATTATTTAAATATTCACTTATATTTTAGTACTTTTTAACATTAGAACTGAGTTAAAACTTGGTGAAGTTATTAAGATTATATACTAAGTATGAAAGTTACCTTTTTAAAGGTATTTAAGGTACATCTGCACGAAATCTATAACTCAGAAGTTTTGTTTAATTGGCATAATGCAGAATCACCTCTGATATTTAGTAATCATGGAGAAAGATTGTAAATTTCTAGATTCAAGTTACTCTGATATTTTAATCCCTTAAAAAACTTCTAGTACAATTAACTCAGTTTTTTACATATGGGTTGTCCAAATCAGACTGATGAATTATCCAGAGTTTTTTTAATGTTACCTCCATTGGAAGTGATAGGTTTATCTATGTTGATTTTGATTTCTTTTAATTACTTCATATTTTCATTTAGAAAATATGCCATACACCTAATTTATTATTTCTTAAATTTTGGCTGGTTAGGGGAGTGGTTAAATAAAGGTTGTAGAAGGGAGAATTTGGTAACATTTCCTTCTTTATTCTTTCAAGGTATTTATCAGTGACACTAAATCAGAATGTAAAAAAGTACTTCAGACCATTCTGAAGAACAGAAGGCTCTGCTCTCTTTTGTCTCCTTTCTTCACTCCTAATGCTGCGCCAGCAGAGTTCATACAGCTCTATGAGAAAGTGGTGAAGTTCCTAAGTGAGGACAACAGTGATATGATTTTCATGCTGTTAACCAAGGTGAGATGTGATTCAATCCTGATGTTATCATTGAAATGTAAAAACTATTGTTTTCCACTCCATAGAAATGAAAGGAGCTCTGGAGGTCTGTTTCCAGGTATACTTTGGCTGACAGGCTCTTTTCACATTTTGCATGATCTTTGAGCTACCTGATCCCACAGCTTCCTCTTTTGGGGGCATTAGTTATATTGTAATATCCAGTCTTTTTCCACAATATAACAAAGACCTAGCTCCCAAGGCCTCTTTAAAAACTTAGTATGATATTTTAAATGTTCCTAATAGTAATTTAGTACATCCTTCTTTTTTAATTTACTCTGAATTTATGCCTAAATTGTGTTTGATAAATGAGTTGTAATATGCCAAAGTCTCTCCTATTTAGGATAAGCCAATCTAAGCAAATTTCTAGAAACTCTGTTAGAACAAAGCAATAAACTGCTTAACCAGTTTAGAATTTTAGAGCCTTAGCTATTTTGTCTTCAGTTGTATTTCTCTGACATCTTTGAATCTTTAGGGCCTGAAGACTGATCTCAGTCTGCAATGGGGGAGATATTTTATAGTTTGGTGTTCTGGAAGGTGATATCAACACACTGAATTTTTATTAACTGAATTAGATAGCTGATGCAGACACAGAAGCATGGTCATTAAATCAACACAGTTCTGTAAGGTGGCTGCTTGTTTGTGACATTGTGACTAGTTTGGGAGAACTGGGAAGTTCTGTTATACATTTTGTAGAGAAAAAGTATGGACCGTTCAGGAATAGAATAAAATTATAAGCCAATCATGAATATTCATTAAGATTTTAAAATTACAGAAAAGTCTGTAGAGTTACAGAAAACTGTGCCTCTGAGATCCCAAAGATTGAAAAAGAGATGGAGGCATAATTTCATCAGTCAGATATTGAATTTCCTATACTTTTTAAATATACTTGTACATACATTTTTTTTCAGTTTTTTAAACCAAATGTTCACAGACCTTTTTCTATTTTTGTTAATTTTTTAGTGGAAATAAAACTGCTTCTTGTTTCTTTTCCTTTTTAGTTCGATCTTAAGCAATGGTTAAACTCCACTAAACCTCCTCTGTCTGATCGTACCAGGCTTCTGGAGTCCATTCATTTGGCACTTACTGCCTGGGGCCTTGAACCAGATGAAGATATTTTGATGCCATTTAATCTTTTCTGTAAGCACTGGACTTTTCTTCTTCTCTACCAGTTCCCTGACCAGTACAGTGACATTCTCAGGCTGCTTATGCAAAGTAAGTATCTTCATTTAGTTGTGACTGACTAGATCGCAGGAAATATTTAGTTCACCTCATTTACCGTTCTACAGATGTCATCTGAAAATGTAAAAATAATGAGTACAGCAGTTTAGAACCACTAAATATCACCTAAGGTGGCCAAAAGGTCTGTAAAAATGGCCTATTATTGTCCTAAATGTTCAGTTGGGTCCTAATAGGGCAAGGCAGAGCTTAGTCTTTGGCAATGGAGTTCGCAGTTGTGTACTTAACTCTTTACTTTGACTTTGCAGCTTTCCTTAACTGGGGTGGGATAGAAGTGGGGGCTGTTTACTCTGTAGACAGATATGGCAAAGGAAGGAAGTTGCCCCTTTACGGTTAAGTTTAATATGCTAGTTGGTTTCTCTGTAGTTCCAAATAGTGGATATATTTTTGTGGGGTTCCCCCCCCCAAACCTTTTGCAAATATACTTCATCCCCAAATAATCATAGACTGTATTTATATTTGCCAAGGAAAGGGCAGCATTACGTTTACCACATTACCACTGTTTCTGTCCCCCCACCCTCTGCAACTTTCTGTAGACATGTAGAGGAGGATTAAATAGTATAGGTGTTTTTTTTTCCTTTTTAATGGAATTTCTCTAAGCAGTAATTTTATTGAACTTTGATAAATGAAATAATACTTTTTTCATGCAAACTTTATACTATTTATAGGTGTAATAGAAAGCTAAATTTTGCTTTATACCTAACCTTTGGGTTACTTAATAGAAATTATTTAATACATAAGTTATCCTATGGATTGAGCTACCTAAAGTATCCTAAAATGAATGATCTCACATTTTCAAACTTTGTTTTCTACAGAGGCAGGTTGCAGAGTGAGTAGAGAATGGTGGTAGGGAAATGTATTTGTACATATTCCCATGAATATTTGCATAGCTAATTTTTGTTCTAAATTTTCAAAATTTCATCAAATATATAATGTAGTTTTTTTTCCCTGAAATGAAAGATTGTCAACTATTTACTTAGGCAACCATTGACTTGCATTAGTAGGAGATTTATACTTACCAGGAAATGTAATTCAATTAAAGGCTTAAGAATAACAATGCTGCATGGCTCAGATTCCATGTTTACCATGTTGGTGTCCCAGAGTTCTGCCCTCTGTTGTTCTACTCTATTCATTCTCCCTGGGTGTGAGCCTGTTGTTTTCCCTGACCTCACTACCATATTCTGGCTGTGTATGACCCTCATACCTCTAGCTTGATTCCAGGCCTCTGTCCTAAGATCCAGACCACAGTAGTTAGACACAGACCTTCACTGTTCCAGAGATAAATCATGCTTGACATATTGCGACTGACCTCACTATTCTTCCCCTCAGACCTGCTCTTATGAACCTGTATTGTCCTACTGATCCTTAGGCCACCTCTGGGTGGAAAGTACTTGAACAAGGTTTGTAAGTAGCAAAGTTAGAACTAGTAGGAAATACTGGCTGGTAGTCTTGTGTCCTATTCCATGCTGTATCTGTGTCTTGGTTTGGGTTTTGCCCATTGTAGGAGTGGAGTTTTAGGGATAAGTATGAGATCCTTCCCAAGAGAGTCTATACTCTAGAGTTGCATTCTGCACCTGGCACCCCTTATCCTGTCACTGCTGTTTCTCTCACATCTATAGATAGCTGTTATCCTCCAGCCAGGAGAACGGTACCTTTGCCATTCCCCAGTCAGGGTCAGGTGGTTGGACTCCTCTCCCAGATTCCAGCCTACTTTGGCAGAGTTCACTTGCATCAGGTTTACCAGGAACAAGAAAAATCCAGGTGTCAGTTCTTTTAATAGATCCTCTTTACTTTGGTCTCTTCATCACAGGTATCCCTGTAAATTTTTATTTAATTTTTATTTCTTTGTAAAGTATACATATATTCTTTGATCCAGGCTGAAAAGTTAGTTCTTGAAGATGCTGAATTTCCTTTCTCTCTTCCTGCCCCATAAGGCTCTGCGGAGCAGCTGCTGAGCCCCGAGTGTTGGAAAGCCACCCTGAGAGCCCTGGGCTGCTGCTCCCCTTACTGCCAACAGGGGGCAGCTTCAGCTGAGAGCACTGGGCTTCCAAGCTCTCCAGATGTTCTCTTGTCAGACAAACAGGTGTGTAGCTTTTGGTTTGTGATGCTTTTGCCTGTGATTTTCTTTTCCATTTCCTTTGCTATTTACTTTTTTTTTTTTTTTTTTTAAGATTTATTTATTTTCTTTATCCATTTTAACCACCCCCTTCCCCATTTTGCTGTTTTTTTGTGTCCATTCACTGGGCAATTCTCTGTGTCTGTTTCCTGCCATCTCTTCTCATCCTCCTCCTCCAGTCTTCACCAGGATTTGATCCTGGAGACTTCCGATGTAGGAGAGAGGTATTCTGCCACCTGCGCTACCTCGGCTCCTGGCTTCCGGAGCTTTCGGAGCATCTCGTCTTGTCTCTCCCCTGTGTCTCTCTCCTGTTACGTCATCATCCCGCTGCATGGCTCCCAGGGCCGTTGGCTCACCGGCACACAGAGCCTGGCAGCCCATGCGCCTTCTATATATATATATTTTTATTTTACCGGGAGGTCCCGGGGATCGAACCCAGGTCCCTCCATATGGCAGACGGACGCCCAACCATTTGAGCCACATCTGCCCCCCTGCTATTTACTTTTTAAACAATTGGAACACATTTAAAATTTATATATCTAAAAAGTTTCTTGTTGTGCATTATCCTTAAGAACTCCATGTTTTTCTTCTTCCGTCCTTTGCTGTCCTCTTTCCCCTTTGCCTAGATCACCTTTCTCTCACACCTTCATGTCTAATTCTTTCCCATCTATCCAAGACCAGCCTAAGCCATCCCCACTGTAGCCTATCTGATTTTTAACCCTGAGACGCTGAGACTTTTAATCCAGGACCTCTCTGTCAGGTTTTCATGCAATGTCCTACAGAGCTCTTGGTTTTATATTTTATGTGACAGGAGTCCACATGAGAATTTATTTGAGATAATGGCCTCACTTCTTTAGAAAAAAGAGTTTGAAATCCACTGATTTACATTTCATATGTCATATTTCTTTGCAACTCTATTTTATAAAGTCAAAAGTAGACATTCAGTAAGCATTTTTGACTGGTCATTTTTTTCCAGGTAATGGAAACAATACAGTGGCTCTCAAACTTTTTTTATAAGCTTCGGTTATCAAAGTTGGACTTTAAAAGCTTTGGTTTATTTTCAAAATGGAGTCCTTACATGGCTGATGTGAAGACACTGTTGGGCTATCTTGTGAAAAGGCTGATTGACTCTGAAATGGCCTGCTTGGCCCAAGACCCATCTGCCAGTAGTAAAACAGGTAATATTGCTCTTAGTGCAACATGGAGCAAGGTGTTCTGACCTTCTGTTAGAAGAATTTGAATAGATACATTAAGAGATTTAAGTCTCTGTGATAAAACTATACGTCTAAGTGCAGGAATCAAAAAATAGAAATATAGTAGTAGAGGTGTGAACTTATTTATGTGTTATACCTATATTCACTTACATAACAGATGCTTGCTACAGCTTGTCTCAGTTCCTCCTTCATGGAGTGGAGTGCAAAGAGATAGATTGCAGTCTCCAATTCTTTCTTCCTTTTATTTCTCTCTTAAGGAAAGGATTCTGATATTTAAGCATTTATCTTGAAAAAATGTACATTATAAAATTATTCATGACATTCTGTTATAATAAAAATTCTTCAATTCAGAGCAATTCCATGACAACAAATGAAAATAGAAACATACTTAGTTACATTAAACATGTCTTTGTGTATCAACATAGGTTTATGAGTATAAAGATAATATGGATTTTCTATATGATGCTATCAATGGTATTGACAAAGACTGAGTTTGTTTCTTGTTTCTAAAACTTTTGCTTTGTTTTAGTGCTGAGATCCCTGCATTCAGTCATCATTCAGCTCTTTAAGCCATGGATCCTGGTTTTAGAGGCCAATGAAAGGTAAATAGTTTTTCAGATATGCAAGTTCCTTTGAAATTTATAGACTTAAAATTTACTGGTGTTTTGGTAGAGATGATGAATTTGCAGATTTAATTTCCAGTGTGGGACCAAATTTACATTTAGAAAATGCTTCTTTATGAAATTTAAGACATTTTCTGTTCATGGAATTGTTAGTCTGATATGATCACAGCTTTTATCTTGATATTTTCTTTTAAAATTGAAGCAAAATTGGGACACTTGTTTTCAGTTTTCCACAGTAAAGTTGAGTGGGTTTTGGTGCCTAATTTCAGAAAAAGGGATGCTACTTTCTAAGTGCTAGGTTTTAATCATATAATACCACAAAATATATAAGATTAACTTAATTTTCACTACTACCTCAGTTGTTTTTTGGAACTAAGTCTGCTGTAAAATTATTGAGTGGGAAATATTCCCTTTTAGCCTGGAATTCTGCAGGTGAATGAAGGCATTTTTTTTCATGAGCATTTAAAATATTGAGCAGGATAGAGCTGTTCAAATGCAGTAAGTTGCTTATGAGTCTTTTTTTCCCCTAAAAATATCAAACAGAAGCTAAGCAAACTTGTTGGAAGTTTTATAAGCTACAATCGTGAGCAACACAGTATTTAAAGTGTTTTAATAAACATTAATTTATTTGATCCCCAGACTCAGAGAATTTGAATGTCTTGCTCAAGTCTCGCAGTGGGTTAGTTCCAGAAAAGGAATTAGAGCTCAGTCTTTTGACTCCCATTTCAAGACTCTTTGCATTAACCTGTGTTGCTTCAAGAGGTCCTTGAAGGAAACACAAAAAGATTCTGGATCTTTGCTTTTGTAGAGGACTGTCCTTAAACTTTGCAAGCTTCAGGATTTTATAGTGGCTGTTTGTAGATAGCTGGCCACAGCACAGGTTCCCTGTTTATTTCCAGGAAGAATTAATGGTATTTATTTTGATAGTGAACTTTCTATGCCAGATTTAGAAATTATAAAGAATTTTTCTTTGGCTATTTCCTGTCAGTTTTTGGCCATCTTTTTCTTCCATGAATTTGAATTTTTTTTTTTTTCCATGCTTTGGGTAGGAAAAAACTGGTAAAGCCACATTAAGGTGTTTTTCTGAGGCATTTGAAATGTAATGAGGATGCACAAGGGATGGACTCAAGGATGTAAATTGGTTGTAAAAAGGTGTTAATATGATAGTTTTTCAGGCAGCACACTTTTGATATTTAATTGCTTTGGGAAAAATGGGTAGGAAGGAGAGTAAATAAAATTATATAGCTGATATTACAAGCCACAATTCATCTCCAGGAATTTACAGCCTTCGAAGTGGTCTAAATGTGTCAGGGTTACATAATGCAGGGTTTTCTAGGACTTAGGCAAGACTCTGGGACCTAGAGTAACTTTCTCGTGGTACTTTCACTCTAAGTATGTGTTTCTTTTCTTTAAAGCAACCAGCGACTTTACCCGTGGTTGGAGAGTGATGCTGTGGTGGCCTCAAGTATTGTGCAGTTGTTCACTGACTGTATTGACTCATTACACGAAAGTTTTAAAGGTAGAAAGATGTTATTTTTCACTTTTTCCCTATGTCATTCAATCTTTTGTCTCTGCTTTCCTGCTTTAATTTTATTTTAGTAGGCAGTCATCTGTGACAGAAGGTCACTAATGCAATCATTTAGACTTTCAGAGTCTATAACCACTGGTCTTTTTTTGTGTGTGTGTTAGGTAGTTCATTTTCATTAGGTATGCAATATTTGCAGCCATTCTCTCTTTTTTTTAAGATTTATTTATTTTATTTTATCCATTTTAACCACCCCCCCACTCCCCCCATCCCCCCCCCCCCCGTTTTTGCATCCATTCTCTGGGCAATTCTCTGTCTGTTTCCTGCCTTCTCTTCTCATCTGTCTCCTCCTGTCTTCACCAGGATTTGATCCTGGGAACCTCTGATGTGGGGGAGAGGCATTCTGCCACCTGCGCCACCTCAGTTCCTGGTTTTTCCGGTGCATCTCGTCTTGGCTCTCCCTTGTGTCACTCTCCTGTTACTTCATCATCTGGCGGCACACTCGTGCTCGGGGCCTCGCAGGGCCTGACGGCGCGCTCATGCAGAGGACCTGGCGGCCCGCCCACCTTCTATATATATTTTTTTCTTTATTTTACCGGGAAATCCTGGGGATCGATCCCAGGTCCCTCCATATGGGAGATGGATGCCCAACCATTTGAGCCATATCCGCCCTGAGCCATTCTCTATTGACATTTTCTTTATCCCCCATGTTGAACCTCATTCCATCTTCTGTAACTTGTAATCTCTTTTTCATATTTTTCTGTCTTTGCTTTTCATTTTGGATAATTTTTTCAGGTCTCTCTTCCAGTTTACTTAGTCTCTCTTCAGTTGTGTCTAATCTTGTTTTCAAAAAATCCATTGAATTGTTTGTATCAATGATTATATTTTCCATTTCTAGAAGTTCTGTTTGTTTTTCACATCTACTCTTATACTTTTTTTTTTAAAGATTTTATTTATTTATTCATTTATCCCCCCCTTGCTGCTTGTGCTCGCTGGGTCAGCCAACCACGCCGTGCGGGCGGGCCTGCCTTCTCCAGGAGGCCCCGGGAACCGAACCCGGGGCCTCCCATATGGTAAACGGGAGCCCTACTGATTGAGCCACAGCCGCTTCCCTACTCTGATACTTTAATAGCATCTTATTCTTTTCTTTTGTTTAAAATTCCAATTTTTATTTCTTTAAAATGTTGCAACACACTTACTTTAATTTATGATCTATATTGAATAATCCCATTATCAGAAGTTCCTGTTGGAATGGTTTATCTTGTTGTTTGATGTTCCTTCAGGCTTTTGTCCTTGGAGGCTTGTTTTTTTGTGTGTGTTTGTAATTTTGTAGTGTGAATTTATATTTAGAGAGACTTTATATATGGAAATTTTTGTAAGGCCTAGGATGAAGCTATGTGCCTCATGCTAGGATGAGGAGATACTTAATTTCTTGGCTTAGGTTTCCCATACCACATAGTTACATGACATTAAACCCAAAACTCGCTTGCAGGCAGGCCTCAATTCTTGCAGTAAACTTGTTTTTCCTCCCCCAACTCTGAGTCTAGGCTAAGGCAGAAAAGTTGGTTTTTTTTCTTTAATCTGCTCTTTCATTGAGGATATAGTTCTTAGAAGATCTTGTCTTCAGTCTCCCTGTGCTGTTAAAACCCAGCATAAGCAAATACTCCTAGGATAACTGTGGTTCTGTTTAATACTCTGATTTCTTCTATCTGATGTACCTAGCTATGCATTTTCAGAGATGTTATATTTTACCTAGTGCATCTATATGTTTTATATTAAAAGGTTTAAAAGATTAGTACATTCACTCAAACTCTTGCAGTAGCCCCAATTTTCTTATTTCTGATTTCCTTCCAAATTGTCCTGCCAATTTACTAAATCAATTTTCTCAAAATATTTATGTCATATGATATTCACTCACTTTTAAGTGTTTTTTTTTACTTGGCATTCAAATGTGTTTGGTGCCATTGTACTTCAGCAACATTATGGTAACTTTTTTTAATAGAAACATTCCATTTCAGCCATATGCTCTATTGACTGTTCCCTAAAAGCCCTGCAATTTTTCCTCTTCTGCTCACTTGTTCATGACAATTTTACTACCTGGATGAAGCCTCAGGCTTTTTATATTTTCCTGCATATCTCTTTGTGCTCATACATTTCTCTCCTGACTCTGAATCTTTGTAGTACATTATTGTAGTTTGGGTCCTTGGAAAGCAGGTGCCAAGATGGACTTAGAATGCCAGAGATTTATATGGGGGTAATGCCTGTGAAAATAAAGGGAATGGGAGCAGAAGTAGGGAGGGAGCGCCTTTGGACCCTGTATTAGTCAGCCAAAGGGGTGCTAATGTAAAATACCAAAAATGGTTGGTCTTTTTATAAAGGGTATTTATTTGGGGTAGAAGTCCACAGATACCATGCCATAAAGCATTAAGTCTCTTCTCTCACCACAGTCCATTGCCACGTGTTAGAGCAAGACAGCTGCCGACGTTTGCCAGGGTTCAGGCTTCTGGGGTTCCTCTCTTCCCGGGGCTGCGTTTCTCTCAGGGCTTAGCTCCTGTTTCCTCCACAAGGTCAGCTGTAGAAGATTAGGCAAACGGCTTGCTTCTCTTCCCTTGGGGCCTTCTTTCCAACATCAAAACTGCTTCTCAAAAGATGCTTCAACTTTCCTTTGCCTTGCCTTTTATATTCAATTCCCCACCCACCAAGGGGTGGGGCTCAACACCCTAATCCTAACCTAATCATGCCCAGATTAACAGATCAGTTTACAAGCATGATTCAGTTATATTTTTGGAATTCATAATTACATCAAACTGCCACAGACCCCAATGCAGGTCTGATATCTGTGAAAGGGGAGAGGGCAGGAAGAACCTCAGACTGCAGTGCTGCTCCTGAGAAATGTCGGCCAGCCCAGTGTGGTTCCCAGTGCATTGCATAGAAATGGCCAGGCCTGTGCTCAGTCGGTGACTGAGGGCTAATTGGGAAGAGTGTGGCCTCGTCTCTGATGCTGCAGGAGATCCAGAAGATGCTGCAGCTGGGTCAGTCAGTGAGTTCTGTTAAAGAGCATCCAAGTGGCACACTTCCATGGCCACCACATGGTCAGGTGGCATTTAATCATAGAGTCAACAGTATATCATCCAGCAGTTTTGATGGACCTATTACATGTCTGGTCTTACTGTTTTTGTTTTGTTTTGTTTTGTTTAGTTTTGTTTTGTTTTGTTTCCACAGCTATAAGATGTAAACTCTTCAGGGACAGGAGCGTTTCTCTTCACTTCTTTTTATCATGCACTCCCCACCCTGTAAGACCTAGGATGGGGCTGTGTTCTCAGTGTTTTTGATAAATATTGGTTCATGAGTAAAGCTGAAATCCTGATAGTACCCACTTTTTTTTGAAAGGCAAACTAGCAGCTTTTTACTATTCAGAATGTATTGTTAAGTGAAAAAAATATTTGAACATAAATTATAGTCACAAAAGCTATATATTTAATTTCTTAGTATAGGGGCAAGCGCTCTTAGGCTCTTGCCTATGTATATAAAATTAGACAGTGGCTTAGGAACAGTAGGGTACTCTGACAACACCAAGAATTGGTGGCTGAGTTAAGAGAGACGAGATGAAACTCTGCAAAGTAGGATAAAGAATTACTAAATTGTAGCCTTTTAGTGGGCTCATCTGATCCAGCTCTGTCCCTTTATTGATAAGAAAAATGAGGACCATTCTTTATGCAGAACTTGAAAGTCTGAAACCATTTATTTTAGACTAAATACCCCTTGTGCAGCCACTAGTCCTTAAAGGCATTACAGTAATTGATACTGTGAGGGCGATACTGAGTGAGCAGGGTGGCAGAATGTGTGAGACTCATTTACAGCGACTTAAACGAGTGGCAGCTAATAGTCTCGTTTTATTGCACAGAGGGTTAAATTTTATTTGGAACATTTACTTTGGAGGAATATTGCATTCCTCAGTGCTGCCAATTGAATGAAGTGCTAAATGTTGGAGATTGAATATATGTGCAGTGAGGGTAACAAACCAGAGGGAAACCTAGACTTGAGGCTATAGAAATGTATTTGAGCTAAAAAGTCATTTAATAGTTTTGAAGAAAAACAGATTATCCCTACTATCTCCCATACAACAGTTGCTTATTCCAGTTAACCCAAGTAAGTACTTTATGTGCCATTATTTATTATTAATTTGCCATCAGTCCCCCTCCCCTGCCCCGGCCCATGAAATTGGGTAAATTTTGAGAACCTTAGGTTTTAGACTTTTAGTTCAAGTTTGTCTTGTGTGTTAGTTTATTTTAAAGATAAACCAAAAGGCCTTCAACGATATGTTATCTTTAAATTTTAGATAAGCTGTTACCAGGTGATGAAGGAGCCCTTCGATTACACCTGCTGCATTATTGTGAAGCATGTACAGCACCCAAAATGCCAGAGTTCATTCTGTTCGCTTTTCATAGTGCATATCGGAAGCTCCTGTGGAGGGACCTGCACCCGGACCAGATGCTTATGGAGGCCTTCTTCAAAGTGAGCCCTTGCTGTCCATGTCACAGCCTGAAGAGACCTGGCTTCCATGGAGCAGCCTCTTCACTGGGGTTGTTATGCCCAAAGGGGAACATGCATGTTCTCCATGTTGTCTGATAGTGCTGTGTAAGGCAGTACCTATAGAATTCTTTGCATCTATTAATATATGACTAAAGCATCTATAGGACCTTGTAAAACCCAGAGAGTTTATCTGTAATGTTAGACTTCCCCTAGACTTTAGTGATATTGTTGTGAGAGTGCATGGTATAATGACTTTGTCATACTCAATCTTGGTTGATGTTTATGTGTACACACGTTTTCTAGTATAGTATCCTTAGAACTACTTAAGTGCTCTATTAAAGTAAAATGTAAATTGGTATTCAGGCCGTTATATTCTTTTTTTTTTTTTAAGATTTTATTTATTTATTCATTTATCCCCCCCTTGCTGCTCGTGCTCGCTGGGTCAGCTAACCACGCCGTGCGGGCGGGCTTGCCTTCACCAGGAGGTCCCGGGAACCGAACCCGGGGCCTACCATATGGTAAACGGGAGCCCTACTGATTGAGCCACAGCCGCTTCCCGTGGCCATTATATTCTTTAAGCAAGTATGCAAGTGAATAATTAGGTTGTAGGAAATAAAAAGTATGTTGTAAAAATTAATGATATAGCCCTATAGCATAATCATATAAAGACCTGAAATGACCTGAAGAAATTGCCAATAAGTGTGGGTTTCTCTCTGCATTAGAAGCAATACTTAGAAAAACAAAAACAAAAATAGGCACTGTAGTGCAACTTACATTCCAGTGCATCATTTGGAGCTATTTTTATTCTTAAGTTTGTATTTTTAAAAATACTCTATAATCTTGTCTTAGCTTTTTATGATTGTTTCAGTTCATTTAGTCATACTTTACAATTCATTTGTATTTACTCTTAATATCACATTTATTTTTGAGACACCTTAAGTGCTTTAATTGTTACATATCTACAGTTATTTATGACAATTAGCAAAATGTACTTCAGTCCTTCAGTGTTTATTTTAAATGTAGACAACCCTATGCTGTTCTTGTCAGCCACTCTATATCTGAGCTCTAAGGAAAGCTAAGGGCAGTTGTTTTAGAGAAAAAAAAAGGTTTTTAAGAATGATTTTATAGTTAGGTTTAGAATATGAGGCCGATGCTAAGGAGATATTTATCACTATTATGAACACGTAAGAGAAATTGGCTTAAAAGAGCTGTAAGATAGAGTTTAAATAATAGAGCAACCTTAACTATAAGACAGATTAGTTAGTAGAACAGTCTATTAAGGGATGCTATGGATTCTTTCTCCAGGGCTTTTATGATAGATGGCCCTGACCTGTCCAGAAGCTAGGAACTTTTCAATTCAGTATATCTTGTTGGCATAATAAAGTATTTGGGGGGGTGGGGGGTAGGGTAGGGTGAGGGGATAGAGAACAGATTATAAAGGAGGAAGAAGTAGTATAATATAATGATGTTATATATAATGTTAGCCTAATATAACGATGGTCATGGGAGGATGTGAATCATCACCAAATACCATTGATTGTGACTGTATAAATGAAGTAGAGCTTTAAATTTTCATTTTGAAAGGAAGAAATTGTGGCTAGCCATGTTGTATTTTGAAGAAATTAGAAATATTACGAAAGAACACTTTGAAATTAATTATATCCTTTATGTGTTTGCCAAAAACATCCTTAATGTATTTTAAATAGGATTTAATTAAACATTATATAGTCTTTGAAAATTTTAAAGATGAATGAGAGAGATTTTTATACTATTACATTGCACTAAAAAGGCCATATAAAAATATTACGTACTTAATGTGATAGGTCTCAAAATATGTTTCTGGGACCAGCAGCATCAACATCACCTGGGAACTTGTTAGAAATGTAATTCCTGCTCCCACCCCAGACCTAGGCAATCAAAAACTCTAGAGGTGGAGCCTAGCAATCTGTTTTAACAAGTCCTCCAGGGGGTTCTGGTGCATGCTTAAGTTTGGGAGCTCTTGACTGGTGGACCTCATCTTTTATCCCATCCCAACACACCCGAGGCATGTGATACATTCCCATTGGTACCAGCGGCTCACTGTGGCAGGGATGCTCTACCTTGGTTGGGGCTGGGGAAGGACATTACTCTTCTGTTATCAATTTTCAGAATAGATAATGAAATCCAATATTTAAACAAATAAGCTAAAAAATGCCACATATACTGGACATGGAAGGGAATATATTAAAAATGTTGAGTCTAAATCTCTGGGAGGTGGGATGATAGATGATCTTAATAATCTGGGAAAAAGTGTTATTTAAAAAAAATACAAATTTATGAAACTTGATTCATGCTTTCTGCACATTTTCAAGATACAGAGATAGCATAAAGCAGAGTACTAAATTTGGTTTGTTTCTGTTTAGGTGGAACGAGGAAGTCCCAAGAGCTGCTTTTTATTTTTGGGGTCTATACTCTGTGAAGTCAATTGGGTTAGTGTCCTGTCTGATGCCTGGAATCCCAGTCCCCACCCACAAACCCGAAGCATGATTGTCTGCCTCCTCTTCATGATGGTTTTACTGGCAAAGGAAGACCAACTAGTAGACCAAACAGTAAGTTTGGAGAGGTTGTGATAAAGACTTGGCAAGGCTTCCTAGAGTCTCTTCTTCTACTAGGGTGGTAGTTTTTCAGCTTGTTTCACTGTGAATATATGCTTAGCCTGTGAGATGTGCTTTTAGCTAGAAGCCTGATTTTCTTGGATAACTCATAATCTATTTCTAGAGTATGAAGGGAACCAAACTGAGCTGGATTATATAAATCAATTTTATTTTACATCTTATTAATTTCTACTTCTTTCTCAATAGATAGGTCTTCAAAACAGTTTTGGTCTGCATCACTTTTTTAAATTTTTATTTTAAAGCAGTTTTATTAAGATATATTCACATACTATACAGTCTATCCAAGGTGTACAATCAATGGCTTTTAATATAATCTCAATGTTGTACATTCATCACACAAAAAATTTTAGAACAATTTTGTTACTCCGAAAAGGAAAACTCCTCACCCCTTAGTAATCACCTGGTAATCCCTCTATCCTCCTGCCATACATAACCACTAATCTAATTCCATCTTTACAAATTGATTTATATTTACATTTTATATAAATGGAATCATATAATATGTTTTACTTTTGGTCTGCATCACTTTATGTTCTTTGTTATAACAGCATGAATTTCTCTTCTTTCTTAGCCAAGTTCAGTTTGTCCTGTCATAGAGAAAATAACTCCTTTCTTGAGAGATGCCTATCAATATCATTTGTCATATTATAATTTAAGATAATGCTTCATTTAGTTTCTAAGCTTTGTTCAAGCTGTTTTACTCCTTTATGGCCAGAAGGAACGTGTTTTCCAGTTGTTATGTTTATATTATTATAGAATGTTATTCCTTTGAAAATTGGGTTCTGAATACTTTGACTATTTTTTTCCCTAGAACTTGTAACTTGAGTAGATACTAACTTGACCCTCTTAACTGTGCTGTGAACTAGGCCATCTTAGTGGTCACTCCACAGGCTAGTTATAAACACATTTCTAGGAAAATGGTGATGGTGGTTCAGGAATTAAATGAATATGTGTTTCATTTTTAGGATTCGCCTTTACTCAGTCTCCTTGGACAGACAAGCTCACTTTCATGGCATCTTGTGGATATTATATCTTACCAGAGTGTGATAGGTTATTTCAGCAGCCATTACTCACCGTCCATCATCCTAGCAAAAGAATCTTCTGCCGAGTTAATAGTGAAGCTTCTAAAAGTATCTGCAGGCTTTTCCATTCCTGCTGATAGCCAGAAACATCCTGTAAGTTGAGTGGGTACTTTAGAAGGCATAGAGCATTCTTGAGGACCAGTAGTAGCATAAAAGGATATTGAGGACAGTTTTGAACCTGACTACCTCAGCAGAGAAAGTTGGAGGATATGTATCACAGTGTACTCATGTTTTGACCTCCTCCTGGGTCTTTTTGTTTTATTTATCTGTCTTGGTAATCCTCTGCTTACTAGCAGTGTCACATGCTGAGGAGAAGTCAAAACGATTGAGGGCTGACAGTGGGCTCTTGGTTAAGTGATCTGTATGTCATTGTGGCAGAACAGCAGGGAGGTTATGAGCATGAGTTTGAGGTAAGGTCTGAAAAGTCTGGGTCTCCAACTCACTGCCATTGTGACTTTGGGCAAGTTCCTTGGTTTTCTTATCTGAATTGGAAATAATAACACCCTACCTCAAAGGGTTGTTGTGAGGATTAAATTAGAAAATGAACATAAAAGTTTTTAGGAATGTTCTTGGCAAATAATTAGTGCTCAATTAACATTATTAATATAGTAAAAAGGGAGAGTGTTCTGCTGGAGTTTGGGGTGAAAATGGGTTCTAGTCAAAGAGTTACCATGGATTTGCATCTTCCGAGACACAGGGCCCTTGGGCCACCCGGCATTAGATCTCCATGTGGCTTCCTGATCTGTCATTTCTACTCCCTACCCAAGCAGTCAGGGTAGTGCCATGATCCCAGGGAATATTCAGTTAATAATGCTTGCTTGGATTCGTTTGTATGACTTTTTTTTGTTTGTCAGGATGCTGTTCCAAAATGCCAAGCTTTCACTCACCAGATGGTTCAGTTCCTCAGCACCCTGGAACAAAATGGAAAAATCACCTTAGCAGTCCTGGAACAGGAAATGTCTAAGCTCTTAGATGAAATCATTGTCTTTAACCCACCCGGTAAGTGACCAGTAGAAACCATGTATTCATACCTGCTGTGTACAAGGCATTGTGAGATCAGGAAAATGGACATGATACTCATTCCTGCCTCCAGAGAAGCAGTGGCCAGAGAGGTGACAGGACACCAGGGACACTGTCATCTCAGCATTGGGGAAGGTACGAATGTTAAGAACTTGAGAGATCACTGCCAGATGCTGATGAGAGGTTAACTGGACTGGCAGCTAAGCTAGACTACTGGATTTTATGATTAGGAAGTAAAAGGAAACCTTCCATTGAGCAGCTTTCCTAGATGTTTTGGTTCTTTGAGATGGGAGAGCACTTCAGAATCACCTGTAGACTTGTTTAAAAACTCTGTGTGGAGAACACACTCCTGGCAGTGTGGTGGAATACACATCCCAACGAAGTCTCAGGTTAAAAACAACTAAAAGTACTGAATACAATGTCTTTTAAAAAACCCAGATATTAAACTTATCAATGAGGTGCCAAAAAGGTAAGGAAATCTCAGAGCCTAGAAACTAAGTGATAGGAGGGAACTTATAAAGGTAGGTGAAGTATTGTGGCTGGATTTCACCTTCAAGGATTTTTCTGAACCTTCTTAGTATATCGGAGAGGTGATAAAACCCAGAATTTGCCTAAGATGGGAGCCTAAAAGGAAATCCCATGCATAATGCTGGGCCACCCTACAGGATGGCATTTTTAGTGTAAGGGTGAGTTGGAAACAAACCTGTTCCTGTGACATTGGAGTTGGGCCACCTGTTTATAAGGTGGAAAAAGAAATCTCTTGAATATTAGGAAGTACAAGCTGGCCCTCATGTTAATTTGCAGCAAGAATTCATACTACCTAGATTGTCCAAAATAAACCTCAACTTGAAAATTTATTTAAAGTAGTTTTGGGTTGGAGATGCCGCCAGGTGCCTAGCAGAAAGCAACCACAGAGCCTCTTTGGAGGAATCCCTCTTTAACTCAGGGCTCAAAGTTCCAAGAAATACAAACTCATCATCAAAGAAAAAAAAATCACAAAACACATAAGAAATAAGGCACCGCAAGCAAAAGCCAGTAGAGAACAACAATCAGCAGAATCACACTTATATAGTCTTCAGATATTGGTATAATTGGCAAAGTAAACAACAGCAAAAATGCATTTTAATGTATTTGAAGAAATAAGTGAGATTTGAAAATATCAGGAGCAAGAGCTTATAAAATATCCAGATTTAAGAGAGAATCAACTGGTGTAGAAATGAAAAAATACAAAGTTCAATATGAAAAGTTTAATGGATAAGTTTAACAGCAAAGTAAACCCACCTAAAGAGAAAATTAATGAATTGGAAAATAGAGCTGAAGAAAATACCCAGAATACATTTACAGAGAGACAGAGAAAGAAAATGTGGAAGTGAGATTAAAAGTCATTGAGGAAGGAGAGAGAAGATTTAACAAATATCCAGTCGTGTAATCACAATTTCAGGAAAGGAAATCCAGAACTGGAGGGAGACAATATTTGAAGACATAAAGGCTGAGAATTTTCTAGAGTTGATGAAGGCAACAATTCTTAGATTCAGTGAACCCAGCAAATCCCAAGCAGGGTAAATAGAAAGAATCTTACACATGTACACATGGTAGTAAAACTACCAAACACTCAGTGACAAAGAGAAAAACTTTTACACCCAGGAAGGACAGATTACCTACAAAGGAACAACATTTATCCTGACTGCTGACTTCTCGATAGCAACAAAGGAAGTCGCAAGACAGTAAAATAATATCTTCAGTTTGCTGTGAGAAAATGACTTATAACCTAGGATTGTAAACTAAGAAAAACCATCTTTCAAGGATGAGGGTAAAATAAAGTATTTTCATTAAGAACTGTCACCAATAAACATCACTAAAGGAAATACTAAATTTTATTCTGTTCTTTAGCTAGGAACAGAGTGATCACAAATTAAAAGTGAATTGCAAGAAGGAAAAACGAGCAAAGAGTGATAATGTGGGTAAATGTAATAAGAAACTGACTATATAAAACAATAATGATCATGAACAGTGGAATTTAAAAAGCAAAAGCTTAAAACCAAATGATATGACCATGGTACATATAAACTGGGGAGAAGGGTGTTATAGAAAGATTTTAGTCAAAAGGGTGATAGCATCAGATCTGGTTTTTAGAAAAACATTTGTTGGCCATGTTGATGATGAACAGAAAGGAGAGAGACTCATTGGATTAGTTATTTGTTGCTATGAATCATAATGGAAAGATGAATTAAAACTGCCATTCAGCTGAAATTCAGAGATTTCTTTATTACTTTATTACTGAGAATATTCATACCCATACAAGTACATGAAAAAAGATAAATGTACATACCTGTTGTTATTATCTTTCAAACTATTTTTGAAGTGCTTGCTTGACTATAAGTAGGTCCTACAATAACATTAAGTTAGACTTTATTTAATACTGGGCAGGTAGGTGAATATATTTTCATGAGTGTGGTGGGAAACATCTCTCAACTTCTTTCCACTTCCTTTGACATAAATACTGAATCCTTGTGGTGAGAAAGCCGCATTTCTATTCCATTAAAAAAAAAAAAAAAAAAAAGTACCCAACTCAAGGAGAGCTGGAAATAGTTGGTGAAAATTATACCTGTTGTATGCGAATATTCTCGCTGTCCTGATTTTGTGATAATCAGGGTAGGCTAAACATTCACTATATTAGAAACCATGCATGTGTCCCCAGATCTAGTTTTCCTCCCTAGGTCTGGTTTTTAGAATGCTGGTGATAAACTAAGCCTGATTTATTATATGACCATCCTGTATGGGAAAAGACTATAACTTTGGGTATCTCTGGTCAACCTTAAGAGATATAGCAGGGGGACAGATGTGGCTCGAGTGGTTGGGCATCCATCTCCCATATGCAGGGACCTGGGTTCAACCCCTGGGACCTCCTGGTAAAAATTAAAAAAATATATATAGAGAGAGGGTGTGTGGGCCACCAGGCACCGTGCGCAGATGTGCTGCCAGGCCCCGCAAGCCACGCAGCAAGATGATGATGTAACAGGAGAGTGACACAAGGGAGAGTCAAGATGAGACGTACCGAAAACCAGGAACTAAGGTGGTGCAGGCAGTAGGACGCCCCTCTCCCACATTGGAGTTTCTGAGGATCGAATCCCAGTGAAGACAGGAGGAGAAGGGTGAGAAGTCAGGGCAGGAAACAGACACAGAGTTGCCCAGCGAATGGACACAGAAACAGCAAAAATGGGGGGGGGTGCAATGGATAAAAATAAATAAATAAATCCTTAAAAAAAATGTATAGGGGAGGAAGATTTGGACTATAGTTAGTAATAATACTTTGACGATGCTCTTTCTTTTCATTTGTTAACAAATGCTTACAACAATGCAGGATGTTTGTGGGGTGGGGGGTGATGTGTGGGGGCCCTGTATGATGTTATGCATGTTTGTTTTGTAAGATCACAATGTCTACTGAACATTTATAGTTTATGTTCATGTATGAATGATAAATTGTTTAAAAATAAAAATTAAAAAAAGGGGGAAAAATGACACTTGTTGAATTGACTCCTCCACACACTGCAGTGATATATTTTCTGTTTTTGAATGTGAAGCAGTTATCTACCTCAATGACCTCCTCCCACTCGTTTGCAGTTGGTGCTCTTATAAAAATGACATTAGTTCTATTTTAGCATTCCATTCTCTTTTCAGTGCCATTTTTTGGGAAATATTCATTTTTACCACCACAGTTTCAGCTCTCCATTTTCCTTATGTGGAAAACATAGAAATAAAAAGACCTGCTGTTAGAACCTTTAAAAATGTTTTTTTCTTTCCTTTTGTATTTAGTTTAAAGTAATGACCTTTGTTCTGTGTTTACAACCCTAGAATATTGACAGCTATCATATTGGTTGGGCAGAGGCAGGAGGTACAATACATAGTAGTTACTGTTCCTAATTAGTTTACCAAATGACTGCTGAGATCTGTGTATTTAGGTGTACATGAGCAAAGATTAGAAGATAAAGACTTAGGCATTTTCTGATAAATTCTTCTTTCATGCCTGCTTGATATGTCTGCTTAATAAGGTATTGCTCTGCCACACTGCTGTGCCAAAGGACCTGGTAGTAATTCCTACTTTGGCCCTTACAAAGTACTTATGTGCTGCATCTTATCCTTAAAGACTAACCACCACCCCAGAGTCTTCCTTTTGGTCCTCTTGGAATTGTAAAATCTGTCTGGAGAACAGCTGAAATTGAAGCTCTGTTCTTTTGATCACCTTCATATCACTGTTCCTGGCAGCCTTTCATGAATGTATGTCTCCTTCAGATATGGACAGCCAGACCCGCCACATGGCCCTCAGCAGCCTCTTTGAGGAAGTCCTAATGATGCTGAACAACGCAACTATTCCAACTGCAGAGTTCCTCCGGGGCAGTATCCAGACCTGGATTGACCAAAAAGTGCATGGGCTGGTGGTGCTGCCCCTTCTAACAGCAGCCTGTCAGAGTCTGGCTTCTGTTCGCCACATGGCCGAGACCACTGAAGCCTGCATCATGGCCTACTTCAAAGAAGGTAAGAGGACTGTCATCTTATGCTGTCATTGTAATGGTCTTTCAGGGAAAGATTAAAGCTTTGTCACCAGGAGGTATCTTTTTAGACCCTTCCCAAGGATTGTGCCATTGGTATATCTGTTGATAGAATTACACATTTAATCTCTAATTCATTGTTATATTAGTTTTGGAGTGTCAGACCATTCTTTTAATTGTAATCAGATTGTGTTCTGTCATTTAGTCCTCAAAAGAAATGCTATGAATTAGAATCTATGCCCCACTATATTAATTTTCCCCTATTTTTGTCACTTTTGTTAAGATGAGTGTTCTTAGAAGTCCTTTTATTGCTTCTTGTCACACCTTTTAAACTGTTTTGAAGAGGTCACTGCTGCCCACATCTTCCCCTCATTATTTGACACCGTACTCAAAACACCCAGACTCTAGAAACAAGCTGGGCTAGTTAAGAAGAATAGTATGATGTCTTAGTTTGCCAAAGCTCTGCCAATGCAAGGTACCAGAAATGGGTTGGCTGTTATAATGAGAATTTTATATCGGATAAAAGCTTACAGTTCCAAGGCTGTGAAATATCCAGCTCAAGGCATCAGTAGAGATGTTTTCTCACCAAAGTCAGCTATTAGTGATCCTGGGGTCTTGCCACATGGCAAAGCAAGATGGCCCTTCAGGCTTACCATCGCCCACAGCTCATCTCTGGGCATCCAGGCTTAGGGCTTGTCTCTTTCTGGGCCTCCTGGTCTCCGTTTCGGCTGCTCTGCTTTCTTCCCGAGTTCAGCTGTGGGCTATCAGGCATATGGCTAGTCTCTTCAGCCTTGATCTGCTCCGTGGGCCCAGCCTCTTGTGGGCTTTGTGCTTAAGCTTTGGCTGCTAGCAGTCCTTGAGTCCTCTCTCACACATGGCTGGGTCAAAATGGCAGAGCTCCCTTTTCCTGTGTTTCTTCCTCTGTGTCTCCATTTATATAAGGCCCAGCAAGAGGACGGAGACCCAATCTGAGTCATGCCTCACTAACGTAGTCCAATCAAAAGGACCCCACACCCACAGGAAACAATCTCTTTTTGGTATTCACCAAATTCAAACTGTCATATATGGTATCCAGATACACATCATATTGCAAACAGTAGGAGAGAAAGGAAAGCATTATATTAGGATGGCAGGAGGTACACATAATCTTTTCCCTGTCCTGTTCTGACAACCCATGATCAATCCATGTCCACTTTGGGAGGTGCCATGCATGTCACCGTGTTAACCCCACTTTCCCTTCCCCCAACAGGGTTGAGAACCATTAGGATAACACTCCTGTTCCAAACTAAAAATTGTTTTTTTGTTTGTGAAACATTCAAGGGCTTCCATCAGCATATGAGTCAAACTAAGTTTTAATAAATGAAAATACTTATATAATGGATGGCATAATAATAATTTCTCTAGGAAACTTATTTGTAAATGGTATTAAAGTTAAAACTCTTAGAAGACTGGGCCTGGCAGTATCTAAATATGATTTTAATAATCATATATGAAGAAGTGATTCATGCCACACTGAATTCTGATTTCTTAACCCTCCAGAGTGGCTAGTCTGAGGCATATATTTAGCCCTAAGGGCTTCCTAGCCCCGAGACACATTTCACTTTCATGGCCTCTAGAGCCAGTGTGAGAAATGTTTTCTTGACATGAAGCTTAAAGTGAGAAAGTTGATTAAAGTAGTTCAACTCCTGCTTTTATCTTGATGTCTTCCCTTGGTGTTCTCTTCTTAGACTCCCTCAGTCAAAATTTAGGATGGGGTCCCATTCTGGTGTCCCTTCAAGTTCCTGAGCTCACCATGCAAGAATTTCTGCAGGAGTGCCTGTCCCTTGGCAGTTACTTGACTCTTTATGTCTACTTGCTTCAATGTTTAAATAGCGAACAAACTCTAAGAAATGAAATGAAAGTGCTGCTCATCTTAAGCAAGTGGCTAGAACAGGTATATCCAAGGTATGTTGGCCCTTGGCTGCTCTATCAAATTCATTGTACTTGGTTAACTTGAAATTTAGCATTTAAGTAAGTATATAAATCTAAGTACACAAAACCAAGTGGTACATAAAAAACAAGGTTATGCAGTTACATGTCCATATAGTAATTTTCTAAGTTTTAAAAAAAATTTCCTGAAACAGGCATTTTGAAGCATCAAACTTCAATTTCCTTAGTAAAGTAGAAATAGTAATACCTACCCCATAGGGTTGTTATAAGGATGAAATGAAAGAACATGAAGCCCATACAAAGGGCTAGCAGCAGTAAACGTTCAGTAAATGGTGGCTGTTACAATCCCATCTCTTTATTAACATCTAACCTAACCTTTCAAAGCGCTAAATGTCCCCTATACTTGAAACTCATGTGGATTTTTAGTTAAATGGGAGTGGGCAAAATCTTATTTTCCTCCTCTGCCTCCCCCCAGCTCTGTGCAGGAAGAGGCAAAGTTGTTTTTGTGGTGGCACCAAGTCCTGCAGCTGTCCCTGATTCAGACGGAGCAGAATGACTCAGTCTTGACAGAATCCATCATTCGAATACTATTCATGCTTCAGAGCAGGCAGAGCCTTGTGGCTGAGGAACGGCTCAGCTCTGGGATTTTGGGGGTTATTGGTTTGGGCCGGAAGTCACCTTTGTCTAACAGGTAAGAGCCTGTGGCTGCTCTTACTAAGTAGTCCTCGGATGTCTCCTAAGCACTACTTAGAATTTGTGATACTTTAGTAGATTTTTTGACTTAGAATCTAGGTTTTCCTGAAAGATGAAGGAAAAAAAAAATCAAAGCCTGATGACATTTTTATATTGTAAAAAGCATGTTTATTTTTTCTCACTTTAAAACAACTTTATTTTTAAGTTTAAACAATATTTTTTAGTTTTATCTTTTATTGTAGTTTTACTTTGTTACCCTACCACACTACTAATTTCTTTTTGGCTTTGGGCCAGTGATGATGGGCAAGGTTAGGTTAAAATACCCTCAGTCAGCTGCTTCACTGGTGAGCATTTTATCATTGTGTTGTGAGTTCGGGGAAATCGAGAGCTTGTGAGGGGCTCAGTCTAGTAAAATTATTAAGCTGTCAAGGTGGATTAAGGTCAATTGGTAAGAAAAATAAATAATGAAAAAGAAAGGAGTCTAGGTTTTGTTACTGAAAAATCCCAAGGCATGAAAGAATTTGCCATTAGCTTCTCATTTTATCTTATAATATTTATGTCATGTTTATTTTTTTCCCCCAAGCTGTTATCATTGTTAAAAAAAGTTCTCATACTATTTGAATGCCAGCAGTCTTCTGGAAAAGCCCATTGCATGTTAAAACTTTGGGAACCTCCCAGACCAAACCAAAGCAGTTAACATGTGTCTTCCTTATAGTAGAATTTAGCAGGACTGTGAGGTTTTGTTTCACTTAAACTTGGGTTTTTGTGTCTTTTGGTTGAATCAGTTGATTTTGTTCTTGAATCTGGATTATACATACTGTACATAGTTTGGGTGGTGATAATGGAAGAGATTAAGGCTCCTTTATCATATCTAAGATTTTCCTGAAGACATTAACAACAGTAATTCGTCTAGAAATGTGTTGTTGTTTTAATTGAAAATATGGTGTTTAATTTAAAATGCTTACTGTAATGGTAACTTACTTCTTCTGTCTTCTCCCTAACTTCTAAGGTTCCGAGTGGTTGCCCGAGGCATGGCCGCCTTTCTGTCAGTTCAGGTTCCTGCAGAGGATCAGATCCGTTTGAAGCCAGGCTCTGAATTACATCTGACATCAAAAGCTCAGCAGGTCAGTAAAAACAGCTTTCAGAATCAGCACAGGGATCTCAAATGATAAAATACCCGATACTTGAAACTGATTGAGTAGACAACTGCTGTTTGAATCCCTAATATCTTATATGAAACATTGCAGGTGAGCAGATGAGTTTTCCAAGAAGTTTTCCACCACATCTTCCCCAGAAGATGGAGAGGTGGTAGCTTTAGCTCATTATACATCGTGACATGATGATCTGCAGAGCATAGCATTCCGTTTAGTAGGCTTCACTTGCTGGAAAATTGTTACAGTATGTGCCCATCTCAAATTTTAAACCAGTTTTTGTAGGTACTTGTCAAGCATTGTTACTGTTTTTGTAAAAGCAGCAAAGCCTTGGGCAAGCCAGTCTAGGGTTGAATTTGGTTCTGATGAAAAAGAATGTGCACTGGCATGCTACATCCTGGGCCTGGAGGCTAACACAGAAGATACAGCCAGAGTTGAGATGGAGGTTAGCTGAGCTTTAATACCAAAGAAGCATTTCCTGTTTCGTGAGTCTGGAGAGTGACCATTGTTGGAATAACCTAAAACTATAATGGTAGCTGTGAGAAATCATGGCTTGTCCTAAAAATGTGGAAGACCACATGGCAGTGATCATATTCCCATAATGCTGTTTTTCACCTATGAACAGGCTGTCACTGTACGACAGTGTGCAACATAAAATAAAGGCCAGCACTCTTGCAAGGTACTGGTTCTAAGTTTTAACTCATCTAATGGCAAAGAGTTAAAGTTTTAACTCATTTAATCCTCATAGCAAAAACTATTATTTATCCCAGTTTTACAAAAGAGGAAACTGAGATAGAAAATAACTAACTTGCCCAAAATCACATAGCTAGTTAAGTGTTGGGTTTACACCTGGCCAGTCTTGTTCCAGGCTTCACAATCTTACCACTCTGCAATGCTATCTCTAAATGGTAGATCGTTAAAAGTGTTTCTTCTGCAGCTTTATAAAGTCTAAGCCAGCCACATGCAGTGTGATATCTTAGTTATTTAGAACAAGGATCAAACAGTACAGTCTCTAGGTTCTTCACAGGAAATCTTGAATTATAAAATATCTAATACTTGAACTGATTAGACAACCACTGTTTGAATCACTACTGTCTGATATGAAACATTATAAGGGGGCAGATCAGTTTTCCAAGGCAGGTTATGAAGTCAGTGAGATACATTTCAAGTATATTTGAGAAACCAGAGGTGTGATATAAGCCTTTTAACTTTTCTATGTCCACGAATTCTTGGAGCATGGTTTTTGCTTAAACCACCAGATCATCCAGGTCTTAATATTTCTTTGCCTAAATTCCTTTAGATCAAAAAAAAAAGAAAAAAAAAAAAAAGAAAAAAAAATTCCTTTAGACCTAAAATGGCAAATAGCCATCCAAACTTACCAAGATTTTCAGGTTTGTTAAAAAAAAAAGTCACCTTTTTATAATGATTTATCTTTGGCTGTCAAAGTAGATCATTTTGGGGGTTAAACCTAAAAAAGGGAAGAGACCCACCATATTCAAACTTACAGAATGGCAAAAAATATATGCAAATCATTTATTTGATAAGGGTTTAGTATCCAGAATATATAAAGTACTCTAACAACTCAGCAATAAAAAGACAAACAACCCAATTAAAAAATGGGCAAAGGATTTAAATAGACATTTCTCCAGAGAAGATATACAGAATGGTCAACAAGCACTGAAAATATGCTCAATTCCTTAGTCATTGGGAAATGAAAAAAAAAAAAAAACGTAAAAACTGCAGTGAAATATACTACTTTACACCCACTGGGATGGCTATAAAATAAACAATACAAAACAAAAAACGGAAAACAAATATTGGTAAGGATGTGGGGTAATTGGAACCCTTGTATATTGCTGGTGGGAATGTAAAATGGTACAGCCACTATGGAAAAGAGTAGGTTGACAGTTCCTCAAAAAGTTAAATGTAGGGGAGTGGATGTAGCTCAGTGGTTGAATGCCTGCTTCCCATGCATGAGGTCCTGGGTTCAATCCCTGATACCTCCTCCTCAAAAAAAAAAAGTTAAACATAGAAGTACCATGTGACCCATCAATTCCTTTCTGACATGTATAACCAAAGAATTGAAAACAGATACTCAAATACTATTACACCAATGTTCATAGCAGCACTGTTGACAATGGAAATAGCCCAAATGTCCAGCAGCAAATACATACGTGAGTAAGCAAATTGTGGTTTATATATTCAGTGTAGTATTACTCGGTCACACAAAGGAATGAAGTACTGATACATGCTACATTGTTGGTGAATCTCAAAATGTAGAGATGCCTCCCTCAGTGTTGCTGACTGAGTATGGTTGGGGATCTGGGAAGAGAGGCAGCAGAGTGCAGGTTCACCACATCGCAGAGCTTGGTCTGGTGGGGAGCACTCAGTAGATGGGACTTGGGAGAATGGTGCTAAATGAAAGAAGCCAAACACAAAAGGCCACATCTTGTATGATTCCATTTATATGAAACTTCCAAAATAGGTATCCATGAGACAGAAAGCAGAGCCAGGGGTTGGAAAAGGGGTGATGGGGAGTGGATTAATAGGTATGAGGTTTTCTTTAGGGGTGATGGAAATATTTTAGAACTAGATAGATGTGGTTGTACAGCATTATGATTATATTAAATACCACTGAATTGTGCCTTTTAAAATGTTTAATTTTGTTATGTGAATTTCACCTCAAAAAGAGTGGGGGAGACAGTAGATTCATGAGTGTACTTGTCCATATTGATTCCTTTTCTTAGATTGAACTCTGTTCACACAACTCTTAACTCTTAAAATCCCTTTAATTGCTTATTTTCAACCCAAAGACCTCTGTCCATAGCCTCCTTGTAATGTATTTCTAAGTTGCCAGTGGTGGGGGCTGCCATGGTGGTGGGTCTGTTCCAGTGGGGAGGAGAACATACTGTGTAGCTGTAAAACAAAATCCCTACTCTCAAGAACCATTGTTCTGATTTTTTGTTTTCTCTCTTCTCCCACTGTGAAGGAAGGAAAAATTAAAATTATGAATTCAAGAATGTTTTTCTTTATTTTTTCCTCTGAAGAGAAGTGTGGAAACATTTTCTTCCATCATTTCTATGCCATTAGGAGGAATCTGGAGTGTACTTTGTATGTGTTTGCTGATTTAGTGACCTCATCATTTACCCTCAGCAGTACTTAGCAACTGGTTTCTTTGGAATTTACTTCAGTTAGACAGTTTAATATGACATTATTTTGTAACCTCGGAACAAACTGAACAACAAATTTAAAGAGGTCATACCTCAGGGCGATACAGCTGGCCGTGCAAAGCAGTTCAGAGCCAAGAGGTGCCACACTCGGTACTGCCAAGTATGGTTGGGGCTCCGGGAAGAGAGGCAGCAGAGTGCAGTTTCACCACATCATGGGGCTTGAACTGCTGGGAAAGACTCAGTAAGTGGACTAGGGAGGACGAGTAAAGGCATGGCTTTAGGAATGAGGGTGGCAGGTGAGCAGCATGGTAACAAGGCCAGCTGGACTGCAGCAGTGGCTGTCTGGAGAGTCCTTGGGAAATAGCACAGGATAGGAAGAGAGAAAGCTGGATGTGAAAGCTGCAAAAGACAGAGAAGTTTGGGTTGCTGGCATCCTTCTGTTTGTGGCTTCCATACAGTTGCACAAACTTATAATGGAAGAGTGTGCCACATCTCCGGAAATGAAGTTACATACTGCTGCCTAACCTTATCTTCCATGTCTTTTAGGCCCTGAATGCTCTTGAATCCATGACATCAAGTAAGCAGTATGCTGAATACCAGGATCAGATATCCCAAGCTGCCCAATTTATAAAGCATCCTGGCCATTGTCTCCAAGATGGGAAAAGCTTCCTGGCTGTTCTTGTTAACTGTCTCTATCCAGAAGTGCATTATTTGGACAACATACGATAGTAACACTGAGGCTCTTGGAAAACCCTGCTGCTGTTTATGTTTACATTTAACTTTGCTGTTGTACAAGTAGCTTTGCTCAGTTTCACTGCAGAGCTCAATTCAGCCAATGAATAGTTGACTGAGATGAAAGTTGGAAGGCACTAGCTAATTCCACTGTGCATGTGCACGTGTGTGTGTGTCTCTGTGTGCTTGTTTTCTTAGCTTTTAAAACTTTCTGGGATTTTTCAGTTTTTATATTCATCCAACAAGAGAAACTTGCTGAGTTCCACTTGGGTTCAGAGCCACTCATGGTTTTTGAATATACCAGTCATCTCATCTAACCCCAGGATGGGGTTCTTAGTATGTCTCCACTTCTGTCTTCTGTTTTATTTAAATGTCAAGACTACTGTGCCAGACATAACTATTTCGGGAATCATCTAGAAGCCTCACTTTATGAGGCTTCAAAGTAAATCAATTTTGCTTTCAAAGTAAATCCATTTATTTGCCTTCAAAGTAAATCAATTTTGAAAATTTCTTCATTTCTCAAATGTGGGGAAATATACCAGCTTGAAAGCATTGTATTATTTCTTTAAGAAGAGAAATAATTCCGAATAATGCTGAATCCTGATTATCGTGAGTAGCAGGGTTGGTGACAAGTCCACTTCCATCTAGCTGAGTGTTCTGTAGAAAAAGCCATCCTTCTAAATTGGTTGACATGAGGTCAGTCTGGGACGAGAATGCCTTGCCTAGATTGTTTGACCCACATAGTGGATAGTAGACAGGGCTTACTCTCTCCAGGTCGCTGCCGTCTCTGCATTCCCTTTGGTCCCACCCCCAGCTCATTCCCTCATTCATATCCCTTTCTGGGCCCCTGTAGGCACCCACATTTACAACTCGATAGACATCAACTTTGAGGCCCCACTGTCAAAAGAGGCAGGGGACCTGATTCTATGTTCTCTGCTTGTTTTACTCTGTATTTAAATTCAGATGAAGCTAGCAGACCTGCTGAGACTTGTCCATCGAAGTGGGGCCGGTGGGAGACTTACTGAAATTGGGCTTTTTATCATTAGCTTTGTGCCTTCTGTTGACAATTCATTTATTACCAAAGCTTGCCTGTAATGCTGCCTTGTTCTGTTGCCATCTTTTTACACACATTATTTTTCACTGGGAATTAGCAAGTTGGCTTCTGTCGTCATATCCATATTCTGTTTGGCTCGGAATTGATTTTGTCTGTCCAGTTTGCATAATGTTTCTTTTGTTTATGGGTTATCAGTAACCCAGGAATATTTACCTGAATGTGTCTAAACAGTCACCAAGAGTTTTCAGCGAGTGACAAAAGAGTGATAAGCTCTTCTCATAAATCCTTTTGGAATACATCCCCCAACATTTGTAAGTATATAGGAGCTCTTATTTGTTTTGAACTTCTGTAGTTGGACAGAAAAATTCTGTCTCCCAGGCATGCTCTGCAGCTCTGATCACTAACATCCCTGTTCACCCTCTGAGCTTTATAGACCACAGGGTGTCCCTCTCCAAGTAGGCATGTCTCAGAGCTTTTTCTTGTTTTTGCTTCTTTGTCAGGTCATGTTTCTCCATCTTCAAATCAGTCATCTTCCCCATTCTTTGTGTAAGAAAAGTTCTAGAAACTGTGGACATTTTAATGGCTGATTTGGCAACAAGGATTTTATGACAGGAAATATTTTTGTGTGCTGTTTTCTTTGAGGAGGATGTAATTATTGATATCCTAGATTGTGAAATTTTTGAGTGGACAGTATGTACATTTTAAAGAAAATTATGATCTGTTAAATTTGGAAAGTTTTTAATGTATCTGGTCTGCAAAAAGTATAAAAAATAAAATCTTTGGATGTAACTGGTAGGAATCCAGTTTATAGGAATAGCATACTCTCTTGAAAACTATTTCAGTTGTTAAAATTGATGGAGATTTTTATGCCTATCATCTAATTTATTTGACACTGGAACCTGATTATCAGAGATTGTCAGTAAAAGTGCTCTCTTGTTAATGTTGTCACCCTAACATTGGAAGGTTTACTTGCTGTAGGTTCTTGTGAGAGACTCTGGGCTAAGGAGATGTTCTAAAGGCACTGAGATAGTTTTGAACATGGCACCACTGCTGAAGCCTCCTAGGAAAGAAGGGTGGCAGATGGATCAACCTGCCCAGGGGCTTGGAGGGGTAATGAGCCTTTGCTCAGCAAAAAATACATGATTTTTTTTTCTACCTCCGAGGTCCAATCTGGATAACTCTAAGTCATCTAGGTCATTTCTCTCCTTGACTCTGTGGCTCCAGGCACTGCTAAACCTAGGACACTGTTGCATGTGACTCCGGTCCTTGCTTGGCACTCACAAAGCCCTGAGTGCTCTGAGAGGGCCAGACGGGGTAGGACAGGGAGCTCTGCTCTACCTAGACTCTCAGTGACAGCCCAGAGGAACTGTGATAGTCAAATTCAGTCCCCTCACCACCACCCCCTCTTCCTCTAGGAGCAGTTGCTTTATCTGGAGACCACGCTGGAGGCTGCCCGCACACTATGTGCAAATTATTGAAGGAAGTGCTAGAGGGACCCTCTGCTGTCGCTTCTCTCCATCCCTCCACTGCCTCCCACTGTCCGAAATCAGTCTCTTGGAGGTGTGTTCTTTGGAGGAATGGTGCTGCTTCCATTTCCAAGAAGCCCTATGTCAGAGTGTGGATACTGCAGGATGGGCCAGCTGCTTTAGCTTAGAATCCTTTCACATCTACACAATTATTTAAACAAAGTCAGGGAGACCCAGAGAGGGAGTCTCAAACTTTAGCTTGCTTAAGAATCACCTGGAGCCAACTGGATCCTGATTAGAAACAACTAAAACAGACTTCTTGAGAAGAATAGGGGAAATTTTGAATGTGGATGATATTACTGACTTACTGTTAATTTCTTAAGTGAGATGCTGGCATTGAGGTTATGGAGAATGTTCTTGTTATTAGGAGACATGGCTGTGATATTTAGGGATGAAGCACTGTGATGTCAGCAGCTTACTCTCTAGTGGTTCAGCCAGATACCCACAGGTATTAAGCAAATATGGCAAAATGCTAATGTTGAATGTGGGGAGGGAGTTCTTCCCACATTCTTCTACTTCTTACTACTACTACTTACTAGTACTTCAGTTTTTTGTGTGTGTTTGAAAATGATCATAATAAAAAGGGGGAAGTCACCTGGAGAACTTGTTAGAAATTCCAGGGCCCCACCCCCAGAACATGTGATTGAGTAGGTCCAGGATGGTGCCCAGAATATGCTTTTGGACAAGCTGTCCAGGTGGTCTGATGAAGGTGACCTCAAAACCCACAGGGGAAACAGTGCTAAGAGCCCAGGGTCCTATGGTGGAAATCCTTGCTCCCCCAGCATCCTGGGTCTAGAGAAAGTGCAGGAATCAGATGGGTGACAGTAACCAGCACAAGTAGTTCAGCACCATGCTTAGCATCATGGGTGCCCTGATTCCCTTCTCCACTCATCCCTGTCATGGCAGCACCTTCCACCCTGGTGTCTGACCCTGCCTGCTGCTCTGACCTCAGCTCTGGCCACACCCTACCTCCACCTTCCTGCTCCAGCAACTTTCAACTGCCAAAAGATCATCCTGTGTCCGACCTCTGGGTCTTTGCTCAGACTGTCCTTTCTGCTTAGAGTGCTCATTTTTCTTACCATTCTTTCCCACTGCCATCCATTCTCTCCCATGGCCTCCCCCAGTTGCATGGTTATCTTGTAGTGTATCCATATCCCTTCAGAAGTCTTCCCAAGACTGAGCCAGTTTCCCTTTTATGGGCTCCCATAGCATCCCTGGCATATCCCTTTCATGATTTTCCACTTACTGTTCTGTGCTCTTTAGCTCTAAGCTCCTGGAAAGTCTTACTGTGAAGTCATCTGTGCTATTCCCAAATGTTTCTGGCTTTCCTCCCTGCAGGTATATTGTAGGGTTGCACTGCCCCTCCCCTTGTGGATGAGTGGGGCATGGGGCTAGTTCTGGCCAATGAGCTATGATTACAAGTGGGAAACCCTTCAGAGCTTGCTTTATACCTCCAACCAAGTGACCCACAACAGTAGAGATATGGTGGGTCCCCAGGAGCCTGGGATCCTGAGTAACTATAGTGAGCAAAGCCCCCCTGCCAGTCTGTGATGGGCATGTAGCTTTAGTGAGAAATGAACTTATTGTTTTCAGCCACTGATTTTGGGGTTTGTTTGTTACCACAGTACAACCTAGCTCACTGATGCACATGCCTTTCACTTCTGTATCCCCAAACACCTAGCCCAGTGCCTAGCACAAAGCCTCAAAAGGCCAGGCAGATGTTCCAAAACACACCACCCCTGTGTACTTCTTTCCTCGTGATGAAGACTCTCCATGGGGGTGCCTCCAAAGGATCCTGTACAAGATATTTCAAGTGTCTACTCTTATGTCTGTCACCTCGGACAGGCTCCTGAATGCATCTCAGGTTAACCATGAAAGGAGAGCCACCATCACCCACCTGCTGTGGAGAAGGCTCTCGTGAGGCAGTGACCCCCTGCCCTGCCTAACCTAGGAAAATCCCTCAATCTTCAGACCATCTCCTCAACAAAGCATCAGAGAGCACCCTCAGTTCACTCTAGTTAACTTTCCAGCCTTTGGAAAAGTTCTGAAGGAAAGAAAGTTTGTCCTCATTGACTTTTCAGTCCCCTATCTGGGCCCTTCTTGCTAGCTTGCTCGGGTTCTAAGCCAGCCTTCACCCCCACCCCCCCCAGCCCCAAGGACCACAATTGCTAACAGGATCAGCTAATTCAGTGAAGTGTAAATGTGGAAGGCCACACCCCTCAAAATCAGCCTAGCAGGACTAGGGCAAATGGAGTGAAACTGTCAGTGCTTTTGGATTTTGCACATCTTGGGAAGATTCAGACCGGATCAGCGGTGTGGCTGCTTTATCCACAGGGACCCCGCAGGCATAGACTTCCCCTCAGGCCTCCCAGCCCTCGGTTCCTGAGGACAGTGGTTTTCAGATTCTTGCAGATGATGGGCGTTTTGTTTCCTTTCTCCATGGGTCCTAGCTCAAGGCGGTGTGGGGCAGCCACAGAGGAGACCAAGAAGTAGGGGCCCTGGGCCTCTCCCTGCTGAGTTTCCATAGGCCACAGGTTTGCACAGCCCCAGCCCCAACAGCCTGAGCCCCAGGCTTGTTATCTGGAAACCACTGTCCTCAGCGAGGATGGCATGGGTGCCACACTTATCCAAGAAGTCTGCATCCAAAGGCCTCTCTGCAAGGAGGGGCCTGTCACACCACTGCATCTGTAGAAGAAGTTGTGCTTTCCAGATCCCCCTCACATCATTATTTCCTTAGGTCTCAAAAGTCCTACCAGCTGGGGGGACGAATATTATTTTCCATATTCAATAGTGAGCAGACTGATACTCCGAGAGGTGGAAAATTGTCCCAGTCTGCACAAGTTGGTGACAAAGCCAGAATGGAGCCTGAGCCTCCAGATTCTAGGACCAATTTTCTTTCTGCTCCACTGTGGTGGTCCAGGCAAAAAAGGTTGAGCAGAGGGCTTTTCAAGAAGTTTCACGGTGGCGTTAATGTATGTACACAGTGTCACATGCACCCTTTCCAAATGCTGGCCCTGCTGTCACAAATACCCTAGGGGCTTCAAGACAGATGTCCATGCAGGAGACTGAGCCTCAGAGACTGGGCTCCTGACCCCTTTGGGGGCCACCCGCCTGGGGGCTGCCAAGGTGCCTGGGAACTGGGAAGGGCTGGCTGTACACTCCTAGTGACACCCAAGTGGCTGCTGGAGGTCGAGGGCTCCTTATGGTGAACACACAGGTGCCGGTGGGCTCTGGGGGCTCATCTGGCTCAAGTTTTCATAGTTGGACTCCTGAGCCTGGCGCCTGTGGAGGGAGAAAGTTGATGCACCACACAGCACAAGAGGGAGGACCCTGACTGCCAAAAACCCTCCCCCAGCAAAGGGCCAGAAACAAGACTGCCGGGCAGTCGGGCCAGAGCCAACAGGACTTGGAGACTGATGTCAAAGGCAGGCCCAGGGCAGAATCTGAGGAAGAAGGAGGGAGTGACTCTACGCCCCTGACCTCCCTCCTGAGCTCCAGCTACTTTCCTGCCTTCTCCCCTGGGACATTTAAGAGGCATCCCACAGTGTGGCCCACCAACCTCAATGAACTTACACATCCTGGAGCCTTGCCACCAACCATTTTACAAATGTTTATGTATTGTGAGAACTTTGATTTTTACCCATAATAAAAAAAAAAAGAGGCATCCCAAACCCAAATGTCCACAGTGCTGCACGTGATCCTCTCCCTCATCTTCACACCAGTAAGTGGTAGCCAGGGTCCAAGTTCCAAACCTGGGCACCCTGGTGCCCTCCCTTGCCCCTGTGCTGCTCACCCAGGCCCCTGGCAAACCCCTGCCTTCCATCTTCCCCATCCACTGCTGCCGCTTCACCCAAGCACCAAGCAGGCCTCACCCTTCAGCTTCAGCCTCCCCACAGGTCTCCCTCCCCACTCTTGCTCAGTTGGTGGTCACCTGTCTGCTAAAAATCCTGCCAGTGACTTCTCATCACACAGAGAATTCCCCACCCTTAACCACCCCCATCCCCTTGCTCCAGACACTCCTGCTTCCTTCCTGGGTCTCACCTGAGTCTCCATTTGCCCTTTCCCCTTCCTGGATAGCTCCCACCTCTGCCCACCCCCCCAGGTCCTAGCCACTTTCAGATCTTCTCAATGTCATGTCCTCAAAGAGGGCCTCCTCATCTCAGGTAGCCACAGCCCAATGGTTGCTCCCTTTCCAGGGACTCTTATTTTGTCATCTTGCCCATTTCTTTCACAGCACTTGTTTTAGAGTCTAGTCTTACCTTGTTTATGTGTTGCTTAAAATTCTCCACATAGAATGTGAGTTTTGAGGTCAGGGATTTTTGCTGTATGTTTGACATCCAAAACAATGCCTGGCACATAGTAGGTGCTCAATATTTGTTACATGATTGAACAACATTCAGCTTTCTGATTCTGGGGCCTTGGTGCAAGGTAGTAAATTAACAGAGATAGGTCAGCGAGATGGGAAATCGTGAAGCAGGCAGCTGGAGAAAAGCCTGGGCCAGCAAGGGGGATTTTCCAGCCCTCAGCGCACCGGTGGGGCCAGAGTTGTGGAAGAACCTGGGCTCATCTAATGGGCCCTGGAAGGCCATGTTTCTGTCCACACGCACCCAGCACCAGGGAAGGAGCATCCAGGGCCTAAGAATTGCTATTCTTTCTTTAACATGGGCCTTTACTTGGACAGAACACCCCAGAGGACGAGAGCATGGACTGGGGGTGAACATCCTAGGGCTGAACCAGGCTCCGTCTACCTCCTAGCTGGGGTCCCTGAGCCCCTCACCTGAGCTTTCAGAACCTTCACTGCGCTTGTGCTTGCAAAACGTTCAGCAGAGTGCCTGGGAAGCTAAGTGCCCCGAAGTTGCCTTTTGTGTGAACTGCCTGTTCTAGAAAGCTGGGGGAACTACAGGAGAGACATGGCCTCGAGGACGCACATTCAGGTATGGAGAAATGGACACACAGATGGAGATTCCCCATCAGCACCAAGGACAGCAGGCAGGTCAGTCTAGGAGAGGTGCCAACATAACACTGGGGGCCCAGACATAACACTGGGGGTCGGGATGGGGGTGGTGTGTGCAGTCAGCGAAACCAAGTCGCCCCAGAGAAGGGCTGGGTGGGTGGAGGAGGGCATGCTTTGAAAGACTGCAGGGAGGGCCTGACCCTGGTCAAGCAGAAAACCCAGCCCGGGCCCTTATTCCCACGATCCAGCCCTGAGAAGCCTGCACCCCTCGGCCAATGGGGACCAAAGGAAGGGGTGGGGGTGGGTGGGAAGCAGGGTACCTCACTTACCGTGGAGGAGTGTCCTGGGTGCCTGAGTGTTCTGTGTGAGAGAAAGAAGAGGAGGTGTGACTTTCCAGCCACTGAGCAGGGCATGCCCTGCTCACCCCTCCCCACCCCACCCCACCCACCAGAAAGCAGTCTGAAAGGAACAGCACAACAAATGGCCATCTGCAGGGTGGGGAGGGATGACATTTAAGCTTCGACCTGAAAGAGGAGTGGGGTGGAGCAAGGTGTGGCCACGCAGAGGAAGGTCTTTCTGAGGACCCTGAAGCACAAAATGCTTGCCCAGTTAGAAGAACTGGCAAGAAAGCCCATGTGGCCACAGTAAAGGGAGTGGCCAGGGCAACTTTGATACTTTTTTTTTTCATCCAAGGAGTGTGGAAAGCTACAGCTACTGACCTGGGTAGACTGAGAGGCTCTGGGAAACCCCTCCCCAGGACACAGGGCCAATTTCCCACCTGGCTCAGCTTTGGCAGTGCAGGCTAGCTACAGCTTTCTAAAGATAGCAGGCTAGTCTGAGTTTACATACTGTGGCAGTCTGAGATTATTTTATGAATCCCCAAAAGAGAAAGATTATGTTTTGAACTAATCCATTCCAGTGGGTGTGAGACCATTTAAATTGGACTATGCCAGTAAGGTGCGACTCAGGTAGAGGCTCCACTCTCTTGCTGTGTCTGATAAAAAGGAAAACACAGAGAAAGAGAGACAGGAAAAGGAGCCACCATATTTGATACTGCAATGTGTGAGAAAAAAACTCCAATTTAAACCACAGCTGAAGTGCAAGGAGAGAAACCCCCGAGAGGCTCAATTTGCTGAGGCCCCGGGAGAGATGAGCCATATGCCCTATAGCTTGCAGCTGAGCTCAGGAAGAAAGCAAAGCAGCCCAGCCTGACAGAGGAGCCCCCAAAAGAGACAAGCCCTGTGTCTGGCTGCCCGCAGCTGAGCTCCAGGAGAAGATGGTAGATTCTGGAGGGGAAGGCAAAGACCTCGGTAGAGGTCGGTAGCCATCTTGCTTCACCTCATGGCAGCTGACTTTGTGAGAAAGCACCTCTTATGGTGCCTTAATTTGGACATTCCATGGCCTTGGAACAGTAAGCTTTTATCCCAAATAAATCCCCTTTATAAAAGCCAACCCGTTTATGATACTTTGCATCAGCAGCCCTTTGGCAAACTGAAGCCTGTGCCTTGTACATGCCATTCCCTCTGTTTGAGATGCCATTTGCCCCGTGTCTTCCTGGCTCACGGCTACTTATACTTTTTTTTTTTTTTTTTTTTTTTTTACTTTTTGATGTAACTCTCACCTCACTTCCCTCCCATCCCTATCCAGATGTCCCACCAGTGAGGCCCATGGTCCTCTGGGCTTCTGCAGTCCCTGGGGTGGAGGAGAGCCCTTCTCAGACATGTTGTAATCATTTGCTTACCCCTCAGCACCTCATTTGAGGGCAGGATGCAATGTCTTATTCACCTCTGTTGTCCTAGTGCCTACACAGCACACAGTAGGTGCTCAAATTCTTGTAACATAATTAAAGAATTTTGGGAAATATTTGGGAAAGCCTGTGGCCACAGCCCTTACAGAGGAGCCATTTGCCTGGTGGTGAAGGGTGGGCTAGAAGTGCTTGGGTCTACCTCTGTGACCCCAGGCAAGAGAAGTTCCTTAGCCTCTCAGAGCTTCAGTTTCCTTAATTGTAAACGGTGCTTACGCTGGGTCCCACCTCCTGGGCTTGATGCAGGGAGTGGGAGGTAAATAAACGCACAGGCACAATAAATGATGCTTTCGCCTTGTCACGCCTGCTGGTCCGACCGGAGCACCCACCTTGGCGGCGGCCGGCAGCGGCGAGCGCGGCCAGAACGCTGAGCAGCCCCAGCGCCTTGAGGCCCAGCGCGCCCAGGGGGAGGGCGAGCACCGACGTCCCGGTGGCGCCGTGGAAACGGAACAGGTAGACGCTGGCCTCGGCGCGGCCCAGGCTGTTGGTGGCGGTGCACGTGTAGCGACCATCATGGACCAGCGCGGGCAGCTCGGCTGTCACCTGGTGACTGTGTCCCTGACCCGAGCCCGGCGCGGCGGCCGAGCTGTTGCCCAGGGCCGGGCCGGACCAGGTGACAGTGGGCGGCGGCTCCGCCTCGGCAGTGCAGAGCGCGCGGAAGGCGTGTGCCGCGGTGGGCAGCACCGACACGTTGACGATCCGCGGCGCGGCTGCGGGGAGAGAAGGCGGGCGGTGGTCAGAGCGCGCGGGCGGCGGACACCGGCAAGGAGCAGCCCTCCCTTGTCTCCTTGTGACGCTGCAAGATCTGGAGGGAGCGGGGGTGGGGGTGGGGGGTCGGAGAGGAGAGCCTGGGTGCTCTGGCCAGGCTGCCTGGGTCCGAAGAGGTTGTGGCCTTGAGCCCACTGTGCCTCTGTTTCTCCATCTGTAAAGTGGAAGCCCTAATAGCACACACCTTATGGGCTGTTGAGATTTGCTGTTACTACGTGTGAGGTGCTTGGAATAAGTCCTGGCCCACAGCAGGTGCTCAATGAGGGGTTATTATTGTTTTAGTAAAAGGTTGGGGACCATCTGCTGGTGTGATTTCAAGGGAACTCCCACTCCCAGACAATGTCACCAAGATCTAGAGTTGAGACTGATTCACTGAAGCCCACGGACTGCGGCTGGGAGGCTCCCGCCCTGGGAAGAAACTGAAAACATTCAGAGGCCACCAGCCTGCCCAAGGCCCATTGGGAAGTTCTCGCAGCCAAAGTCGGACACGGAACTCCTGACTTCCAAGCACCCGCAGAAGGCGCTCCAGGATTTTTAAAAGCGCCTCAGGTAACTCCAACCCACTGCTGCAGGGGCTGGGACCCTGGTTCAGGCATCTTCATCACTCAGCTGTGCACTTGCTGAGCCCCCTCAAGGGGCTGCCCGCCCTTCAGGGCACTTAGCACACACCCCTTGGTAGCTCTTGCCTTAGGTTAGGATTTGTGTTCACTCGTTTTTCTCTCGCCCTAGTCTGTGAGTCACTGGGGACGCCCATTAAAATGCCCATTCCCGGGCCCACCTAGCCCTTCCTGGGGCCTGGACGGTGCACTTTTAACAAGCGCCCAGGTGACCCTTAACCATCCCCAGGTTGGAGACCCCTGCACTAGAGGAAACGGGTTGTGTGTAACTACGCTTCCACCCCAGCGCCGGGAACTGTGCCTGGCTCTTAGGGCGCACCTGGGACGGGCGGGAGGAGACAAATGCCCGACCACGCCGGGGTCCCCGCACGGCGCTCACCCGTCACGCGGAGCCGGACGCCGTGGCGGCTCTCATAGCGGTCGTGGACGTCCCCGGCGAACTCGATGCGGCAGAAGTAGCGGCCGTCGTCGGCGGGGGCGAGGCGCTCGACGCGCAGCGAGAGGTCGTTGCGGCGCGGGTTGCCGAGCAGCCGGAAGCGGCCGTGCAGGCTCAGCGCCGTCTGGCAGAGCTCGCTGCCCCGCGCCGCCACGCACCGGAACACCTGCGGGCCCGTGTAGGGCTCGCCCACGCGCCAGATGGCGGTGAGCGGCCCGTCGTAGTGCCGGTGCGGGTGCGTGAAGGTGCAGGGCAGCACTGCCGCGTCGCCCGCCGCCGCGCTCACCTCAGCCGGCACCTGCATGGACCAGCGCTGCGATGGCGCGCCTGCTGGCGAGGGCGGCGGTCAGCCCTGCTGGTGCCCCATCTCGGGACCCCGGGAGACACTCCCGCCCTCCGGGGGCCTGGAAACCCACACCCTCGGGAAGTGTCCCCAGGCGTCTGGAAATAAATGCCACGACTCTCCTCCCCAACCCCTCTCCTCCAACTCCTCTCCTCCCCACCCCACACGCCCTCATTCATGGCTGTCCCTACCTCACCTACAGGCCCAGTGACCCCAAATTGAACTTAGATGATCCCCCTGCTGCAGAAAAGTCCTGGTATCCCATGGTTACAAGAGAGTGCCCCAATCCCTAAGCACTTACTGTGCACCTCTGTGCTGAGCAAGATCCGGCTGGTATCTCTCTTTGTCCTCACAAATGACCCTAGAGGTAAGCATAGATATCCCCGGGTTAGGTGTGAATAAATCAAGGCACAGTGAGGTTGAGTAATTGTCTGAGGTCACACAGCTAGGATGAGGCAAAGCCAGGATTCAAACTCAGGGTGCCGGACTCACAACAGTGTACTCTAGTGCACTAGAGGCATGGAACCTTGGGGCTCATCCAAAAAGACCAACATTTCCACTTACAGAGAGGTAAACTAAGGCCCTGGTCTTGAAGAGATGGTATGTTTTGAAGTTTTATATGGTGAGCTGGTGGCTGAGATTCCTCTGGAACTGAAGTTCAGCCACTGTGACCTGGCTGGATTCCCACAAGGCTAGTGCTCAAGAGTGGGCTGCTGTGCTGCCTCCCTGCTCTGTGCAAGTGGCTCTGGACTCAGTTTCTCCACCTCCTCCACTGTGAGCCACTGAAGTATGGCTGAGCCAAGGTCTGTAAGCTGAGCTCGGGCTCCAGCTCACAGAGGGCCAGTGGGCCACAGCACAGCACCCTTCTCCCTGCTGCTGCTGTGTGGGAGGGGTGAGCAGGGAGGCTGGGGGTCAGCCCCCCGCCTCGGAGGAACAGGTCAGGGGTGGTGCCTCCTCACCAAGTGCTGAACTGCTGTGCCTGCCCAGCTGGTGCCTAAGGCAGGTGGGGGTGGGGGCAGCTCACGAAAAGAGACTTTAGGGGGAAAAATACAGCAGCCTTTGTGTTTCCAAGGCTTTCAATACACCATGTCACATGAGCCTCAAAACACCCAGGGGGAGATAGATGGGGCAGATATGGTTACAGATGAGAAAATGAAGGCCCAGAGTCACACAGGTAGAACGTGGGAGAACCCAGCTTTTCTGACTCCAAGTCCTGTGCTCTTCGAGGTCATTTAGCCCCACTCACACCTTGGGCAGAATCCCCTTAGCCTTCCTCTGGCAGACCGTCCTCGAGGGGTCCATTCCATCTAGGAATAATCTATAGGCCAGGACATCATCCCTTCTGCACAGCCCCCCCATCTTCACCCCCCCAAGGGGTAGCCCGAACCCCAGCAAGCCTCCCTTCCACGCCCTTACCCCCATCCTCAGCAGCCCCTCTGTATTCTGTCTGGCTCATCAATGTGTAGTGTCCAAGTGGCTCCCGCTGCACCCTGCCCTGGTCCAGGTGTGCTGGCCGGGAGGGTGTGGTAGGAGCCCGCCAGCACCACATCTGGTCTGGGAATGGTGTCTCGTAGCCAAATCACGCTTTGGGTTCACACTGAGATTGCAATCGATTGAAACTACAAGTTCCTTTTTTCATACAATCTGCTTTGAAGCCCAGTCTCTTTTATTCTGGACAAGTGGAATTATATTTTTGAACCCACGTGGAGAACTTGACACTTATCCTTAAGATGCGTTTGCTCAGCTGTCAATAATCAAGACCCCTAGTTCCAAATTTGAAAAACCCCATCTGGGGGTTTCACTGGCTCATTCCGTACTTCTAGCGGCAGAAAGCATACTCCCACAAACCTGAAGCCCTGTCCTCCTCAGGGTCCCTGCCATTTCCCTCCCTCTGTGACCTCAGCCTCCTCTGACCTCCTGCATCTTGCAGGCATCTCTGGACCTATTGTTTGCTAGTGTGCGGTCATCAAGTCAGCCAACTTTTAGCAGATACTGCTCTACTCTGCCAGGCACTGGGATGGGAGCCAGTCTTACAGAGGTGAGCAGACACCTTATCAGTCTGCTGGAGCCCCCAGCTCAGGAGGGAGACGGGTCTGTGAACGCATAATTGCACCCTAGCTTGACAGGGCTCTAACTGAACAATGTCCCCTCTGTTCAAATGTGGCTTCTGGCCCGTTTGACTCACCAGCTCCTTCTATCCTTCCTCGGTTCTCTGCTGAAGCTTTCTGAGAGCAGAACGCCTCCTCTGCACCCCAAGTCTGGCTCTGGTGCCCTGCCTCTGTGTGGGCATTGCCACTCTGTCTCGCCCATGCACAGAAACTCTGGGAGGTCAAGGACCATGTCTGTGTCGTCACCTTTGTGTTGCTATTGCCCAGCACGGTGCCTGCCACCTAGTAACTGATGTTGGATTGAATTGCTGTGAGAGAACAGAAGGGAGGATGGTGCGTGTGTGCAGATATCAGGCGGGGTAGGAAGGGTGGTGAGTGAGGAGAGGTCCTTTCTGCACAGCCTCGGCCAAGGTGGGATTTCACTGAGCCTTGACTTGCTGTAAGGCACTGAGGCAAAGGGAGCAGAGTGGGGTTGGGTGTCAGCCTAGAGGTTGCAGGGCATGATGGGATATGAGTACACAGTGCTTTAGGGGGTTGTTGGGATATATTCCTTATCTCCTTTCATATGCACAGCAATCCCAGGGCGTACAATCATTGGCCTCCTTTTAGGGAAGAGGGACCAGGGACCCCAGAGAGCCCAAGTAATTTGACAAGGTCATTTGGCCCACCAGAGGCAGAGCCAAGGCTTACTCCCAGGTGGTTCTGCCTCCTGTTCCTGCCTTCACCCTTCACTAAGCTGCTCAAGGATGCCAGCCTGGTTTGGAAACATCCTGAAGGGTGATAAAAATGGCAGGCCTGGGCCCCTCCCTCCCTGGGAGCAGAAAGGGAGCGTAGGGGCCCTTTCACCAGGGCTATGGTCTTGGTGCACTTTGGGAGCAGATTTGTGCTTCCTGTTACTTGATGAACGCTGTCCAAAGACGCGGCACCTGGACTCGCTCCCACACGGGGACCTTTAATGAACCTGCCTGGGGGACTCCAGGTGAGGGTGGGAAGGAACAAGTGCATTTGCTTTGGCGGAAATCCAGGCTCCCCAGCATCCTGTGACATTTACCATTCCCTCTGGCAGCTCATGGCCATCTCCTGGGACAGGGGAAGGCTGATTCTTGACCTGGAACCGCAGCCCCTTGTGGGGTCTCTAATCTCCCTGCCTCATGTCAGCCTCTCCCTGCCTCATGTCAGACCCAGAGGTCACCCAATAGTGGGCACCAGGTAGGGTGGGAGCATGCCAGCTTGGGCACAGTGGGACCTGGGTGACAACTCCACCTCTGGCTCATCAGGCTTGGATCAAGCTCCTGATCTGGGCCCAGCTCACTCAATCACCTTGGAACCTTTGGGCAAGTTACTTAATCTCCTAAGACTCAGGCTCCTTTACTGCAAAACGGGGAGCATGATTCTGACTGAGGATTGAATGAAATCACAGATGCAGATCAGCCAGCCCAGGGCCTGGCCCGTGACACGTGCCCAATACGTGGGAGTTCCTTTCTCTCCCTTGCCGCCACCGTGCATGGAGTGTCCGCTCTCCAAGCTCTACTTTTACCTCTGGATAGTGGGGACCTGTGGTGGGCAGAAGTCTAAGAGAGCCCCAAGGTCTCCTGCAGAGCCCCCGGGGCTGTGTAGGATGCATCGGACCCCGTGATTAGGTTATTTCCTATGACACAGTGGACCTTAAGATAGGTGGGCCTGACCGCACCCCATGAGTCCTTTAAAAGCAGAGGGTTTTCTCCAGCTGGTCGCAGAGGAAGAAGTCAGGATGTTGGTGGAGAGGGGTGGCCTCTAGCTGCTGTGAGCAGCTGCCGCCCGCCTTGATTTCAGCCTTGTAGGACCCTGAGCAGAGTAGCAGTCACCCCAGGCCTGGACTGCTGACCTGCGTGCCTGTGGCCTGATGTAAGTAGCCATTGCCACTCCTGTCCTTTGAAGGGAAGCCCTCCCCCCAGAATCTGTGATTCCCCCTCCCTGCAGAGGGGTGTGGGCAGAGGGCGGTGGGTGGGAGCTCTGGGGGTATAAGTTGGGGCTGTGGTTCTCAGGAGAGCCATTATCTTAGAGCACGGGCACGACAGCCCAGTCCTGGCCCTAACTCGCCTGGCAGCTAGCCGTTTAGCCATTCACCCCCTCCACAGACATTTGCTGAGGGTCTACCCTGTGCTAGACACTGGGCTGGGGGCTGGGGACACAGTTACCCGTGACAATAAACAGTAGCCCTCCTCGCTGTGTTTCCAGTCTGGTCATTGCTCAGCCACTATTCCTTTAGTAATTAATGCACAGTTCTAACTAGTATTCTTTTCTTTTCCTTTTCCTTTTTCTTTTTCTTTTCCCAGCCTAGGGAAATACAAATTGAAAAGCTGAAAAGTGGATTCTGCTTGCAGGTGTTGAGGAGTGGCAGCTGATGTTTTGTCATGTAGGAAGGAAGAGCTCAGTGAAAATGATGGAAAGCCTGCTGAGGACAGATATGATCCAAGTCCAGCAGTCTGGGACCATTTAGGGTAGAGGAAATGCAGAGGGCCTGGAAACATCCCAGCATTGCAGCGCCTAAGAGGCAGATATCCAGTGGGGGCTGGAGAGCTCCTGGGAGGCAGAAACCTACTGGCAGAACTGGGATGGGCAGAAGTGGAATTGAGGGGGGATCAGAAATAGAAATCGTGGTTTTGGCCACAGCTGACCAAGCACTTCCACCAGTTCCTTGGTGAGGAAGGATGCAGGGGTTTGTATGGGAGCCTCTCTGTAGATCATTTGCAGTGTGTTGTATCCGCTCACACTCATGTTAACTATTTATTGGTTTCACCACAGTGTGTGCGTCGGTGGCTGTCAGTGGATCCTTTGATATTTTCACAATGCCTGGAGTTAAAGAACCTCTCCAGGTGTCCCAGGTAGGAGGAGAGCTCAGAGGTGGTGGTGATGGGGCACCCCAGGCATTTTAACAAGAGTTAGTTCTGCTGGAGTGAGCTTTACTTGACAGTTTCCTGAGGGGAGCAAGTCATGGATTCTAGAGTAGACAGCCCTGCCTCCCTGAGGCACTCAGAGCTGGTGTCTGTAAGCTTTGCCCCAGGCCTTTGTACAAAAGCCATGGGCAGGGCAGGACTTACACTCAGAATACTCCGTTCACATCCAGGCTGACACCCCAGAAAAGTCCCCTAACCTCCCTGAGCCTCCCTAAAATAGGGCCAACAGTGAATGAACTATTTGACACAGGCCTGGTGCAAAGGAAGTCCCTGAGGATGACAGCTGTGGTGATTGATCCATCTGTTTCTCCTAGGTTTCTGGACTGGGTGTGCCCAAGGCCACCCAGGTCGCCAGAGCTCCCAGGTATGTATTCTTCCCACTTTCCCACATTCCCTGACATCTCAAGCTTTCTAAAAGCAGAGAGGGGAAGGCCAAGGGGACAGTGTGTGGGGAGCGCCTGGACAACTGGGGCTGCCCCAGGGCGCGGGGTGGGGTGGCACCTGTACAAGGGAGAAGGCATTGAATGGGAATGGGGGCTCCCTGGGAAAAATTGCTCCCTCTTCTCCTTTGCCAAGCGCCTGCCTGGACCCCACACTCAGACACGTGGACAGGGAAGCGATTGCGGCCTGAGGCCCCATGTCAGCACAAGCACCCCAACCCTGGAATCCCTCGGGGCTCCCAACTACAGAGTAAACTGGAACCGCATCCCCGGGGACCTTCTGCTCCGTCCACTTCCCAGAACTCCTCTGGCTGAGGGCCTGGAGAAGTTCACAGACAAACGGCAGCCAGAAGGTTTTCAGAAGTGGGAGTCCTGCTCCATAAAACAAAGGAACTTGTGGCTTTAGCAGTGAAGCAGCTGCTAGTATTTAAAGAAAACGCATTTCCTCTGCTGAAGCGGCTCCTAAGGATGGCTTGGCCTCCTGGGTCATCTTGACACACAGCTAGAGTGTGTTTTTGGTTTTTGTTCTTGGATATGTGACTGCTCATTCTTCCTCCAAACCTTTGTTCTTTGACCAATTCATCAGCAGAAGAAAAACAAACCAAACCCAAAACTCCCCAAGCCTGGCCTTCCTTGAAGCTATGAGAGATCAACAGCACTATGAGAGATCAGTTTCACTATCATTTATTGATCAACTACTGAGCACCAGGTGCTTTACACCCATGTCCTAATTATCCTTCACAACCCCCCCCCCCCCCCCCGTGGCAAGTGTCATTTTACAGGGGCTCAGAGAAGTGAGGCCACCTGCCCAAGGCCACACAGTAAGTGACAGAGCCAGGCTCCTAAGCTGTTTCTGATGTCAACACATCCTTAACTGCTCTCCTTTCTGCAACCCCTGGTCTGGGCAGGGTCATTGCCTCCAGCCCCCAGCCTCTAAGTGGGACCTGCCCTAAATCCTTTCAGAAGGATGGCTGAGTTAGATCCATTTAGGAAGAGCCTTGCAGGGGACGGTGGGCAGCATGGGGGTCGGGCAAGGGGGTGGGTCCAGCCTGCAGAGACTCAGACACCCGGGGTCAAATCCCAGCTCTACCCTGGGCTGCTCAACTTCTCTGTGCCTCAGTGTCATCAACTGAGAAAAGGAAATAAAATAGTTCCTGTCTCATAGTGTTATAAGGCTTAAATAAGTTAATACAGTAAGTGCCCAACACTTAGCAAGAGCTCTGTGGGTGATTGCTGTAAACCAGACCCGACCCGGGCCCCCCTCTGTTAAATGCTAGGGAGGAAGGAACGGAGCCTAAGGTATGGGAGCTTATAATCTGATAGAAGTGTTGAAGAAGAGCGCCGAGCTCAGTGACGTCAGCCGTGGCCGTGCTACAGCGCAGAACATGACGGTTAAGTTTGAGACCGGCAGCGCAGTGGAGAGGGATGTGCCAGCCGGGGTGGAGGAAAACACTGGGGCCCGGAGGGAGAGCCTCACAAGGATGACCTTGTCATTGCCCCAGCTGCCTCAGTGCATCATGCATCAGAATCACCCAAGAAGATGGCTGAAAATGCAGATTCCTGGGTCCTGCTCCCTGACATTCTGATTCTGCAGGTCTGGGGTGGAGACAAAGAATCTGCATTTTAACAAATGTCCCCTCCCCTGGTATTCCAGGGATGGTCTAATTCACTGAGTGACTTGGCCAATGACACTGTTTCTCAAGCCTGCCATAAAGGGCTCCCACTCACCTCTGGGGCCCCTGCTGGAAGTCCAGGGTGCCCTCCGTCACTTGCCCCTTCTCCACATAAAATGGTGTCCTCCCTTACCTCCAACACTGCCCCCGAACAACCATGTGCTGCTCCCCCCTCGTCCCTGGGGCTGTCCCATCAAGACATGAATCACCTGGGTGACAGCAACACCTGAAGTTTATTCAGCACTTGTCCTATCCTCAAGGCACTTTCTTGCCCATAAGCCCCTCTATCCTCACAGCAATGGGAGGGGTGGGACGCCTTTTTACAGATGGGGACACTGAGGCCCAGAGGAGTCAGGGGACAGCCTGAGTCACCTAGAAACCCAGGCAAAGCCCAGACTTGAACTTCTGGTTTTGTTACCACAGCCTCCCAAAGCACAGCTCTTCTCAACGGGCCAAGCCCTGGGCAGAATGGGCTGCCCTGAGTTTGAGGGGAAAAGACCATACCTAAGACGTTGTGAGTCTCCTCTGTTCTGAGCATGGGCCAGAAAGAGTGGTGGGAAACTCACCTGCCGGGATGACGCATGCCAAGCAGGCCAGGAGTCGGATGGCCCCTTCCATGTTGTCTGAGCATCCAGAGACCCCAGGCCACTCCCACACTCAGCCAGGCCAGGTCACCAACGAGCACCCCCCTTGGCGTGGGTGTGGGGGCAGGGAGGTGGGGGGTGGGCTGGGCAGTGTGCCCGGGTCTGCAGGCCCCACCGGGCTCCGCGGGAGCTGGAGACACTGGGGAGAGGCAGCCAGGCAGTGGGGGTATGATTAGATGAGACCCGTGGGGTTTAGTCATTGGAAAACCAAGAGGGGAACCACTCGGATGATTTTCCAGGACAGGAAACAGGGAAGTAGACAGCAGGATGCAGGGCCCTTTCCTGTGGCTAATGGCTACTTTGAGAAAATGTGTTCACAAGCTTCCTGCCTGCCTGCCCTCCTGCCCTTTTAGTGTACCAGGATGGATTTTCTCTCCTTTCACCCCCTTCTTTTCTTCCCTTCCCCACTCCTTTTTGGGGAGGGGTTTGACAAGATGGGTAAAGAGACCAAGGAGAGGAGATATTGAACATAATTCATTGAAGTAAGAATATGGAAAGTTGTCAATTATTTGTAAGAAAAAGACATCTAGTAGACAATTCACTCTCATGACCCAGAGCTCCCCCCAGAAGGCCTGAGACACCCCCCCCCCTTGGCTTCGGCTTCAAACTTTAATGGTCATGCGAATCGCCTGGGGGCTCTTATTAACATGCAGAATCAGCAGAATCAGACAGAGGCCTGGGGCAGGCCCATCATTTGCGTCTCTAACAAGTTCCCAGGTGCTGCTGCTGTGCTGGTCCACGAGCCACACTTCCAGCAGGAGGCGCTGAGAGAATCATCCTGGGAGACATTGGGTGGCGTATCTGGCAGAACTCAGGACCTGGGGGGAGCAGGGGGCATCTTCTGGAAGCTTATTCGGGGGCGCCGTTAGGAATAGAGAGCTGTCTGCACTGTCTCCTGGACTGAATTTAGGCTTGGGCTCTCTGATGGTCACTTTTCTTTTCTCTTAATGAACTGGACTTGTGCCCTTTTGCCCTCTCTGGAAGGTATGTTAGCTGTGATGCTCATCCTTTGGGTTCTTCCCTACGATGGAAAACAAGGGGATTTGCAACTTGGAGGGCTAGGAGAGAGAAATGGATGTGGCTTTTAAAGCTCATGAAAATCACATGGGACGAAGGCTCTCATTACTCAAAACCAGGCCTACCAAGTGGTGGGAGGAGATGCTGTCAGCCAAACCCAGTGCCCGTGCAGCCTCTGCCTGTCTGTCGCTGGCTGTCTTCCTCTCTCAGCCTCTGCATCTTGCACCCCCAATGAGGCCCCCACCCTGCCTGGCACCCACCCCTCAGCAGGTTCTCTTGGCTGCCTGGCTGAGCTGGAGGAGAGGAGGGCCAGCCCCTGGGGCATCAGGGCCCTTGGAGACTGCCGGGGCTTCTGTTCTTGGCCAGAGCACGTGCCTGCTCCCAGCAGACCTGGGCCAGCTGGGCTCTGCCTGCCCGGTGCCCCCGCAGCGCCTTGCTGGAGGAACTGGATCTCTGCATGGCAGCCTCCTCTACCTGGCTTCTGTCCAAAGGGGCATCCTTTCCCTTTGGGAGATGTGGACCTATCCCTTCTTCCAAACAACTCCCCAGTGTCTGCAGCATTTTCTTTCTTTTTTTTGATGTAGCAGAATTTACTTAGCCGTTCTCTATTAATGGATGTTGAAACTATAAGCAAAGCTGCAGCAGGAATCTGTGCATATGTACCTATACATACTGGTACTTTGGTTTTCATCAGGTAATTCCCAGGAGTAGGATTTCAGGATCATAGGGGATGGTGGATTGAACTGGGTACCGCAGTTTGGACATGTTCTTGGTTGGCATTCTGGTGAGTGTGGGCCCGTTCTAAGAGCTCTTCAAGATGTTACTGCAGTTAAGGCCTGACCCTACTGAGTCACATGGGGCTTTAATCCAGATTCCTGGAGTCCTTTAAAGACAGAGTGAAACTCAGATGGAGAAGCCACAGAGTATCTTGTGAGAAGTTAGCATATACTCGATTAATTTGATTGTTACTCTCACTGGCTATAAAATAATTTCACATAAAGCAACTTTGCATAAGAAACTTAAAGTTTGTTTTAGCTGCCCCTTGACATCATTGCTCCATTGCAGCACATGCCTTGACTTCTCACAGCACTGCAGGAGACCACGGGAACACACATGTTCGTAGGTTTGCAGAGACCCAGGGATCTCATTCTCCGCAGATACTGCTTAGCTAATAGTCATCAACAAGAGAAATCTCCCCCATTCCCTGCCGTTTTACTTTGCAATGTATTTTCAGATCCATTAGCCTGTTCTACCCTTATAATATTTCTGAAAAGTGAATAGAATAGGAATTACAGTTCATCTTCATTATTGGCAGATTCTGTATTTGCCAATTTGCCTACTTGGTAAAATTTACTTGTAACCCCAAATCAATATTCGTGGTGCTTTTGTGGTCAGTCACAGACATGTGCGGAGTGGAGAAAAATTTGAGTCATCTAGCGCACATGTTCCCAGCCGAGGACAAAGAAGGAGTCACTCTGCCTTATTTCAGTTTTCATACTATAAACAAAAGTCCTTTTGCAAAATATTTAGTACCACATTTTTCAAAATTTTGTGCTTTTTGGGGTGCTTTCATGATTTAAATGGCCTGCAAGCATACTGCTTGCTGAAGTGCTGCCTAGTGCTCCTAAATGCAAGCAGGTTGTAATGTGCTTTTTGGAAAATAGAGGTGTTGGATAAGCTTCATTCAGGCATGAGTTACAGCGCTGACCAGTGTGAGTCCAATGTTAATGAATTAAAACCTTATTTAATGAACTCCAATTACCTGCCTTCCAACCTGATTTATGATTACTCTTAAATTTATGTTCAGAGGCTTTGTTTAAATGTTACTCTAGAAGTTCCGGAGGCAATGATACCTCTACATGGTTAAGTTGGGGCAGTCTCTAAAAGGCTGGCGAGACAAAGAACTTTCAGGGAATCATAGGATGCAAATTTATGGGGGAAGCAAAAGAGAAAAGAAACATATAAAACAAGGTTATGTATTGATCACTTGACAAAATGTTGTGACCAGAGGCTGGCAGGAACCTAACCCTGTATTTCCCCTAGGGGCAGTGGTTATTAACTAATTCAGTGTTCACAGCAACTTTCAAGAACATAACGACTGTGAATAACCAGCATTGGCTACAGTATTTATCTCTACTTGAGAAACAGATAAAACTAAGTGCTGGACAGTCTCTGGCCTTCATTAGAAAGACCCCTGGTTTGGATTAGTTCCTTCCCTGACTCTCATACAGGTTGTCCCATGGGACTGCCTCTATTTTGGGGCCTTAGAAATGAGTCCTTCCCTCGCGTGATGGAGTGGGATGCTCAATGTACAAAATGTAGCCATCGTTAACAATGGCTGCATTATCCAGTGGCATAAACTGGAAATAGTAAAATTATTAAGCAAACCAAGCAGAACAGGCGTGTCAAAATGCTCAGAACAACAACATGGCCAGATTAAAATCTCGTGCCACAGGGACAGAAGCTCAGCATCCATTGGAACGAGATCGTAAGAAAGCTGGACAGAAAAGCAGTCAGGCAGGGACTAGCCAGGACGAGCCAACTGCTAAGAGTAGAGGGAGCTGTTTTAGTTCAGGTTAAAGGCCAGTCGGTTGCAGCGAAGGGGCCGAAAATAGAAGGGCTTAAAGAAAACAGGTTCCTCTCTCATGTGCCAGTCCCTAGGGGAGCTGTTTATGTTGGCAGGAGACCCTGCTTCTTCAGGTCATTCAGAGATCCTCTGGTTGTATAAACCCCTTGCTCCTAGTGAACACGTCCAGATTTTAACGTGCCATGCCTGCTGACTAGCTTTCTGACTAACTGACTCTCTAAATGTGTGAACTAGTGAAGATCTAGCCAATCTTTGGGCTTTGGTTGCCCCCCCTCACTAGAGTTATCAGGAGCCCTGGTCATGGCTGAGGTCAAAGGTCAAGTAAGAGCCAGTGCGCCTCAGTTCTTTAAAGAATCCAACATCAGAGTCCTGAAAATTCCCACTGGGTCTCTACCTGTGGCTATGGCTAGGCTGTTGGCACAAGTCCATCATCAAGATGTGGTTTTCTGCTCCACAGAAGACCTGGGCGCTGCCCAAACCAGCTTCAAATGCCAAAGTGGGAGGTAGAGCTCAGCCCACAGGCTAAGTGGAGGGCTGGTGGGGAGGAGGGAGCTGGGACTGAGGCAGCTGGAGGCCAGGGTATGTCTAGAGCCTGATGGGCCCCTCTCCTGTTGCCATGGTGACAGGCTCCCAGTGGCCCAGACCAACATCAATCAGGTCCCATGTGGGCAGAGGGAGAGGCTGTCCATCTGCACCTGGCCTGGGAGGAGGAGCTGGTTTCCTCATTAGGGGCACCTGTGGCTTGAGGAGGGGAGGAGGAGGAGGAGGGGGAGGAGGAGGAGGAGGAGGAGGGGGGGGAGGAGGAGG
>JAKSZT010054215.1:33604476-33739872 GCA_026826555.1 Tolypeutes matacus
AGGAGGGGGGGGAGGAGGAGGAGGAGGGGGGGAGGGGGAGGAGGAGGAGGAGGAGGAGGAGGAGGAGGATTAGGACTGGGACTGGCATCTTCTGCTGTGAACAAATCCACACTAAGAAATATCCAGTGAGTTCAGTGGTGCAGACCGTGGGAGTCAACTAAATCAGATCCGAGCTGGCAACAGATGGACCAGATAGCTCAATGGGATCATGCTTGGGTATTTACAGCAAGGGCAGGGTGGCCAGCGCCAGATACAACTGCTCCTGCTTCTGCACCCCTCTCTGGACTCTCCCCAGGGCAGCCTAGCACTGGAGCCCTTTTTGGATTTCACAGAATAAAAACTTTTAGAAAGAAAGAAAAAAGTAAGGAGTTTGCCAATGTTTGTATTTTGCCAAGTAAGTACATTAAGACAAAACACAACTACTCTCTATCATTAACTTTTCATAAGTAAAAGTTCATTTGAATACTGAAAATGGAGGAAGAACATTATTTCCAAATAATACCTGTCTCACACAAGTTGGATAAATTTAACTTCATGAAAAACTCACTCCTGGTGCATACCATTTTCACTTTGGTAGATGGGCAGGCACCCTTTCTGAGCTTGGACTTTGGGAAACACAGCCCTCGTGGAAGGAGCCAGGGTTGGGAGTTAGTTGAGAAATCTGTGTGTGTATTTTTTTTTTTTTTTTTTTTGAGGTACTGGGGGCCAGGGAGTGAACCCAGGACCTCCCTTGTGGGAAGTGGGCACTCAACTGCTCAAGCCACGTCTGCTTCCTGAGAAACCTGTGTTTTAACAAGCTCTCTGGGCAATTCTGATGCAGGCTCAGGTGCAGAAACCACCGGTTTAAGGAGTAAATGAGGTGAAATGTGCAGAGCCCTCAGCATGAGTCGGGGGTGTTGAGCATCTAACACTGCCTCAGCGGTAGCTGCCTTTGTATGCGTGTGTATAGCTGCACACACAGAGCAGGTGCTCAACTAAACGGTAGCTGTTTATGTTTGTGTTATTGGCCAATAAGCTGATACTGCCTTTTCCCAATTCTTCTGGACTGTTCATTTGTGGCTTACAAGTAGGGTGATTGTAAAATTTATTATACAAACTGGAACACTTTTGTCTAGGGCAAATGCTAAAGTGTTGGGACACCAGTTCAACTGTCATAAACTGGGACTGTTTCCTAGGTAAACCAGATATGAGTCTTCTAGAAACATTCTGCACTATAAATTTCTTGGAAGACCGTCTCAAAGATTTTATGCAGCTACATATGAGTAATGGAGTGGGGGTGTGGTGGATTAGAGAATGAGGGAAGGAAGCTGAAGTGTTCCCAGTTAACCAAGGCAGAGTTTTGTCCCTTCCTTCTAAGGTCAGTTGCCTGAGTTTTGGGAGTGAATATCTGAGGGGAAGTGGGACATCTGTGCACAAGGACTCCGAGGGTGAGCTAGGTCCTTATAGTTAAGGAAACAAGGAGAATATGTGAATCAAGGGCTGTTGCCATTTATATGCCTTATTAGATTGTGTACAGTGTTTTTATTTTTTATTTTTTTAAAACAATTTATTGAAGTATATCATTCATACATGAACATACATAAACAATAAGTGTTCAGTAAACATTGTGAACTTACAAAACAAACATGCATAACATCATACAGGACTCCCACACATCACCCCTACCCCACACACAAATATATTATGAAAGAGCATCGTCAAAGTATTACTACTAACTATAGTCTGTATCTTACTCCCGTATACTTTTTTTTCTTTTAAGGATTTATTTATTTATTTACTTTTATCCATTTTTACCCCCTCCCCCCTGTTTTTGCTGTTTTTGTGTCCATTAGCTGGATGGCTCTGTGTCTGTTTCCTGCCCTCTCTTCTCATCCTTCTCCTCCTGTCTTCACTGGGATTCGATCCTCAGAATCTCCGATGTGGGAGAGAGGCATCCTACCACCTGTGCCACCTTAGTTCCGGGTTTTTTGGTGCGTCTTGTCTTGGCTCTCCCTTGTGTCACTCTCCTACGTCATCATCTTGCTGCGTGGCTCGTGGGGCCTGGCAGTGCACCCGCTCAGGAGCCTGGGGGGCTCACCCACTTGCAGGGCCTGACAGCGCACCCGCACATGGGGCCTGGTGGCCCGCATGACTTCTATATTTTTCTTTTTACCGGGAGGTCTTGGGGATCAAATCCAGGTCCCTCCATATGGGAGATGAACACCCAGCCATTTGAGCCACATCCGTCCTCCTGCCATATCTCTTAAGGCTGACCAAAAATACCTAGAGTTACAGTCATTTCCCATACAGGATGGTCATATAATAAATCAGGCTTAGTTTATCACCAGCATTCTAAAAGCCAGACTCAGGGAGAAAAACTAGGTCTGGGGACACATGCATGGTTTCTAATATAGCAAATGTTTAGCCTACCCTGATTATCAGAAAATCAGGACAGTGAGAATATTCACATTGCTATGTTTTTAATTAGAGAAGTTGTAGGTTACATACAACCTGCATGAGTGTATGTGGCCACCCTGTGAGAAGGTAAGGAAGGATTGGAACATGAAACCAGGATTGTTTCTGGGAAGCATAAGGGCCCCTCTGCCACCTGACACCATTAACGAGATTTAATCTGGTGAAAACTGGCCCCTCACCCCCACTCCAGGTGGCCTAGGTCAGTGGAATCTCAGGTGGAGCAGTGGAAATGTTGCGGTGAGGAGGAATGGCAGAAGGAGCCAGAGGGACTTTCCAGCTGGAGGGTACAGGGTTACAGATGGATAGGAATTTCTCATCCCTTAGCACCTGTGGTGGTTTGGAGTTACGTACCCCAGAAAAACATGTTCTTAAACTTAATAGACTCCTGTGGGTGTGAAATAGGACCTTTTAATGAGGTTACTTTAGTTAAGATGTGGCCCAGCTGAATCAGGATGAATCTTCATCCTATTACCAAAGGTCTTATGGGGGGGGGGTCACAAACAGAGAGAGAGAGAGCAAGCCAGAGGGAGCAGCCAGAAGCTGAAAGTCAAAGGAATCTGGAAGAGAAGGGAGAAGCCAGGAGAGGCTGCCATGTGCACTGTTGTGTGAGACAAAAGCCCAGGACCAAGGATTGCTGGCAATCAGCCCCACAATGCCACAGTCTTCTGGGAGAAAGCATTGCCTTGGTGACACCTTGAATTTGGACTTCTACCCTCAAAACAGTGAGCCGATAAATTCCCATTGTTTAAGCCAACCCATTGTATGGTATTTGTTTTAGCAGCCACTAAACTAAAACAAAGGCTAATTTTTTTTTGCTTTACAAAGTAATAAAATAAGGGTAGGTTCCTAGAAAAATAAATAGAAATGGTAGGAAACATTACTTATTGGTAATTAGAGAATTAAAAATCAAATCAACAATGAACTGTTATCTTTCATTTATCAGATTGGCAAACATTTAAAAAATTTTTTAATTTTTAAAGAAGCTTTAAATTACATTAATGTTACATAAAAAATATAGGGGATGGAAGCAGATGTGGCTCAAGCAATTGAGCTCCCATCTACCACATGGGAGGTCCCAGGTTCGGTTCCTGGTGCCTCCTGGAGAAGACGAGCAAGACAGTGAGCTGGCGCAACAAGATGATGCAACAAGGACACACAAAGAGGAAAGACAATAAAAGACACAACAAAGGCAGGGAGATGAGGTGGCTGAAGTGGCTGAGCGCCTTTCTCCCACATGTGTCCCTGGTGCCTCCTAAGAGCAGACAGTGAGCGTGAACAATGGGGCGGGGGTGGGGTGGGGTGGGCAGAATAAATAAATAAAATAAATCTTTAAAAAAAAATATAAGGGAGGGAGCAGATGTGGCTCAAGCGATTGAGCACCTGCTTCCCCACATGGGAGGTCCTGGGTTTGGTCCCCGGTGCCTCCTAAAAACAAAAAAATCAAGCAAACAAATGAAAAAACCAACTCAGAGGAGCCAATGTGGCTCAGTCATTGAGTGCTGGCTTTCCACATAAGAGGTCCCAGTTCAATCCCAAGCCCCCATACCCCATATGTAGGGGATTCCCATTATCCTCCCATACTTTCCCCCATTAACAACATCTTTCATTGGTGTGGTACATTTGTTACAATTGATGAACACATATTGAAGTATTGTTACCATAGTTTATAGTTTACATTATAGTTTATACTTTGCATGGCACAATTTTATAGATTTTGACAAAATGTATAATGGCCTGTATCCATCATTGCATTGTCATGCAGGACAATTCCAACATCCCCAAAATGCCCCATGTTACACCTATTCTTCCCTCTCCCTCCCCTCAGAACCTCTGGTGGCCACTGCCTTTATATCAATGATAAAAGTTCTTCCATTGCTAGAATAATAATAGTTCTACTTTAGTCCATGGTTGCAATTCCCCCTTAAGTTTGTTCATTCCTCAGTCTTGAGGATTTTGGGATGGTGATGCCCACTCTGTTTCTGATTGAGAGGGTGCTTAGCTCCCGTGGGGCAGATGGATGGAACTGTCTTGCTTGCAGTTGTGGATACTCTTTGTTTTTTAGGATGGGCATTGCCCACCATCATCTCCTTATTAGTTGTCCTGGGTAAGTCCAATGAACTGGACTCTGCTGAGATTCAGAGCTTAATTGACATATGAACAGACTGAAGATTTAAGTCTCTGGGATGTATATTTATTGAGTATAGTGCTAATTATAGGTTCAAATAAAGAGGCAGAAGAACCATGTGTAGGGAAATTATAAATGAGTCTAACTCTGTTACACTGGGGAGCATATATTCCAAAGTAAGGCCCACTGACAGGGTGCCTAATTCCTAAGATTGTGTACCCTGTCTATAGTGTCTAGATGTTTCTAGGGCCCCCAGGAGACCCGCTGTTTGAGGTATTGTTTACTGTGGCAGTCAAAGAGATCCTGCTGAGATGTGCATAAACATAGCCTCTGGAATGACCTCTTGACTCACTTTGAAATCTCTTAGCCATAAAAACTCATTTGAAAAAAAAACCAACTCATTTGTATTTAATATTTTCCTCTTTTGGTGAAGGTCTTTTTCCAACCAAGCATTGCTGGTTGGTGCTTGGTAATAATCCCTCAGTGCCAGGGGGTTCATCCTTGGGAGTCATGTCCCATGCCGGGGGGAAGGTAGTGTGTTTACATGCTGAGTTTGGCTTAGAGAGAGGCCACATTTGAGCAACAAGGAGGCTTTCTGGAAGTAACTCTTAGGCAATATATAATTCTAGACTAAGTTTCAATTTCACAAGAACAAGGTTCATAAGTACAACTATCAATGTCAAGGGCCTGGTGTAATGGTCTGTCCTCCTTCACTAGGCACTGCCCATGTACTTGGGGGATTCTTGCTGTTCTATTAGACAACGTAGCAGGACTTCCCAGGATGGGAATTCAATATTCTTTTGGTTATTCTGTGGGTCTCCACCCACTGAGACAATGCCCCATGACCACTTGAACATATTCATATGCCATAGAGGCATGCCCCAGGTGCACCTCTCCCCCCATCACCAACACCCTGTACTAGTGATTCTCCCTGACGCAGTTGTGACCCTTCTATGATCCAAAACTTCCAAAAACAAAGACAAAAAAAAAAAACCCAAATAAAAATAATAAAATAAAATAGTAATAATAACAATAAAAATAACAAATAAAAAATTAAAATTAAAAATTTTTTTTGTATCTTTCATCACTGTAAGATCTGTTATCTTTTATGTACAGTGACCATTTCTTCTACATGTAACCCCAGTATTTTTTATTTATTTATTTTTTTATCTTCAAAGAAGCTTTAGGTTACAGAAAAGTCACACAGAAAATATAGGGGATTTTCCTATACTCAACTGCCTCCCCCTCCCCCACTCTCCCCTATTAATAACATTTTACACATGTATGGTACATTTGGTACAATTGATGTACAAATATTGAAGCATTGCTACTAACCGTGGTCAATGGTTTACATATGGATTACATTCTGCACCATACACTTTTATAGGTTTTGACAAAATATATAATGGCCTGTATCCATCATTGCAAGATCATGCAGGACAATTCCAATGCCCTAAAAATGCCCTTCCTCTCCTGTCAGAACCTACAGTAACCACTAAGTTTTCAATTCTATCGTAGTTACATGTGTAATAATATTGAGGGCTTGACATATTGGTCTGTTTTCTTTTATTAGGCACTGCCTATGTTCTCGAGAGATTCTTGTCCCTCTGATTGAGAACATAGCAGGACTCCCCAGGGAGGAGTCTTGTTTAATGTTTGGGTCTCCAATCACTAAGATAACACACTATGACAAGCTGAACACTCATATTCCATAGAAGCCTGCCCCAGGTGCTCCCTATCCCACATATCTCCTCACCCCTGACACCCTGCACCAGTAATCCTCCCCTGCCACATTTGCCAAGTGTCCATCAACAGATGAATGGATAAGCAAATTGTGGTATATACATACAATGGAATATTACTCAGCTGAAAGAAGGAATGCAGTATTTTTTTTTCTTTACCGGGAGGTCCTGGGGATCGAACCCAGGTCCCTTCATATGGGAGACAGACACCCTACCATTTGAGCCACATCCATCCCCCAAGAATGCAGTATTAACATAAGGGACAACATGGATGAATCTTGAAGACCTTATGTTGAGTGAAGTAAGCCAGTCACTGAAGGACACATATTACATGACCTCACTGATAGGACTTAAGCAAATTGAGCAGACTCACAGAACTAGAAACTGGAAGATAGGTTATCAGGAAACAGAAAGAGAGTAGAGGGTGGTAAACTGATGCTCAATATGGGCAAAATCTATGATAAGGTGGAAGGGGTCATTGGGCAATGGATGGGGGTTATAGTGGTGCAGTGATGTTACTGGGTTCAATGGTGCAGGACTGTGAGGTGGAGTAGGGTGGGGGGGTTGGGTTGGGCTATCCATAGAACTGGGAGGAGGGCTGAAGGAAGGAACAGGTGAACTCTGGGGATTTGTAGGTCTGTGGTTAAAACCACAATGGTGGGAATGTTCTTTTGGCAAACTTTTTTTTTTTTTTTTTAAGATTTACTTATTTATTCCCCACCTACCACGTTGTTTTGCGCTTGCTGTCTGCTCTCTGTGTGTTCTTCTGTGTCTGCTTGTTTTCTCTTTAAGCGGCACCGGGAACGCATCCTGGGACCTTCCAGAGTGGAGAGAGGCTGCTCTATCTCTTGTGCCACCTCAGCTCCCTGATTTGCTACATCTCTCATTGTCTCTCTTCTGTGTCTCTTTTTGTTGTGCCATCTTGCTATGCCAGCTCTCCGCACGGGCCAGCTTGCTTTTCACCAGGAGGCCCCAGGAATCAAACCCTGGACCTCCTATATGGTAGATGGGAGCCCAATCAGTTGAGCCACATCTGCTTCCCGTTTGGCAAACATTTTAAAGCTAGATTAAAGCCTCCCATTACTGAAGGCAGGGAAACAAGGGCTCTCAGGAGCACAGGTGGGTGTATTAACCAGCTATCTTTTTGGTATATGATCATTGATTGGTATAATCAATCAGGATTGCAAATGTGTGTATCCTCTCAACAATTCTACTTCAAGGACTTTGTTCTCTAGATTTTCTCACATAAATTTGCAAAAATGTGTGTACAAGGATCTTCCTTTTAGCATTGTTTAGCAATAGCAAATAACTAAGCAACCCATATCACCACCAGCAGGGGCTGGTGACATATTTTAAAGGACATTCATACAATCAAATGCTTTGAAACTATTAAAAAGAGGAGGATAGACCTGTATGTGTTGTCTTAGGAAGAGTCTCAAGATGTATCAATGGAAATAAAACAAGGTGTAGAACAGAACATATAGTGAGATCTCACCTTTATTTAAAAAGCTATAATCTTGTGTAAACATAGACAATTTCTGGAAAAACTCAGAAAAAAAATGATTAAACAAATTGGCAATTTGTGATGGTTTTAATATATGTCTACAAACACTTTTAATTTTTGAATAATACTAGATTTTTAGAAAAGTTCCAAAGAAAAGTTCCAAAGAGAGTTCCTATATACCCTTACTAACTTTCCCCTAATGTTATCATTTTACATGATCACGGTTCATTTTTCAAAACTAATAAACCAACATTGTACACTACTAACTACATGTCAGACTTTATTTGTATTTCACTAGTTTCTTCACTAATGTTCTTTTTCTGTCCGAGGAGCCATTGCAGGATACCACATTGCATTTAGTGTCTTTTATTACTATTATTATTTGAACATTTTTTAGAATTCATTTAAATTTATATATTGGCATTTTTGCTATTTATCGTTGCAGTTTTTTCCTAGTGTTTGCTTTAGAAATCACAATACACATCCTTAACTTTTTTTTTCAAAGAAGTTTTATTGAGATATATTTACACACCATACAATCCATCCAAGGTGTACACTCAATGGCTTTTAGTATAATCACAGAGTTGTGCATTCATCACCACACTCAATTTTAGAACATGCATTACGCCAAAAAGAAAAACCCCTTAGTGGTCACCTTTCAACCCCTCTATACTTCCCAGCTCTACATGAGCACTAATCTAATTCTGTCTCTATAGATTTATTTATACTCACATTTTATACAAATGGAATCATATCATATATTTGTGTCTGGATTCTCTCACTTAGCATAATGTTTAAAAAAATTTTTTTTTAAATTAGAAAAGTAGGTTTACATAAAAGTCATGTGAAAAATACAACATTCTCCTATACCCCTCTATTGTTGACACTTTGCATTGGTGTGGTACCTTTGTTTCAACTGATGAATGTTAAATTATTTTAACTATCGTCCATAGTTTGCATTAAGTGTATTTTTCCCATATACCCCTCTATTATCAACACCTTGTAGTAGTGATGTACATTTGGTGTAGTTTACGAAAGAACATTCTTATATTTGTATACATCCTGAACTTTTCACAGTCTAGAGTTAATATTGTCCCACTTCACATTAGAGCAACCATATAGGTCTAGTTATGCCTCTACCATTTCCTTTATGCTATAGTTGCCATATGTCACCTACATACATTATAAATCACGCAAGAGAAAGTTATAATTCTTGCTATGAATTAGTCATTTATGTTTGAAAGAAATTAAGATGGAGAACAATCTTTATGCTTACCAGATATTTTCTTCATTCCATCCTAAAGATCCATGTTTTCATCTAGTATCACTTCTCTTCAGCCTGAAAAACTTCCTTTAGTGTTCCTTGCAATGCAGATCTGCTGGTGACAAATTCTCTTAATTTTCTTTTATCTGTAAATCACTCGATGGATATTTTTACTGGATATAGAATTATGGGTTGTCAGTTTTTTTTTCCTTTCAGTACTTTCAAGATGTTGGTCCACTGTCTCCTGGCCACCATTGTTTTTGATATGAGAACTTAGCAGTCATTTGAATCTTTTTTTCCTCTGTGTAATATGTTGTTTATTTTCTGGGTGTTTTCAAGATTTTCTCTTTATCTTGGTTTTGCAGTTTGGTCTACTCTGCCTAGGCATAGTTTTCTTTTATTTAAACCAGCTTTGGATTTGCTGAGCTTCTTGGTTCTGTAAATTGATGTCTTTCCCAAATTTGAAGAGTTTTTGGCCATTATTTCTTCAAATAATTTATTTTACCCCATTTCCTTTCTCCTCTCCTTCTAGGACTAAAATTGCATGTATGTCAGAACTTTTGATATTATCCCACAGGCGCTTTCAGTTTTCAAACTTATTTCTCTCTGTTGTTCATTTCTGTTGATCTCTCTCCAGATTCACTGACTCTTTTCTCCGTTCTGCTGTTAACCCCATCCAATTAATTTCTAAAAATGGAGCTATCGTATTTTTCAGCTATAGAATTTCCATTTGATTCCTTTTAAATTAGTTTCTATTTCTCTGCTGAGATTTGCTGTATTTTCTTCATTATGAGTACATTTTTTTCTTTATATCATTTAGCATAGGCAAATTGCTACTTTAAAATCCTTTACCACTTACTCTAACATGGTCATGCTGGGCTTGGCTTCTTTTCATTGTCTTTTCTCTTGAGAATGGGCCACATTTTCCTGTTTCTTCATATGTTAAAACATTGTGGATTATACTCTGGATATTGTAAATGTTTTGTAGAGACTGGATTCTATCGTATTCCTTCAGATTTGAATTTTTGGTTTAGCAGCAATTAACTTGATTGGGCTTAAACTACAAATTCTGCCTTTTGGGTGGCATCTCAAATCTCAGTTCAGTTCTTTAATCCTTAGCTGGGCTGCTTACAATTTATCCTGTACATAGGCGGGAAGGGGTCAGCTGGAAATTTGGGCAGGGTTAACTCATGAAATTTGGGGATTCCTCTCTTTGTCCCTCTCACTTACCAGGAGCTGTGATTACCCCAAACTCTGTCCTTCAGAATCCTGGATGCACTGGCCCTACAGTAACAGTCACAAAAACAAGAGACTCACCTCATGCTATTCTCTTCTTCCAAATATTAGCTCCCCCCCCCCCCCCCCAGAATCTGCCTGCTTTTGTATCCTCTGTATACTCTACAGTGCCTTCGGGTAGGTTCTTTTTTTCTTTTTTCTTTTTTTGTATTTTGTCCAGAGTTTATGGTCGTTATCACCAGAAGCTTGCTACAGTAAGAGCTTACTCAGCCATACTAGAAATGAAACTCAGTCCAGAGCTAAATGACCGAGGTGTAGTGACTATTAGTAGAACGGCTGGTCTGACTTCATCACATATTCTACAGAGGGTCCTTGCTCTGAGAAATGTCTCAAATGGTGGATTTGCAGGCACCAAGTAAGGTTGGTGACGTCTCTTGGAGAAGCAGAACTTTTGTCAATGCCTCTCAGGTGACAAGGTCCAACCCATCTGTAGATGAGGGTCTTTTCTGAAGAGAAAGTAATGACCATGTACACATACCAGGAGATTCTGACTCATGAAGGGCTGAGCCAGCCCCTGGGAGTGACTCATTCTGCCTTACGAGACTCGGGAGATGGCCAAGCAGGCAGGCTGCCTGCTAAGGCTGATTATGACTTGACTAGAGTTGGAGCAAATGACTCCGATTTGGGAAAGGTATGAACTTGATTTACCAGGTCATTAGGAGGCATCTTCTGTTCCCTTTATTTACCATTAAGAGGGCATGAGATTCTAGTATGTGATTAGATATGAGCAAACAAATGCAATTTGTATTAAGTCATCCAGTCACGCAGAGTCAGGGTGTGGGTGGGGTGGATGGTGAGGGCAGTCTAGGGACTGTGTGGAGAAGAGTTAGAGGCAGCACACATGGCTGGGCCCTGTGTGGCTTGGGCACCTCCTCCTCCCTTCTCTGGGCACTGGGGTGGGAGTGGGTGGCTCGGGGATAGCTGGGAAGATCTGAGTGTAAATGAGCAGGCTCAGCATTTGTTACAGCTTCAGTCCTCCACGGCTGTTGACAGGACTCCACACAATGCCCTCTTTCCCCCTCTAAAACTATGGCAGCTGAGTAGCTGCTCTTGAGGGACGCGATTCCAGGAATTTCTAGGGATCGGTCACTCCACCTTATCAGCATTCATTAAAGGGAATGCGACCCAGGACAGGAGAGATTGGAACCAGCCACAGAAGGAAGTGGACACTGGAGGATGAGATGCCCGGGTCCTCACCTCTGCCTGGCAATGAGTCAAGTGGGGAGTGGGGGTGGGGCTAGGCGGGACCCAGGGAGCTCCCCAGAGAATGTGATTAAACTCAGTGCTCACCTCCTGGGAGGGCTTGGAAGGGCCTCTTCCTCCCCTGGAGCTGTAGGTGCTATCAGGACCCTGCCAGCTGGGCTTCCTCTCACTGGCTGAGCCCTGCTTCAGCAGGACAGTGACCTTTGGGAGGGAAAACGTCTGTCCTTCTCACAACCTCTTCCCTCCTGGAGGTGGGACTTCAAGTGGATTAAAACATTGGGAAATGGAGGAGTGAGGAATTTAAATTGATGAGAAAGGAGCAGAAAGGCGGGCAGAAGAGCTGAGAGGGATGGTAAAAGGGTGGGTAGGCCAAATGTCACAAACCCTGTGTTCCAGAACTGACTCAGCTCGGGGGCCAATCCCCTTTTCTCTGACACCACCTCCTCCTCCTGATCTGGGTGGGTCCTCTTCCCTCTAATTATTAACTGTTGAGTTTTGCTTACCAGCACCCTCCCTTGAACTTGGAAAAACAGGAGGATGCTTTTGGATTCTATATACTCCCTCTTTTAAAAATTCTCACCTACTCGATATCCTTACAACCAATTACCCCGCCTTCCAAACATGTAGCAACACTTTAAAGAGGCTTTAAAGGGGAGATTTTGTGCACTGGGCTCAGAGTCTTCTCTGAAGATGTTTGGCCTCAGCATGCAGCCGCTCCTGTCCACAGGATGTCAGGGGCCCCACCTGATTCTCCTGGGTGACCCAATGTGGGGGCTGCATCTTTCCCCCAGAGAGAAAAGGCAGTGGAGGTTCTGTGATCAAGAGGCCGAGGTCTTGCAATTTGGTCAAGAGAGAGGACCTCTACCCACAAATGTGCAGCTATTGCTGAATGAAATGTCTTACCAGCTCTTTTAGTTTTCTAGAGCTGCTCTAACAAGTTACCAAATTATGCAAATGGAGTGGCTTAAAACAACGGAGATATATTCTGGAAGCTTCTGGAAGCTCGAAGCCCCAAATCGAAGTGTCTGCAGGACCATGTTCTCTCTGCAGGCTCTGAGGGGAGAAATCCTTCCATATTTCTTCCTTGCTTCTCATGGTTGCTGACAGTACTTTGCGTTCCTTGGCTTGTAGACATTTCACTCCAATCTCTGCCTCCTTCATCACATGTCCTTCTTCCCGTGTGTCTCTGTCCAAATTTCCCTCTTCCATAAGGACACCAGTCATGTTGTATTAGGGCCCACTATAATCCAGTATGACCTCATCTTAAATAATTTTAGCTGCAAAGGTCTAATTTCCAAATAAGGTCACATTCACAGGTTCTGGGTAGACATGGATTTTTGGGGGGGGGCACTATTTAAATCAGTATACCAGCTTTTTTTTTTTTTTAAAGATTTATTTATTTATTCCCCCCCACCCCCACCCCCCCGCCATTGTTTTGTGCTCGCTGTCTGCTCTCTCTGTGTTCTTCTGTGTCTGCTTGTCTTCTCTTTAGGCAGAACCGATCCTGGGACCTTCTGGAATGGAGAGAGGCACTCAATCTGTTGTACCACCTCAGCTCCCTGGTTTGCTGAGTCTCTTATTGTCTCTCTTCTGTGTCTCTTTTTGTTGCATCATCTTGCTGCACCAGCACTTCTGTGCGGGACAGCACTCTGCTTGGGCCGGCTTGCTTTTTACCAGGAGGCCCCGGGAATCGAACCTTAAACCTCCTATATGGTAGACGGGAGCCCAATTGCTTGAGTCACATCCACTTCCCTTGCTTTTATTTTTAATTTTTAGCTTTTCCTCCCCAGTCATCATGGTGCTGCTTGCTTATCATAGAAATTTTGGAAAATAGAGACACTGATAAAAAGCTTGAAGAAAATCATCCATAAATTTACTACCCACTGGTAACATTTTGGCTCCTTCCTGTTCTGTCTTCTTTTTCCTTCCATTTTTTATATAGTTGAAATCAAAATAGTTCCACTATTTTCTGTAACACTTGAATGTTAGCCCAATATCAGTAGGATTTTCCTATAACATTAAAATTCTTTGTAAGCTTCATTTTTATTGTGTATATAATATCCCATCAAAAGCATATTCCTAAATTGTTTTTTTTTTTTTATATTCAAGTTGCTTCCATTTTATAAGATATTATAAGTAAATCTGAAATGAACGTCTTGATTCTTTAGGGCAGATTCCCAGAAGTGGGATGACCAGAAAGACAGGTTTTGCTTAATCCTGACTTCTATTCTTTCTGCCCCATTATGAGCTTAAGGCCTTTTTCCTAAGTCAGTTAATATATTCCACCTCATTACTTTCCCAAAGTTTGTACCAGTTTACATTCCCACCAGCATTGTTCTGAGAGGTTTTTTATAGATGGGAAAAAACAGGCAATGTTGCTTTGATCTTGAGGAAAAGTTACACGTCCAGATGACAAGATTCACAATAGCAAGAGTATTGACAAGTATTTATTAAGTGCTGACTATGTTCTGGATGTTTTGTATGTTTAATAGAGCCCTCACAACAATCCTGTGAGACGGTGACATCCTCATTTTTTAGATGAAGCAGCAGAGGCTCAGAGAGGACAAGGAACTTGCCTGTAGTCACACAGGTGGTGAAAGGGAGGCATAAACCCAAGTTGCCTGGCTCCTAAAACCTGTGCTCTTGCCACATGCTACAAGGCTTCAAAGAAAGGGGGAGAGAACGTGAGGCCCAGCCTTCTAGGAGGGTTGGGTGCCAGTAGATTTTGGTTTCGGGTGAGGGTTTGGCCTTACCGTCAGCCCCTGGGGTTGAGGTTATCCTGGAAGGACAGGTCTTGTCATAATACTGATGTAGGCAGAGACTATCCTAGACTCTGCCCCTCTGTCCCAATTAAAGGCCTGGGCTGTGGGGCACTGAGGACTGGGTCTCCCTGCAGGGAGGCGGTGCAGCTGCTCTACTGCCTGGGACTTGGGCCTTACTTCCTGGACACAGGGCTCTTGTTTTCTTTTTTTTAAATAAAAATTTATTTATTTTATTTATTTATTTCTCCCCACCTGCTCATTGTTTGCACTTGCTGTGTCTGTTTGTCTTCCTTGTTTCTTTAGGAGGCACTGGGAACTGAGCCTGGGACCTCCGATGTGGGAGGGAGGCACCTAATCTCTTGAGCCACCTCTGTTCCCTGCTTTGTTACGTCTCTCATTATGTTTTTCTTCTTGTGTTCTCTTGTTGCATCATCTTGTTGTGTTAGCTTGCTGTGCGTGCCTGTCATGCTAGCTGGCTGTCTTCTTTAGGAGGCACCGAGAACCGAACCAGGGACCTCCCATGTCGTAGGCAGGATCCCAATCGCTTGAGCCACATCCGCTTCCCTTGTTTTCTTTAAAAATTTTTTTTTTGCTCATTGTCTGTCTGTCTGTCTGTCTGTTTGTTTGTTTCCTTTATGAGGCACTGGGAACTGAACCTGAGATCTCCCATGTGGGAGGTGGGTGCCCAACTGCTTGAGCCATATCTGCTCCCTGCTCATTTGTTGTTGCTCGTTGTCTGCTCGTTGTTTTGCTTGTTGTTTTTGCTCAATGTCTGCTCGTTGTTTGTTTGTCTTCTTTAGGAGGCAATAAGAACTGAACCCGGGACCTCCCATGTGGGAGGTGGGATCTTAACTGCTTTTGAGCCAATCCATTCCCTCTTTTTAATTTTTAAGGGTCACATATGCCTATCTTTTCTTTTATAGCTTTTGGGTTCTGTCTTGGTTAAGAGGCCTTCTCTGTCCTTACTGTATATATGTTTCCTAGATTTTCTTACAAGATTTTTATGGTATTTCTTTTTTTAAAATTTGCATTTCTTTTATTATGCACAAAATTAAACATTTTAAAATATAAGGACCTTTTTCTCTGTTTCTTTTCTGATATTTTAAAAAATATTTTAAAAAATTTATTGAAGTATATCACTCATATATAAATATACATAAACAATAAGCATATAGTAATAGTTGTGAACTTACAAAACACATATAACATCATACAGGGCTCTCATACCTCACCCTACCACCAATACCTTGCATGGTTGTGAAACATTTTTAACTAATGATGAAAGAGCATCCTCAAAATATTACTACTAACCAATGTATCTTACATTTGGTGTATTTTCCCCCTAACCCAGCCTATTATTATTATTATTATTACTACTACTATATCATTTATACATGAACATACATAAACAATAAGTGTATGGTAAAAGTTGTGAACTTGCAAAGCAAACAGGCATAACATCATACAGGGGTCCCATACATCAACCCACCACTGACACCATGCATTGCTGTGAGATATTTGTTAAAAATTATGGAAGAATATTGTCAAAATCTTACTATAGGGGGAGGATGTGGCTCAAATGGTTGGGCGTCTGTCTGCCATATGGAGGGACCTGGGTTCGATCCCCAGGACCTCCCAGTAAAATAAAAAAAAAAAATATATAGAAGGCGCATGGGCTGCCAGGTTCTGTGTGCCAGTGAGCCGTCAGGCCCGGGAGCCATGCAGCAGGATGATGACGTAATGGGAGAGACAAGACGAGATGCTCCGAAAGCTCCAGAAGCCAGGAGCTGAGGTGGTGCAGGCGGCAGAATGCCTCTCTCTTACATCAGAGGTCTCCAGGATCGAATCCTGGTGAAGACTGGAGGAGGAAGATGAGAAGAGATGGCAGGAAACAGACGGAGAATTGCCCAATGAGTGGACACAAAACACCAAATGGGGAAGGGGGGGTTTAAAATGAATAAAGTAAATAAATAAATCTTAAAAAAAAAAAAACTTACTATAAACTATAGTCCTTTTCTTACATTTGGTGTATTTTCCCCCCAACCCACCCTATTATTATTTTTTTAAATATATTTTTATGACAGAAATTTTAAACTTACAAAACAATCATGTACATGTGCAGAATTGCCATTCAACACCTCTCTATCAACACACCACACTGTGGTAGAACATTTGTTACAGATTATGAGATAATATCACCAGACTATTACCAGATTCATAGAGTAGATTTGGCACACTTTTTCCATATTCCCCCATTATCAACATAGTACATCTTTTGCCTAGATGCATAAATATTACGTTATTACTGTGAACCACAGTCCATAGATCACTGCAGTTGTATTTTTCCCATGCTTCTCCACATTCCCACCACCCTGCAATAGTGATGTATATCTGCTCTAGTTCACAAAGATACTCTTGCAGCTGTACCATCAACCACAATTCTCATCCACCTCTGGGTTTACTCTGTTAGTCTCTGGATTATTCTCTAGCTTTCTTTCAGTTTGCATTTACATCCCTAGACTACCCTTTTCAGCCACATTCCCATTTATAAACCAGCTGTTACTCACCATGTGTTACCATCAACTCTATACATTTCCACACTTTTATAGTGAAGTTAACTAAAACTTCTACATACATTAAACATCAGTAGTCCATCTCAGTCCTCCTTTTATCTCCTTTAAGAATCTACCACCTACCACCATATCTTACATTTTCTTTTATAGCTTTATGGCTCTTGCTTTTATATTTAAGTTTTTGATCCATTTTGAGTTAATTTTTGCATAAGCTGTGGGATAGGGGTCATTTTTCCTTCTTTTGGCTATGGATATCCAGTTCTCTCAGCACCATTTGTTGAATGGACTGTTCTGCACAAGCTGGGTGAGTTTGACAGGCTTGTCAAAAATCACTTGACCATAGATGTGAGGATATGTGTCTGAACCATCAGTTCAGTTCCATTGGTCTATGTGTCTGTCTTTATGCCAGTACCATGCGGTTTTCACCACTGTAGCTAAGTAATATGATTTAAAGTCTGGAATTGAGAGTCCTCCAACTTCGTGTTTCCTTTTTAAGATGTTTTTGGCTATTCAGGACCCTTTACCCTTCAAAATAAAATTGATAACCATGTTTTCCATTTATTTAAAAAATGCTGGTGGAATTTTTATTGGGATTGCATTGAATCTATATATCAATTTGAGTAGAACTGACATCTTAATGATATTTAGTCTTCCAATCTGTGAGCATGGAATGTTCTTCCAATTATTTAGGTCTTTTTTTATTTCTTTTAACAATGAGTTGTAGTTTTCTGAATACAAGTGCTTTACATTATTAAGTTTTTTCCAAAATATTTGGGTTTTATCTGTCATATTTTATTTTCACCACTCTTTTGACACTTTTAGTTACTTTTACTGATATAAAATCTTCATTTCTAGACTCTCTTCCAAGCCCCTCTCTCCTGTATTTTCTTTTCAGACTGTAAAACACCCTTTAGTATTTCCTGCAAAGCTGGTCTCTTGATTACAAACTCTCTCAGTTTCTGTTTTCTGTGAATATTCTAAACTCACCTTCAGTTTTGAAAGACAGTCTTGCCAGATATAAGATTCTTGGCTGGAAGTTTTTCTCTTGCAGTATCTTAAATATATCATGCCACTGCCTTCTTGCCTCCGTGGTTTCTGATAAGAAATCAGCACTTAATCTTATTGGGTATCCCTTATATGTTACACATTGCTTTTCTCTTGCGGCTCTCAGAATTCTTTGTCTTTGGCATTTGACATTCTGATTAGTATGTGTTGCGGAGCTGGTCTATTTGGATTTATCCAGACGGGAGTACATTGTGCTTCTTAGACATGGATGTCTATGTCCTTCAAAAGGGTTGGGAAATTTTCTACCATTATTTCTTAAAATATTCCTTCTGCCCCTTTTCTCTTCTCTTCTCCTTCTGGGACACCCATGACATGTCTGTTTGCATGTCTCTTGCTGTCATTTAGTTTCCTGAGAAATTGTTCAATTTTTTCCATTCTTTTCTTCATCTGTTCTTTTGTACATTCACTTTCAGAGGCCATGTCTTCAAGCTCACCAATCCTTTCTTCTGCCCCCTCAAATTTGCTATTACGTGATTCCAGTGTATTTTTAATTTCATTTATTGCACATTTCATTCCCTTAAGATCTGCTATTTTTCTATGTATGCTTTCAAATTCTTCTTTGTGTTCATCCAATGTCTTCTTAATATCCTTAATCTTTTTAGCCATCTCACTGAATTTATTAAGGAGATTTGTTTGCACATCTATGATTAGTTGTCTCAACTCCTTATGTCATCTGGAGGCTTATCTTGTTCCTTTAACTGGGCCATATCTTCCTGTTTCTTGGTGTGGATTGTAATTTTTTGTTTGTGACTTGGCATCTGGCTTACTAGATATATTTATTCTGGGTGCAGTTTATCTCTTTAATTTAGGGCTTTATTGCCCTTTTTTCCTTGCTGGTTGTGTAGTAGGAGCCAAGGATGTAGTTGGTGCTATAAGCTGTGGAGGCTCAAGCTGCCCTCATTGCCCCAGGGACCCATGAAGCTTCTCTTGGCTTTCTTCTTTGCCAGGGTAGGGACAGAGCCACAGCCATGTGTAATAATCCAAGTTGTGCAGGCCTAGAGTGTAGTTGCCCAGAGAGACTGATGAAGCTTCTCACCCCTTTCTCCCCTACCTGGGGCAGGGATGGAGCTGTAGGTATGGGCAGCAATCTATGCAGTGTGGGTCCAAGATGACCTCAGTTGCCCTGGTAGACTTCCAACTATTCAGTCTGTACCAGCCAAATATACCTGCAGTTACCTGGAGAGGCTGGTGCAGGGCTCACCAGCTTCCTCCCTGCTAGAGGTGGGGCTGAAGCCTAGGCTAGGGCTACAGGCCAATCTGGGTGAAAGAAGCTGGTTTCTACCATCACCGTGATTTTCAGTCAGCCTGGCTTCCCCTCATGCCAGGGGCGGAGTTAAAATGGCAGCTACTGGCCTCTTTACTACTTGGACAGATTCAAACTTTAGCTGTTCTTAGGGTTATACTTTAGCCTGCTGAATTGACTAATCAGTAGCTGAAGTTGGTGCCCAACTGTCTCTTCCTCCCCCATTTTTGGGAAGTGGAACATCCAATTCCAGCCACGGAATAGCTCCCAAGGCAACTTGTGCTGCCAGTGGAGGATGGGCACCAGCCTCTGGAGCATGGAGTGCTCTATTATAAATATTCTCTGCAGATGGGCAGTCTCCTCCTTCCATTCTTTCAAGGATGTTGCAGCATGCTCTTCTGGTCTCCTGGAGCCCAGGAACAGGTGCTCTAGATAGCTCTGGGTGATTACTAACTGCCCTGTAGCATGAACTGACTCTAGAAGCACCTTAGGCTGCTGCCATCTTGCTGGTTGTCCATGGTATTTCTATAGTAGAGTAATTAGCACTAAGTAAGGTAATTAACATCTCCAAAGTCCCAGTGGCTCAGTACTTATAACGAGGCTTGTTTCTCAATTACAATCAGATGTGGGACAGACACCCCCTCTGGGTGGCTCTCCTCTAAGCCAAGATTCAAGGGTCCAGATTCCTTCCATCTTGTGATGCTACCATCTTCAACCTATGACCTCCATAGACACTGCATAAGAGGAAGAGAGAGAGGGGGATGGTTATTTAGGGGATTTCTGTGTCCTCCATTGCTTCCTCCCATCTTCCATTGGCTAGAACCCAGTCACATGGCCTCAACCAAACTGGAAGAGAGGCTGGGAAATGTTTTCTTGTGTGCTCAGGAAGAGGAAAAGGACTGGCGAGCAATTAACCAGCCTTGGTCATATTTATTTTTCACATTTAACTATTTAATCCATGTGGAATTTTTTTTCCTTGCTATTTCATTTTTCCTAATAGTTTGATAAAAAATTTATTATAGAAGTAGGTTTACAGAAAAATAAAATAGAGTTCCCATATACCACTTTGTACTAGTATGGAATATTTTTTATAATCATATTATTAGCTATAGTCCATCATTTACAAAGATACAGCAGACAGACTGTTCTCCTCGAGCAGCTTAGTGGGACAAGCCTACACCACAGATGGATCATCTAACAATGCACCGTAGCTGGGACAAATGCCGGCTTACTACAGGATCTTAGCGAGGGGGAGATGACTGCGATCCTTGAGAACTTCTTAGGAGGGAAGCATGTTTCAAATAAATGAGCAGAAGGAGGACACTCCAGGCTGCAAGGGAAGCCAAAGTGGTGAGGAGGGATAGCTGAAGGGGTGTAGAGGGGACTATCAGATAAGGTTCTTGCGGGACAGACTGTGGAAGTCCTGAAATTCCATCTGAAGCCCTCTGTCCTGTTTGCCAGTTCCTTTTCATTCTTTTCCACTGAAATATTCTAAGCAAGAGCTGATTAGAGCCCCAAAGGACAACCACAAGTCAGACATTTTGTGAAAGTCTCATGTTTTATCTCAGAAATTCATGGGATTTTTGTGTTCTACTCAACAATATCTCCATGTTTATTTTTAATTTAAAAATGATCTTGTAAATTACTTGTCTTTGAGCGTGGTGTCCTCAGGCACATCGCCTCTGTGGCGTGGGGCTGCCGCCCTGGTGGGGCCTGATGGGCACGGGCAGAAGTGAAAGCAGTGCTTATCAACAGTGGAATGTGGGGGTGTGGAGGCTGGGCAGCAGTCACTGAGGAGGGGGCCAGGAGCCTGAGATGAAGGGCACCTCAGTGTCTGCAGACAGGGTTCAAATCTAGATACTGCCACTTATTGGCAACATGACCTTTCTGAACTCAGGGTCCTCCTGGGTACAATGAAAATGTATAATGCTGCCTACCTTAGGGAATTGGTGGGACTTGATTAAAGACAAAAACATATATAAAGTGCTTATGTCAGTTTGAAGCTTTTTGTGGACCCCAGAAAAGATCATGTTCTTAAAGCTAATCCATTCCTGTGGAACCCTTTCATTGGATTGGAATCAGTTGGGGTGATTTTGATTGGATGGCTTCAGTGAGGTATGACCCAGGGTACATCTTGGTCCTCTTGCTGGAATCCTTTATGAATGAGAGAAACATGTAGAGACACACAGAGAAAAAGCAGCAGAGACAGAGAAACCCTGAGAGGCTGAGAGGAGAGGTCCCAGAGGCCAGAGGCTGGAATCAGTGGAGCACAGAGGCACAGAATGAGGCCCCCTAGAGTGTGAAAGGCCCAGAGGAGAGGGAAGAGAGAGCCATATACCTGATTGCCCACAGCTGAGCTCAGTGAGAAAGCAAGCCTGGAGTGGAAGGCAGAGACCCAGATTGGAGAACCGCCATTGTGCCTTGCCACATAGCAGGAGTCCGAGACTGCCAGCAGCCAACCTTCAGTGAGACAGCATCTCTGATGATGCCTTGTCTTGGGCATTTTCACAGTTTCAGAACTGTAGGCTTTTAACCTAATACACTCCCATTATAAAAGCTAACCCATTTCTGGTATATTCCTCCCAGCAGCTTTTAGCAAACTAAAACTGTACCTAGGGAAATGGATGTGGCTCAAGCAATTGGGCTCCCATCTACCATATAGGAGGTGCAGGGTTCAATTCCTGGGGCCTCCTGGTGAAAGTCAAGCTGGCCCACATGGAGTACTGGCCCATGCAGGAGTGCCGGCCTGCATGGAGAGCTGGTGCAGCAAGATGATGTAACAAAAAGAGACACAGAGGAGAGACAATAAGAGACGCAGCAGACAGCTGAGGTGGCACAAGAGATTGAGCACCTCTCTCCCACTCTGGAAGGTCCCAGCATTGTTCCTGGTGCTACCTAAAGAGAAGACAAGCAGACACAGAAGAACACACAGAGAGCAGACAGTGAGCACAAAACAATGAGGTGGGGAGGGGGGATAATTAAATAAATAAATCTTTAAAAATAAAAAACAGTGCCTAATGATTCTTGTATTCTTGTACCTAATAGAGACTGAGGAAGTGTGACTTCTCCTTCCCAATCCTCTTTTCCTGCTCTCTCTCTACTCCTCCCTGCCTCCTACCTCCAACATGATGGAGTGGCAGCAGGAATGTGGGGAAGGGAGAATGGCTGTGTCTCCCCTTCCCAAACACCACAGTCAACTTTCCCTTGCTTCCCTACATCTCTAAGAACAAACTTCTCTAATTTTCAAAATTATAGAATGTAGAATGGGAAAATTTCCTCACAGGGTTATCAAGAGGTTCAAATGAGATCACTATATGGACAGTAGGTGCACTGCTTCCAACCCTTTGTAGGTATGAATCTTCAATGAACCGAGTTGTCCTGGGCCCAAGAGCTTGCATGGCTTATATGGTGGTGGTGGGGGGAATATACAGAAAGGGTCTCTCCACATCCTGTAGCCAATCTCCTGAGGATGATTGTCCTAGCAAATAGGGTAGAGGGTTCTGGTTTCTTTTACTTTCTCTCCCTCTGGCAGAAATTATGGGTCCATAGTGACAAAGAAACGTGGGTTATTTTCCCCCTGTAGTATTTGGAATATAGGGGATAACACCATAATTTTCATAGAAACATAAAAAACAGGCAAACATGCTTTCAAATAAAAATATTTTAAATAAACAAAGTTTTTAATGTCCAACTTCTTTGTTGAAAATCTGCAGCCTCACTCTTGGAGGGACCATGCCTTCCTTGGTTATATTACCCTTGCTTAATAACAACAGCACAGTCAGTTTATTAATTCTGTGGGCTTCCTGTGAGAAAGAAAATTTATTACATGGTGGTATTTGGGCATCTCAGACATTTTAGGATTTTCCTGAGGTCTTCCATGATGATACCCTACCATGGCACTTATCACAATGCATTGTAATTGCTTGTTTACTTCCCTATGCCCCATCTTAGGCCAAGCTTGGTAGGGAAGGGCCAAGGTCATAATTCATCATTTTATCCCTGAGCCCACCATGGTGCTTGAGACATGGTAGTTGCTCATTAAATATTCATTGAATGAATGAATGAATGAATGGGGGATCAACGTGACCTGTCTGGGGCATAAGGCTCCATGTTGTTTCTCTGATCTGGCCCATACTGCACATTTATGATACACAAAGAAGCTATTAGGCTGAGAACAAAAATGCCAACTCAATTGCACATCTTGTTCTTAAGTCTGAGAGCTCAGAAAATCCATCTTTTTTCCAAAGTACCAATTATAATGTTGTTATAATTGTTACGTAGTGTTATTCCTCTTTATACCAGTAATAGAATAAGACTTCCCAGACTTGAAGCACTTGAGTTAGTAATGCTTTTTGGGAGAAATGATGTCTCCTTATTTTCTACGGCTCTGCCAGCCCTTAATTTTTACCTGGATGTGTTGCGTCTCCTGAAACATGGCAGGGACTTTTGCATGCCACCCAAATGTGGATTTGTTTCTAATTTCCAAGATCTTGGACTGTTAGAGCTTAGAGGGATCTCTGCTAGTCTAGTAATCCCCATGCCTGTTGGACATGTGAACACATTCACATTTAAAAAAATATAAGTCCTCCATCTCCTCTACAGCTTCCTTAATCAGAATCTTGGATGGACGCAAGAATCTGCATTTTTTTTTAGGCCAGTAAAAAAATTTATTGGGAAATAGGGGAAAGAACAGAGCTTGCTGAGAAATGGGAGAAAAAGATGGAAATACACACCAAGATTTGCTGCAGGCTCCTCTAGGCAGAAGAGCCCCAAGAATCTGAGAATTTTAAACCACTTTCCAGGTGACTCATGTAGCCTGGAACAGCAGTGGCCCGGGAAGCCTCTGATGCATGCAAGCCTTTCACTTGCTAAGGAGAGAATGGAGGTGACATGTTTGGCACAAGGTTACAGGAATTGGTGTTGAGTCCAGAATTAATATCAAGGATTGCCGACTGCACTGCCTTTTCTTCCACATGCATTATCTTGTGGGACCTCAGCTTTCCATGGAGGTCTTTGTTACAGATGATCACAGGTTTGCTTTGGCCCGCATCCTTGGCCCCATAACCGTGTCTGAGCTGGTCCCATGGGTGCGGTCAAGTTGCCTTCAGCACAGTGCATGGCAAGATGCAGGCTCTCAATAATAGGTGATAAATGAAGTCAATGAAGCAAGAGGGAATCTCAGTTGGTTTTGAGCTGATGGTCCAAAGAGACATTTTTTTCTTCCTAAGTTAGTGATTCTCAAAGTGAGGGTGAAGGAAGAACACATTCCCTTGCAGGGAGGATGGATGATGTTTTGTTGGAGATCAGGCTTGGGAAAGGCAAACAAGGGGAGGAAAGCAAGATTTAATTTGAAACATCATGTCCAATAAATTACTATGTCAAAAACTGATACTTGGCCCCTGACTTCTTCATATATTTTTTCTTTATTAGAGAAGTTGTGGGTTTACAGAACAATCATGCATAAAATACAGGATTCCCATATACCACTTCACCACCAACACCTTACATTGGTGTGGAACATGGGTTACAATTGATAATAGCACATTTTTATTAATTATTAACTAAAGTCCATGGTTTAACTTAGGGTTCACTGTGTAGTATATTTCCATGGATTTTTTTTTTTTCTGTGTCACTTTTTTTTTTTTACTTTATTTTGTACATTTAACAATTGAAAATATAAACAATTTTTAAACTTAATTTTGTACATTTAATAATTGAAAATATAAACAATTAAAAACTAAAATGTAAACACAGATGAATAAATATATACATCTCTCAATTAAATGTAATGGATACATATAAATTATTTTTTCAATCAATCAATATGTCACACAATATATTTGGTTCATAGTAACGCATTCATACAGTATTTGTCCTTTTGTGTCTGGCTTGCTTCGCTCAACATAATGTCTTCCAGGTTCAACCATGTTGTCATATACTTTACAACTTCATTTCTTCTTACAGCTGCATAATATTCCATCGTGTGAATAGACCACAGTTTGTTTATCCATTTTTCTGTTGATGGACACCTGGGTTGTTTCCAACTTTTGGCACTCATGAATAATGTGGCTATGAACATCGGTGTGCAGATGTCTGTTCGTGTCACTGCTCTCAGTTCTTCTGGGTATATACCCAGTAGTGGTATTGCAGGGTCACGTGGCAAGTCTATATTCAACTTCTTTAGGAACTGCCAAACAGTCCTCCCTAGTGGTTGTACCATGCTGCATTCCCACCAACAGTGAAGAAGTGTTCCTATCTCTCCACATCGTCTCCAACACTTGTAGTTCTCTGTCTTTTTCATAGTGGCCATTCTGATAGGTGTGAAATGATATCTCATTGTAGTTTTGATTTGCATTTCCCTAATCATGAGTGATGTTGAGCATTTCTTCACGTGTTTTTTTGCCATTTGTATTTCTTCTTTGGAGAAAAGTCTATTCAAGTCTTTCCCCATTTTTTTTTGATTGGGTCATTTGTCTTTTTATTGTTGAGTTGTAACATCTCTTTATATATCCTGGATATTAAACCCTTATCAGATATGTGATTTCCAAATATTTTTTCCCATTGAGTCGGCTGCCTTTTCACCCTTCTGGCAAAGTTCTGTGAGGTGCAAAAGTGTTTAATTTAGAGGAGGTCCCATTTATCTATTTTTTCTTTTGTTGCACGTGTTTTGGGTGTAAGGTCCAGAAACCACTACCCACTACAAGGTCTTGAAGATGTTTCCCTACGTTTTCTTCTAGTAGTTTTATGGTCCTGGCTTTTAGTTTAGATCTTTGATCCATTTTGAGTTGATTCTTATATAGGGGGTGAGATAGGGGTCCTCTTTCATTCTTTTGGTTATAGATATCCAGTTCTCCCAACACCACTTGTTGAAGAGACTGTTTTTTCCCATTAGCGTGGGCTTGGTAGGTTTGTCAAAAACCAGTTGTCTGTATAGGTGAGGGTTTATTTCTGTGACCTGACCTGTGGATCGATCGAACCGAAACCTGAAAGAGGGAGTGGGAATGACGGAGAGAAGAGACAGGAAGAATGGAGACAAGACAGGGCTCTGATCAAGTCTCGTTTATTGGGGTTAAGTTTTGGGTATATATAATGTTTGAGGAAGCCTCCTGATTGGTTGCTCTTACTATCGTGGAGTCCCCTGATTGGACACGCCCACTTCGGGCAGGGAAACCACCACCTTGGGCACTCCCACCTCTGGCGGGAAACCTCTGGCGAGAAACCTCAGGCGGGAAACCTCTGGTGGGCAACCTCTGCCCAGTACTGATTGCATAAAGAAGAAATACAGAACGAGAAATAGGAAATAGTTGACAAAATAGTATTAGCACACAAGATGGCCGTAATAATACCAGTGCCAGGGGCAGCTTCCCACATTTCTGGTTTCTCAATTCTATTCCACTGATCGATGTGTCTATCTTTATTCCAGTACTATGCTGTTTTGACCACTGTAGCTTTGTAATATGTTTCAAGGTCAGGCAGTGAAATTCCTCCCACATTGCTCCTCTTTTTTAGAATGCTTTTGGCTATTCAGGTGCACTTACCCTTCCAGATGAATTTGGCAATGTAAGCTGTTGGGATTTTGATTGGTGTTGCATTGAATCTATAAATCAGTTTGGGCAAGATTGACATCTTCACTATATTTATTCTTCCAGTCCATGAACATGGAATGTCTTTCCATTTGTTTAGGTCTTTTAAAATTTCTTTTAGTGTTGTTTTGTAGTTTTCTGCATATAGGTCCTGTACTTCTTTGGTTAAATTAACTCCTAGGTATTTGAGTCTTTTTGTTGCTATTGAAAATGGAATTTTCCTCCTGATTCCTCCTCAGGTTGTTCAGTACTAGTGTACAAAAACATTACTGATTTTTGCGTGTTGATCTTGTATCCTACCACTTTGCTGAACTCATTTATTAGTTCAAGTAGCTTTGTTGTGGATACTTCAGGATTTTCTAAATACAGGATCATGTCATCTGCAAACAGTGAAAGTTTTACTTCCTCTTTTCCTATTTCGACGCCTTTAATTTTTTTGTCTTGTCTAATTGCCCTAGCCAGAACTTCTAGTACAATGTTGAATAACAATGGTGACAGTGGGCATCGTTGTCTTGTTCCTGATCTTAGGGGGAAAGCTTTCAACCTTTCCCCATTGAGTATGATGTTGGCTGTGGGTTTTTCATATATACCTTTTATGCTGGGAGATTTTTGATGATGGATTCAATCTCCTTAAATGTGATTGGTTTGTTAAGCTCTTGTATTTCTTGTAGCATCAGTGTAGGTTGGTTGTGTGTTTCTAGAAATTTGTCCATTTCATCTAGGTTGTCTAGTTTGTTGGCATATGGTTTCTCATAATATCCTCTTATGATTCTTTTTATTTCTGTGAGGACATTTGTAACTCCCCCCCTTTCATTTCTGACTGTATTTATTTGCATCTTCTCTCTTTTTTCTTTGTTATTCTAGCTAGGGGTTTGTCAATTTTATTGATCTTCTCAAAGAACCAGCTTTTGGTTTTGTTGATTTTCTCTATTGTTTTTCTGTTCACATTTTCATTTATTTCTGCTCTAATCTTTATTATTTCTTTCCTTCTGCTTGCTTTGGGATTGGTTTGCTGTTCTTTTTCTAGTTTCTCTAGTTGTTCAGTTAAATCTTTGAGTTTAGCTCTTTCTTGTTTTTTAATATAGGCATTTAGAGCTATAAATTTCCCTCTCAAGACTGCCTTCTCTGTATCCCATAAGTTTTGATATGTTGTGTTCTCATTTCATTTGTCTCAATATATTTACTGATTTCACTTACAATTTCTTCTTTGACCCACCAATTATTTAGGAGTGTGTTGTTCAGTCTCCACACATTTGCAGATTTTTTCTATTATTGATTTCTAGTTTCATTCCATTATGATCTGAGAAGGTGCTTTGTATAATTTCAATCTTTTTATATTTATTGAGAGCTGAATTTTGACCTAACATGTGGTCTATCCTGGAGAAAGATCCATGGGCACTTGAGAAGAATGTATAACCCACTGAGTTTGGATGCAGTGTTCTGTATATGTCTGTTAGGTCTAACTCATTTGCCATATTGTTCAAGTTCTCTGTTTCCCTGTTAATCTTCTGTCTAGTTGTTCTATCTAATGATGTGAGAGGGGTGTTGAAGTCTCCTACGATTATTGTAGAAATGTCTATTTCTCCCTTCAGTTTTGCCAGAGTTTTTCTCATGAATTTTGGGGCACCCTGGTTAGGTGCATAGATATTTATGACTGTTATATCTTCCTGGTGGATCATCCCATTTTATTAATATATAATGGCCTTCTGTATCTCTTATAACTTTTTTGCATTTAAAGTCTGTTTTGTCTGATATTAGTATAGCTACTCCTGCTCTTTTCTGGTTACTATTCGTGTGGAGTATCTTTTTCCAACCTTTTATTTTCAGCTGGTTTTTATCCCTGGGTCTAAGGTGAGTTTCTTGTAAGCAGCATATGGATGGCTCATGTTTTTTACCCATTCTATCAGCCTGTATCTTTTGATTGGGGAGTTTAATCCATTCACATTCAATGATATTACTGTAAATGCACTATTTACTTCCTCTATTTTATTCTTTGGTTTTCATATGTCATCTTGTTTTTGTCTCTCTTTTTACTCTTTTGGTTATCCTTTCTGCTATTCTTTCTTCTTTTTTTTTTTTTTTTAAGATTTTATTTATTTATTCATTTATCCCCCCCTTGCTGCTTGTGCTCGCTGGGTCATCTAACCACGCCGTGTGGGCGGGCTTGCCTTCACCAGGAGGCCCCAGGAACCGAACCCGGGGCCTCCCATATGGTAAACGGGAGCCCTACTGATTGAGCCACAGCCGCTTCCCCTATTCTTTCTTCTATACTCTCCTCCAAGCCTCTCTCTCCTGTCTTTTTCTTTCAGGTTCTAAGGCTTCCTTTAATATTTCCTGCAAAGGTGGATTCTTTTTTGCAAACTCCCTTAGTTTCTGTTTGTTTGTGAATATTTTATACTCACCTTCATATCTGAAGGACAGTTTTGCTGGATAAAAAATTCTCAGCTGAAGGTTTTTTTTCTTTCAGTTTCCTAATTGTATCATACCACTGTCTTCTCACCTCCATGGTTTCTGAAGAGAAATCTGCACTAAGTCTTACTGGACGTCCCTTGTACGTGATCATTTGCTTCTCTCTTGCTGCTCTGAGAATTTTCTCTTTATCTTTGACATTTGGCATTCTGAGTGGTATGTGTCTTGGTGTAGGTCTATTTGGATTTATTCTGATTGGGGTGTGGTGTGCTTCTTGGACATGTAAGTTCATTTCTTTTGTGAGAGTAGGGAAATTTTCAGCTATTATTTCCTCAAATACTCTTTCTGCCCCTTTTCCCTTCTCTTCCCCTTCTGGAACTCCCATGACACGTATGTTGTTGCGTTTTGTGTTGTCATTCAATTCTCTGAGCCCCTGCTCAATTTTTCCCATTCTTTTCTCTCTTCAATTTTAGCTGCTCTGTCTTTGGTATCACTTATTCTTTCTTCTATCATTTCGAGTCGGCTGTTGTATGCCTCAAATGTGTTTTTGACCTCACTTATTTTGTTTTTCATTCCCATGAACTCCGTTACTTTTCTGTTCAGGATTTCAAATTCTTCTTTGCATTCGCTCAATGTCTTCTTGATGTCATTTATCTCTTTAACTATATTGTCTTTCATTTCATCTATTTGATTTTTGGAAATTTGTGCTCATCTTGCTGATTAGTTCTCTTAAATTCTGCATCTCTTCTGGGACTTTGATGTATGCCTTTTCTTGGGCCATGTCTTCTATTTTCTTAGTATGGCTCATAATTTTTTGCTGGTGTTTAGGCATCTGGTTAGGATGTAGTTTACTCAGCTGCTCAATCTCTTTCTCTTTTATAGGGATTTGTGGCAGGAGGCTGTGAGTTACCACAGGTCTTTGATTTTTGGCTTGACCTGGATTGTTAGGATTGTCCTGCTAATTGCTCAAAACTGGGCACTGGACCCATTAATTGTTTGTAGAGTAGCTTCCTAGGGCCTTGGGCAGGGAGGCTATAGAAGCCAAGAAAAGCCTCTCCTACTTAGTTTTAATTTTCTTATGTGCACTTCCTTGGTCTGCCAGGAGATGGCGCTTGTTGGCAACGCTCAATTCAATGTCTGGTCGGAGTGTATTTGTTGTAACACAGACCTGATCAATGTGATAGAGCTTCCTGTCTGGGGGCTAAGAGTTTGTAATTCAAACTTTCTGAGACTGTTCTCCAGTCTTCTCTGGCAGCCTCCTCCCTTTTCCCAGCTAGGAAATATTTCCTCTCCCCTCTGAGTCCTCAACAATCAGTCCCTGTTAGTAGAGGAGGAGATTGGGAGGTTTGTATATCTTTAGCCCCTTGCAGGCTCCAAGGCAAACAATGGTGCAGCCCCACCCAGCCTGGAAGGGCTCTGGGGACACAGCCGACCAAACCTGCAAGTCAAAAGCTGAGTCAGCCCCAGGCTCTCTCTCCCCTTTCCTGTGGAGTCCTCAACAATTAGTCCAGGCTAGAAGAGAGGGAGATTGCAAGGGTCGGATTTCTCCAGTCCTTCATAGGCTCCCAGGGTATACTACCGTGTGGTTCCACCTGGCCTGTAAGGGCCTGTGGGGCACTGCAGCCCAAATTTGCGGGTCAGAACCTGAGTCAGCCTTAGGCTGTGTCCTTCTCTCTCCCGTTTTCCGTAGATCCACGGAGCCCCCTTTGTCTGTAGTCACAGGCCCAGAGACACCAGAATTCTAAAGATCTGCTGGTTTCAACTCACGGTTCTGTCGTCACGATTCCCCTGTATGTCCCTCTCTCCTCTAGGTGGTGTGCATCCTTCACCTGTTGTCCTAAACCCTAGAACATCTTTTTCGGGGCTGTTTCAGCCTGTCCTCTAGCTATTTTTTTGGAGCAGTGATTCCCGTGTCTTACTAGTCCAGGAATTTTTTTTTCTTGATCTCTTCCTCTGTCTGTTCATTGCTGGTGTATAGAAACACTACTGATTTGGGGTGTTCTCTCATACTTCACCACTTTGCTGAATTTATTTATTAGCTCTATGAGCATTGTTGTGGGTTTTTCAGGATTTTCTGTATATAGGATAATATCATCTGCAAATAGGAAAAGTTTTACTTCTTCCTTTCCAATTTGGATGCCTTTTATTTATTTTTCTTGCCTAATTGCTCTGGTGAGAATTTCCAGTATAAATTTGAATATCATTGGTGACAGTGGACATCCTTGTCTTATTCCTGATTTTAGAGGGACAGTTTTCAGTCTTTCACCATTAAGTAAGATGTTAGCTGTGGGCTTTTCATATATGGCCTTTATCATGTTGAGGAAGTTTCCTTCTATTCCTAGTGTTCTAGGTGTTTTTTATTCAAAAGGAGTGCTATACTTTGTCAAATGCCTTTTCTGCATCAATTGAGATACTCATATGGTTATTTTCCTTCATCCTGTTAATGTGGTGTATTGTATCAGTTGATTTTTTATATGTTGAACCACTCTTGCAATACCAGGGATAAATCCCACTTGATCATGGTGTAATTCTTTTAATATGCTGTTGAGTTAGGTTTGCTAGTATTTTGTTGAGGATTTTTGCATCTATATTCCTATGAGATATTGGTCTATAGTTTTCTTGTGGCATCCTTATCTGGCTTTGGTATGACTATGATGTTGGCTTCATAGAATGAATTAGGGAATATTCCCTCCTCCTCAATTTTTTGGAAGTGATTGAGCAGAACTGGATTAAGTCTTCCTGGAATATTTGGTAGGATTCCCCTGTGAATCCATCTGATCCTGGACTTTTCTTTGTTGGAAGATTTTATATATATACACACACACTCACATACACACACTTTAAAATAAAAAATATATATATACTTAGATTACATAAATGTTACATAAAATATATAAGGGATTCCCACATGCCCTGCTCCCTACCTCTCCCACATTTTCCCACAGTAACAACATCCTTCATTAGTGTGGTACATTTGTTACAGTTGATGAACACATTTTGGAGCATTGCCACTAAGCATGGATTATAGTTTACATTATAGTTTACACTCTCTCCCGCACAATTTTGTAAGCTATGAAAAGGTACATAATGGCCTGTATCTGTCATTGCAATGTCATTCAGGACAATTCCCAAGTCGTGAAAATGCCCCCATAATACATCTATTTTTTTTCCTCTCTTTCTTTGAATTAGCCTTTGTGGAGTCCTTCTCCAGTCTCTACCATCCTTCAGAGTTCTAATCAAGTGGGATTTGTGTTTTTATTTGCTGAATCTCTGGGGAGGTTTTTTCAGGGGATGTCTTATGTCACCACATTGATGATGTCACTGCCACCAACTGTTATTGAGTTTATGTTATTGCATTAATACTTAATTCTAATCAATTCAATTATATATATATATTTGAAATAGAAACTAATAATAAATAAAGCTCAATAAAACATTGTAAAGGGCCATAGATTTAAAAAATTTAACTCTAATGAGCAGGGTTGGTTTGTTTGTTGGAACTCTTAGTTGAAACGGACTGTTCTCCAATCTATACTGGCCAAGGCAGAAAAGGTTAGGAAACCTCAGAGTCAAAGGAAGACCCACAGGAATTAGGGAAGTTTTTTGTTTCTCAGCGACTCAAAGCTGCTAGAAATTTCTCTCTGTCCCCCCCGCCCCACACATACTTTCTCTCTCTCTCACACATTCTCTCTCTCTCACTGTCACTCCCACTTTCTCTTGTTCTGCTTCACTCTGTGCTTCTCTTAATCTGTTGTCTTGTTCTCTCTTGCTGATGGACTTTCTCGACACAGAGGGCAATATAGCCACTGACAACCTTGGACTCACATCCCAACAGCTGTGCCACCAAAAAAGAAAGGTATTCTTTCCCACCAGCTCCAACCAGAAGAATCGAGATTGGCAGCTGCTGTCATATGACCATCCTGAATCAGTCACTATGACCAGGGTGTAGAGGCTGCTGACTGTCCCAGCCTGGCTCATGGGTCCCCTCTGCAGCCAGGGGTGCCAGGTCTGTTACTAGAAGAGTTTGGGTGGGGACAGGATAAGGTTGGCATAGACTGGACAATGGCAATAGCCACTTTGCAGCCCAGTTCACACGCAGTCTTTTCCCATATATATGATTTAAAAATACTCCTGCTTAAAATAACACCACATTGTTCATACCTCCTTCCCCCCTAAAGAAAGCAAAAGCCCATTCAACACCACTTGTCCTTCCCTATCAGATCTGGACTTTCAGATTACACGTAAATAAAAGTCACACCCAACATACCTAACGTATAACTCTGTTGGGCGAAAACTGGATAGCAATTAAAACTTCCATTTAAAAAGGGGGAAAGGGAACAGGAGATGACAGCCACTGGCCCAAAAGACAGCATATCCTGCTGGTCAGGAAGAGTGGGCAGGCAGGCACGGGTTGCAGGTGAGGCTTCCCTGTACTCTGCTTGCTGGGGGCCTCCCGGCCAGGGTTCACACTGGCCCTACTTGAGGGGCTCTGGGAGATTTTACGGTTGAGGCTGCTCTTCTTGGCATGGGCTGTGGGGCCCGAGGTTTGCCTTGGGATTGCCCAATCATAAGCTGCTGCCCGTCCAGCCTAGGGGTTCTCTGCCAATACAGCTTCATGGAATCCTCCTGATTCCGTCTGGAGAGCTCTTTGGCTGGTGAGTGAGGATGTTTGAATCTGAATCCCACCTTGCAGTTCAGGCTCTTAGCTCATCCCCTTTGACCTCAGCCTAATGGCTTTTCTCTGGCCTTTGCTTTAGATTCAGGGAGCAGAGCAGATTTGCTTCCTGTCACGTCTTCCCTTAACTTTTGTGGGATCTGGGGAAAGAGAACAAAAAGAGGCCCCTGGTTTGCTTTGCCTTTTCTCCTCGCTTGGCTCTGTCCTGCACAGGGGGCCTCGTGCGTGTACATGGACAGCCCAGTCTACACTCCAGGCTCTGTCCACCTCCACCCCCCAACAGCCGTCTCCTGGCAGTGCTCGGGCTATGAGGAGAGCACCCTGCATGTGCAGGGCCCACTCAGAAGGACGAGTTGTGGAAGGGGCCCTCGTGGGCCCAGGGAGCAGACTCTGGGCCATCTGGGCAGGACATTTGGGCAAGAAGGTCAGAGTGGGGCACTGTAAAGCATGGGGCTTCCTTGCTCTGGTCTAAGGCCAGCATCCCCTCTGTCCCCAGGCTGCACCCCAGTAGGTGACACTTAATCACAGCCAGGAATTACTTACTAACCTCTTTTGGCAAGGAGTGAATTTTTAATAAAAGGTATTCAGGAAGAGCCTGGGGGAGTCAGACTCCCCATTTCCCTTCATCCTCCCAGGTATCTGCTTCCTAGTCAGGGCATCAGTTTTAGTTCAGGAACATAACTGAGCTAAGGAGGGGTGCCCTGACTCGTGCTGGCCTCTCTGAGGGGGCACCATGGGCTAGGGTATGGGAGGGGGAAAAGAACTGGGAACTACTGCTGAAAGCACCAAAGCCTTCTCCCCTCATCCTGCCTCCCATTCTCTCTCTTTTATTTTTTTATTTGAGAAGTTGTGAGTTTATGAAACAATCATATATACCATACAGGATTTCCAAACATCACCCCACCACCAACACCTTACATTGTTGAGAAATGTGTTTACAATTGATGAAAGAACATCATCATAATAGTAGGCTATCTATATCCATAACTTATATTTGGTGTATTTTCCCCACAAACTGTCCTATATTCACACCATGTATTAGTACTGTATATTTGCTATAGTTCATGAGAGAATGTTCTCATATTTGTGATGTTAACCACAGTCCATCATCCACCACAGGGCTCACTGTGTTTTACAGTCCCCTGCTTTGCACAATCCATCCAAAGTGTACACTCAGTGGCTCTGTTTCATTGGAGTTGTGCTATCATCAGCTAATTCCATTTCAGAACATTTTCGTTACTCCAAAAGGAAAGCTCCCATACCTCCTGTATTAGTCAGGGTTCTCTAGGGAAATGGACCCCACAGGAGATATCTGTAAATAATGTGAGATTTTTTATAAAATTGTCTCACGTGACCGTGGGGATGTGCCAGACCAAATTCTGCAGGGCAGGCTGCAGACCAGGGGCTGTGATGAAGGTCCTTGATGAGTTCCCAGGAGACACTGTCTGTCTGAAGTAGAGATGGGAATTCTCTCTCTGAATGCTAAAATCATTACCCCTTTTAAGGCCTTCAACCGATTGGATGAGACGTCACTCATTGCTGTCGGCAATCTCCTTAGTTGATTGTAGATGTAACCAGCCATCTATGCAATCAACTCACTGTTGATTAAAGTCCATGAAATGTCCTTGTATTACAATTAGCTCAGTGTTCACTTGACAAAACAACTGGGCACCATTACCTGGCCGAGTTGACACATCATGCTAACCATCACACCTCCTCATACCCCCCATTACTGACCTTTAGCATTGGTATGTACCTTCTTTGCCATTGCTGTAAAAACATTACAATATTACTGTTAACTATAGTCTGTATGTTACATTAGTTGTATTTTTCCACCTTGTAAAAGAGGAACAGTTTTTGTGTTAGTACTGTTAACCACAGTCATCCTCCACCACTGAAATCACTGTGTTACACATTCCCTAGATTATCCTCTAGCTTTCTTTCAATTGACATTAACCTCCCTAGGCTACCCCTTTATCCTCACTATAATGTGTTACCATCAACTCTACCCATTTCCCCACATTTACAATCTACCTTATTAAACATTCTACATATATTCAGCATCAGCTCCCCCTTCTTCTAGGAGAAGAGCGTCTGTCTCCTAGTAACCTCTACTCTAGAGTTTAATACTCATTGTATTTAGTTCATATTAGTGAGACCATACAATAGTTGTCCTTTTGTATCTGGCTTATTTCACTCAACATAATGTTCTCAAGGTTCATCCATATTGTCATCCCATTCTCTCTTGAATTCACCCAATTAGCTGTATCCAATAGAAATCCAGCAGGCAAAGGAGAAATGTGGTTTGCAGAGCCCCAGCCCCAGCATCGGAGAGCAGGGTGTAGAAGGGTGGATTTGGAGCTGGGCGCCAACAGCTTAATAACTGGCCCAGGCAGGGAACACAATTATTTGGCCTCCAGGGTCCTGGAGCACAAGGGGCTGGCCTCCACATGTCCGTGCATCCTGCTTTAACGTAAGCCAAAATCTGTAGCCAGAGCACTCCAATAGCCTGACCTTTTCCTACCAAGCCTCTTGTAAAGCTTCAGCCGTGGGGACATGGATTGGGTCACTAGATCCATGAATTAATCGTTCCACCATTTTGCAAGGACTGTCAGATTCCTAACCTGGGAGGGGTCGGGGGAATCTCCCCTAGCTCCCCACCCTCTCTTGACCCACCTATTCCATATTTTATGTATGTCACTTGCAATATTCTGTATCAGTTTTGGTTATTGGTTGTAAAGCAACAGAAACTGATTCTGATGTAATTAAGTAGCAATTGAGTACTTAAGAAGAAATAGCACCTTGGCCTTAGGGAATAAAGACGCCAGGATGACTGTGGTCGTTCTCCGAAGCACTGCTGTCAGAACCTGCTCCAGCTTCCTCCAGTTCAGGGATGTCTGCTCAGGTTCCAAGTTCCCACCTGCTCGGTTTGGGTCAGTGGCCACCCCTTGGTGCATCCCTGCTAGGGGATTGGAGCACTGTGATGAGCCAGGTCTGAGTTACCTGACTCCTCTGCACCCGGGAAATATTATATGAGGCTGCCAACCCCGGGGATCCACATGAAGGGGAAGGAGCGGATCCCTTAGAGAAAGGGAGGTGCTGTTACCAGCAGAAGGTGGGAAGCAAGCTGCAAAGACAAAAACAACAAATGGCCGTCAGAGCGGGAAGCTGGGATTTCACAATTACAAGAAGAGGAAGTATCCACATTATAAAAGGCATGGAGGAAGGAGGCTGCTTCTTAACCCACATAGATTTCCTGACCCCACAGACTGCCCCATGGGCACGGGCACACTCCTGACTTGACCCTGCTCCTCGCCTAATGGCTTCTCTCCGCACTGTGATGTCCTCAGGGGCAGTGTGTTAAATCACGCATTGTCCTTGGACTGCCTTTTTCGTGTCCTGGACAGCGCCACTGCTTCTTCCTGTTTCCTTTGCGTGGCCACTGCTCTAGAGCCACACAACTGCTTTCCTCGGATTTGCCCACAAAAATGAATCCTTTCCCTATAGGACTTGCTCTTGCTGGCTTTCAGGTGGGAAGAGACCAGATAAACTAATTCGACTTGGGTTTTAATACCTGAGAAGAGCTTAATACATCACAGCTCTCACCTTCTAATGCTCTTTTGCTGATTATAGGCTCCACGGTGGGCTGCTGGTGAAGGCATCTGTAGGGTCCATTCTTGGTGGTGCTCAGATCCTCTTGTGCAGGTTCCAGCCTGGTCGGCTCCATGTGGACCTGCAATGCTCCTGCTGCCAGGCGCGCGGCCCTCAAGAGCCTAACACTGAGTTCTGAATCTTTAAGCCCCATTTTGAAGCTTGGAAAGAAATAAGGCATTGCATTAAATTACAAGTATTAGGCATGTAAAATCTATCTGCATTGTATATCTGACCAAATATACACCAGGGTGACATTCAAAACCTTTAACAACTTGTATGGCAAGCAGAACCATTGCTCACCCACCCCCACCCCCACCCCATTCCTTTGTGTGAAGTGTTAACCCTTTAGTTGCTGGTTGTGGGGGAAATTCCTGGAGGCCCCAAACAGGGACCAGGGTGGCAGGGAAACACTGGATGACAGGGCTTGGGGTAGCAGCAGTTTACCACGTTTTAATAACAGAATGCTGTGGCTCTATTGGTGTGAATCAGCAGCATGTCAGTCCTAGATTTGGGGTGCATGGAAGGATAGTCTGGGGTTCTGAGGTTCAGGAGGGCCTGAGTTTTTTTTAATAATTAAAAAAAATTTTTTTAAAAGATACTTAGATTACATAAATGTTACACAAAAAATATAGGGATTCCAATATGCCCTACTCCCCACACCTCCCACACCCTCCCACATAAACATCCTTCATTAGTGCGGCACATTCATTGCAATTGATACATGCATTCTTGGGCTTTGCCATTAAGCATGGACCATAGTTCACATCGTAGTCTACACTCTCTCCCACACTGTTCTGCATATTATGTGATGATATAAAATGACCTATATCTGTCATTGCAATGTCACACAGGACAATTCCGAAGTCCCGAAAAAACCCCTGTATTACAACTGTTTTTCCCTCTCCCTGCCCCCAGAGCCTGCAGTGGCTACTTGCTCCATATCAATGTTGTAATTTCTTCCATTGCTAGAATCACAATATGTCTATAGTAGAATACCAGTAAGTCCACTCTAGTCCACAGTTCTTTCTCCAATCCTGAGGATTCTGGGATTGTGATGTCCACTCCACCTCTAATTGAGAGGGGGCTTATATCCCATGGGGAAGATGGATGGGACTATCTTGTTTGCAGTTGCAGACTCTCTCTGTTCCTTGGGATGGTTGTTGTCCATCACCATCTCCTTGTTGGTTGTCCTAGGTGAGTCCATTGAGTTGTAGAGTAGGAGTTGCAACTCTGCTGAGGTTCCAGGCCCAGCTGGCACATGGACAGCCCAAAGACTTGAGTCTCTTGGACATACACCTACAAACTCCAGGACCAAGTATAGGTTTAAATAGAAGGGACAGATGAGTCATGTGTAGGGAAGACATAATTGAGTCCAACTGTCATTCTCAGGAGAACAAACTCCAAAGTAGGGCCCACTGGCAAGGCACCAAACTCTGAAGCTATCTGCCCTGACCATAGGACCTAGGTGTCTCCAGAGCCCTCAGGAGCTATAGTGGATACTATTTGGGGGTAGTATCCACTTTGGCAGTCTATGAGATCCTGTTGAGATGTGCATAACCGTTACCTCTAGGATGACCTCCCAACTCACTTTGAGTCTCTTATCCATATAAATTCATTTGTCTTTACCTTTCCCCCCTTTTATTTGAGGTCTTTTTCCAGTTGCATTGCTAGTTGGTGCTTGATAGTAATCCCTCGGTGCCAGGTAGGCTCATCCCCGGGAGTCATGTCCCATGCTGGGAAAATAATGCATTTATATGCTGAGTTTGGCTTAGAGAGGGGCCACATTTGAGCAATGAAGAGGCTCTCAGGAGGCAACTCTTAGGCACCCCACAACAATAGGCTAAGTTTCAATTTCAAGAGCAAAGGCTCATAAGCATAGTCATCAATATCAAGGGCCCATCAGTGGATCATCCCCCTTCACCAGTCATTGCCCCTGCACTTGGGGTACTGTTGCTGCTCCATTAGAGAATGTGGCAGAGCTCTCCAGGATGGGAATTCAATATCTTCTCAGTTATTGTGTGAGTTTCCACCCACTGTGATAATGAGGAAGGCCTGAATTTGAAACTCCTTAGATAGGGGGGGAGAAGTGGTAGATCCTGGATGTTGAGGAAGGGGCTCCTCAGGCTGCCCTGGGTACTGGGGACTAAAGCCTTTGGGGGCCCTGCTATGTCTGCGAGGGACAGGGCTGCAGTCCACAAGGCACTGTGAAGGGCAGAGGTGCACAAGTGGAGCAGGTGTAGGCATTGAAGGAGGTGCCCCAGGGAGAGAAGGAGAAGCACAAGCCTTCCTCATGTGATGGGTGGGGAGGGGAGTGGGTTGGGAGCAGGGAGGGTGGGCGCAGGGCCCAGGGAATCACAATGTCAACCTTCTTTCAGCACTTTTGTGTCTGTGTAAACTCTGGGTCATCCTTTGAGGCAGTGCAGGAGGGTGGGTAGGATTCACTCTGAGCTGTTGCCTTGGCTAGAGGATAGGGTGGGAGCAAAAGAGGAAGTTATGGCTATTATGGGCTAAGTTGTATGTAAGCTTTGAGCATTTATAGAGAACAGATTCCCCTCTGCAGCCACTTCTGACTGCTCTTGGCCACCTTCTGTAGACACTGCCTACACTGTGAACACTGTGAACTGCGGGCTGTGGGCTGTGGAAACAGGTCCCTGGGTAAGAGCACTGGTTCCTTTGGATACTAGTAGTGGCTCTTGAGAGGGTAGTAGGGGATCCAAGAGGAACTCAAATGAACTTCAAAGTCAAGTCCAGGTGAGCCAGGGAAAGAATGTGTCAGCACAAGGGCAGAGTCGCATCTCCTCCAGGAAGCCACCCTTAGTTACGCCAACCTCGAGGGCCTCTAACATCTCTGAACTTACAGCTCTAGCTATAGAAAGTAACAGAGAGAAGGTTTATTACCCATTCATTCTTTCTAAGGGAAGAATGAATTCTCCAGAAGTTTGAATTCCAACGCTCAGTGGTATTGGTGTTGCCATGGAGATTTTGTAAACCGTTAAAGGCCAGATGCTTTCCAAGAGAAATATAGCGGAAGCCACAACTAAGTCACATACGCAATTTTAAATTTTCTAGTAGCTACAGTAGTTAAAAAGGTAAAAAAAAGATGTAATTAATTTATTTTACTTAAGCCATATGTCCAAAGTATTGTCATTTCAACATTTAATCAAAATAAAAATTATTATATATTTCCCCCCCCCCCAGGGGAGAGCGCCAACGCAGTCCCCCACTACCACAAATTATGCAGTCAAGTTTCCTGCATTTGGGGAAATCGCAGGGGTCAGCACATCCGGAGTGCAATGGATAAGCCTCGCCCTGGGAAAACCACCTTCGTGATCATGGTATCTCCCCTGCCAGGTAAGTATTTTGAGATATTTTTAAATCATTTTTTTTGTTTGCCCTAAGTGTTTGAAATCCAGTGTATAGTTTATACTTATGACATATCTCAGTTTGGATTAGCTTCATTTCATTTCTAATGTGCTGATTACTACTGTATTGAATAGATGTAGCCTCTAATTGAGAGATCACCATGGGGTCTCAGAATTTAGAAAGGTCTCCTTGTTGTCTTGGCCAGTCCCATTGCCGGCCTGTGTGTGCTCTTGTTCCCTAAGATATGTGCTTGCCTTTGGGCCACTGACTCATGCCCTAACGGCCATTGTTTTAGGTAGTTTGAGGGACTTAATTTTAGTCAGATTTCCTGGCACTGTGCCAGGTTTCCTCTGCGTTTCATTTCTTCTTTTTCAAGATCTTGCATGTCATTGTAATATAATTCAAGGCTTCCATGGGCTAGGAGCCAATGGACCCAACCCAAACAGGAAACTGGCTTTCTCATTGTTTATTTGGAACCATTATCCAGAAAATGTCAGACACTTGTTTTCAGTGCTTCATTGAGCTGGAACTGAATTGAAACTTGACCATTTCCAGTGGGGCCTTCTGATGTGGAATGATTTAGAAGCTTCAACCGTTAGCTTGAGGACTAATTAGAACATGAATTGACTCTAAGCTTTCCTTCATCTGATCATTATTGCTGGTCATCTCATTTCTTTATTTAACATCTTGTTAGTCAAAGGCTACACAACCTTGTAAGAGGCTGGAGTGTCAACTGTAGCCTAAAGAACTCTAGGAGTGTTCCAGCAAGTATTCCACAAAGTATCTTTATGTAAAAGGTCTTGGTCTAGATCTCTGCCCCAAACCCCTTAGTGAATTCCATAGAAGACAGTCTTGTCTGTCACCATATGGCTCTCTCAAGTGTGGTGGGGGACAAAGTAATTATACACCACTGTGGTAGATATGCTGGCTCCCTGTCCAATAAGTTTTACTCCAATATGGCAAAGCTCACTCGCTACAATAGAGGCTGACAATGCATGTTTTCCCAGACTCCTTTGCAGCCAATAATGGCCATACATCCCAGTTCTCACAAAAAGTCATAAGGAAAAGTATTATGGGAGAGCTTCTAGGAGAATTTTCTCCCTGAAAAAAAGACAGAGACATGAGAGAATGGCTCCTTTACAAATCTGGTTGCTCCTCTTCTTCGTGATTGGGTTATGATGCTTACAACTGGGGTAGCCATTTTGGGACCATAGGAAACAAGCCTGAGGATGGAAAGGGATCTTTCTGAGGATGCTAAAAATGATGGGAAGAACGGAAAGAGATTCCATCCATGATAACATTGTTAAGCAGCTGCACCAAATCTGGAACATCCCACTTTTAGGAATGAAATCCTTTTTTTAGTCAGGTATTCTGTTCCTTGCAGCCAAAAAAAGATCCTAAACTGTATATGTAGTGGCTAGGAGCTGTATGTACCCCAGAAAAACATGTTCTTAAGCTTAATCCATTCCTGTGGAGGTGAACCCATTGTAAGTAGGACCTTTTTTTTTTTTTTTTTATATTGCATAAAACAATTTAATTTTGGAGCCTATAAATGGGTAAATTCCCAAATAGAGCAACAGAGTATTTAACAACATTTTAATATTTCTTTCTACTCAACAGTTCACCTTTGTGTTTTGCTTTCTATAAACAAATACACTGAGTTAAAGTAATAATACTCTTAACTCCAAGTTCAATGCCTGAATATTTTCAGTATCTAGTTTGAGCACATAAAGCAGAAACAGTTAATTTTCTGGAACACTTTATTTCCATTCAGAGCTGAGCAATTACTTAGCTTCACATTATTCTGTCACAAATGATAACCAAATGACCTACCTAAAGAAGCTAAAGTCATAAAATTACTATAAGCCAAGTTAATGGAATTTATAAAGTTAATATCAAATAACTATACGGGTAAACATTTGTTTTGGGCCCTACTAGAAATATGCCAAAATGACAAACTTTAAATGAATGAGGTCCTTGGAAGAACAGGAAGAGGAGCCGTATCAGCAAAAATTATGAAGACTATAGATACAAAGAAATCAGCCCACATTTTTAACCAAATAAAGCAGGAAAGGGGAGTACAAGTTCACAGTTGATGATAGTTCAGGATAATATTTACCACTCTATCACAAATATGCTCACCCCCTCAAGAGCTCAGCATCAGGCTCTCCTGGCATTTTACTACTGTCCCTCTTAATTTCTTTACATGGAACACAAACCTACATTTAGCTTAAAAACAGAATCTTATATTGCTGTTTAATTTGATGGTTAAACAAATAATAGAACAAAATTCTTAGGGCCAGACTGACTTCAAACCATCTCAATACCCCTGAAAACAGGAGCTAAAAATGATTCATTAAGAAACAGTATCCAAAGAGCACTATATTATCTAATGTGATTAATAAAATAAGTAAACTTCAGTAATCTTCAATGGAAAATGCCATAGTATTTGAAAATCAGGAATGTTTTGATGCTGATTTTTTTTTTATTCAAGTGGTACTCCAAGTCATTAAGTTGGAATAAATTCCAAACTCACACTTACTTGCATCACCTCAGTTTAATAATCCAATAAATGACAAAAAAGACAAAGAATGAAAACAGCATCATATAGCACAGCAGCTTTGTTTGGCTCCCTTTGGATAAAATCTTCAGTTTCTCCACAGTTTTACCTAGAAATCCAGTTGTAGAATCAAACTGTGAATCCATTTCAGCTAGTAATTTATTTTGATTTTTAACTTCATGGCCTATTTCAATGGAAAGAGATTTTATAGCAGTTACTTTGTTTCTCAGACTTTCAGTGAGCCTCTCATTTTCTTCTTCACAGGCACTATACCCACTATTAGCATAACCGTAGTTGCCATAGTTGCCAGGAGGTGCTCCTTCACCCAAGCCTGCACGCCTCATCCTGCCAGGGGAAGAGGGAAAAGGCAGGTGGGGGGTGGGTAGGAAGGGACCAGGGATCACCCGGACCGCGTCCTCAGTGCCAGGGCCCGGCGGAATATCAACTTCTTCCAAGTAGGACCTTTTGATGAGTTAGGGTGTGGCCTACTTCAATCAGGATGGGTCTTAATCCTAATACCAGAGTCCTTTATAAACAGAATGAAACTGAGGGAGGCGGAGAAAGAGGGAAAGAGAGGGCCAGCCACAAATGGAGGAGCCAGAAGTTGAACATCAATGAAACCCAGAAGAGAAGAGAGAGACAGGAGATGCCACCATGTGCCTTGTCATGTGACAAGCTAGGGTCCAAGGATGCCAACAGCTAGCCCCAGAATACCAAAGAATTTGGGGAGAAATCATTGCCTTGATGATGCCTTGATTTGGAATTTTTCCTAACTTCAAAACTATGAGCCATTAAATTCCCATTGTTTAGGCCAGCTCATTGCATGGTATTAGCTTGAGCAGCCAAGGAACTAAAACAGTATCGATGCCTAGTACTTAATGGCATATTTGTCTTCTGGTTTCTTTTTTTTAGCAAGAATGCTCTTCCATCAAGCTTGTCACCTGCCTACCTCTTACTCATTCTCATTACCACACTATTACATTTACCTGTTTACTTGTCAGTTCATCTCATAAAGTTCTTGTGAGGGCAGGGACCATGACCATATGGTTCACTATTGTAGTCCAAGTTCCTGTTTTGTAATAGTCATTCAATAAATATTTGCCAAATAATGAATTAATGGGGACTACCAAGGAAGTAGAATCCCCAGAACCTGGCTATTGCCTAGGAAGGGGTGAGAGAATGAAGTTAAGGCTGGCACCCTATTTCTGGCTTGTATGGTTGGATAGAGGGTGCTACCTTTCTCCATGGGTCAACACGGGAGGGAGGGCAGAATAGTAATGCATGAGGGAAGTGGTGGTGATTTAGACTCTAGTGGTGGCTCAGTATACTCATTCTACCACAAAGATCACCCTTGACACTTGTTCCTGTCTCCCTCCCCCCATGCCGAAGACCCCCTGCCTATGTTTAACTCATCTCCTACCAGGTTAATACTTAATAAGGTTAAGGCCAAACGTACACACAATCTCTCTCTTTTAGGTGACTTTGCATATCTATGCCCTGATCTATGTAGTTTACAGTCTAATTTTAAGAGCTGTAAAAGCAAGACTATTACAGGACTTTTATTTCCTTCATTACAAGCTTATTATTTACTATGTTCTTTTTTTAAACCTTAGATTCCTTCAGGATCTATTTATCTTAGCAAACATAACTCTGTAGCCTTGAAGCTACAAGTCCTTCTAATGGTCTAGGGGACTGACAGTGCCAATGTTGATGTCAGGGTCAAGAAGGAGAGGAAACTCTGAAGGTTAAAGCCTTTGGAAGGAACTTGTTAGATAAGGGTGAAGGGTGAAAATCTTCATAAGCATAAAACCTTGGTCTGTATCTAATAACCATGTTTATAGTCTTGCAAGGTTGAATATAAGACACCCCTTGGGAATTCCTGATCTCCTGTTCAATGTGTCCTTCAAGCTCTATCTTTTGGGTGTCATAGGTAACGTGCAAATTGACACCTATAACTCCTAAAAGTATTTAGTGCCCAGAGCCTTTTTTTTTCAGCATAAGATCCTCAAAATCTTTCCTCTGTTTCTTCTTCCTCAGACCAAAGGACCATTTAATGACTTGATGACTCTAGTAAACTTGTCATCATGAAAAAATAGGTAGGAGAAGCTTTGTTTTGACAGAAGAAACCCATTGGAGGTCCCTGTTTGGGTTGCTTTGGACCATTATTGGAACTTAAAGTTAATTTTCATTCTTTTTTTTTTTTTTTTTTCCTCAAATATGCTAACAATAGGTCAACAGAGAGAGAAGAGAAGTGCTTCAGGGGGTAGAGACAAGCATGATGTGGCTCAGTTATCAGGGGATGACATTCTGAGAAGTGGCTTATCCTTGAAAGCTGACCTCTGAGGCATGCCCATGGCTCAAGGTCACCCCTGGTAGGGTTGCCCAGGGCCTGTCTGGGAGTGTATAGAACCTGGCTCTCAAGATACTGATGTCAAGGTGTTAGGAGCCTTCTCGGAACACCTGTACCAGTCCTCCGTAATCCATTCTGAGGGCCTCATAAATCTGAAACTGAACAGGGCTTTCTGAAGCATACATCTGGTGCTATTACCAAGCATAAAAAAGGAATAAGGATTCTAGCACATCATAATATAAGCAACCATATTTATACAAGGGATTGCTAATATACACAATAGCTCTAAATGGCACACATGACTTTTAAACAAAACTTACATAAAATTAACAAAAAATTTACATGAAATTTATACAACATAAGCTGTGTGTATAGTTTATTAGTAACTTACATAGAAGTTTGTTATAGGGACCATAGGATAAATATAAATGCTGTCTAAGAAAACTAATCAAATACTTTAGTATAATACTTAATAAAAAATAGCTTGTGAAAATTAATACCATTTAAGTTATACAATATACAAGGCTTTAAAATGTGCCTATTGACAAATCTGTGTGAGCACACCACAAGAAATTGCTATGATAGCACACGGGAAGCTCTGCTCTGAGGATCAGCTTTGGACCATTTTAGAGGTCTCTTGCTCTCTCAACCACAGCCCAGATTCTTACTCCTGCTCATCTTTGGTTTTGCTTGTGTATTTGTTTTCCCCAACTCTTATTTCACAAATTCCCTAACAAGGAAGTTTTCAGTTCTAACACTTAATATGTAGTTTTCCCACAGTAATATACATAAATTTATGAGAGCTGCAAATTCATGGTTTCAAAAGGCTTTGGTTGCAGGCTTTTAAAATTGGAATAATGTTTGTTTTCCTGAAAAAAGGAAGTAGTGAACTTTCCCCTGAAATATTTGTAGTTTTGCTTCCCTCCTATTTATTCACTCAGCAAACTGTTTATCTTACACTGAGTCCTATGAGACTAAAGAGGAAAAAAACCTTGAGGATTCCAAAATGTCACTTTTCCGATCCAAAATACTGAAGGTATAAGTAGTTAAAGGGGAAGGTAAATGAGTATAATTTTCCAGCACCATCTTTGGTATGTTTGGTAATGGAATTTTTATAGAGTTGATAACTTTTAAATTAAAAAACAAAACAAACAAACAAAAAAACCAACCAAAACACTCCTGGAGGATTCTTTGCTTGTATTCATTCTTTCTGGTGGTTCAAATACCACTGGTTTTGGGGAGTGAATACTGTGATACTCAGAAAATGAGTTTTTATTTTTTTAAAGAAGTTTAGCAATTTCTAAAAATAATATCCATAAGCAATCTGATCTTAACCTTAGGACTTTATAACATGTAAGAAATCCTCAAATGAATTAAAAATGTGACTTTAAAGGGCCCATGGGTGTTGATGACTTGATTCTATGCATTTGTGGCATTTACGGCATCAATGAAAAGATTAAAGTAAAATAGCCACGTGGAGTATTTTGTAAATATGTAACTTTTCTTTAATATCTAGGATCTGGGTAAGCCTATTTCTCCTATTTCATTTCATTGAGTTCATTGAGAACTCCATTCTCATAAGAAAAAATAATAAAGCCCACTCAAAAAGTTCTTTGCAATCTCCAAGAATAGTGGCAATACAGAGCAGTTTTGATAGACAAAACCCCTTTCTCCCTCCTGCAGCTCTGTCAGCCTGAAAAAACCCAGCCACAACCCGAGAGGCTGCAACACACACAAGGGGCAGTTTGGAGGGTTTCTCCTGAGGAGCTGGTGTTACCCACAGCTGCAACGTGCAGTGTGCACTGATTAAAACACAGCTAGACTGGTTATTTGAGAATCCTGCGTTGCCTTTGATTTTGTGACTGTGAATTCCATTCACTTAAGGCTGAGTTGGTTTATAGAGCTTAATTTTTAATACTGTTAACTTCCTTCAGTCAACCAAACACCCAGAATATCAATAAATATCAATAATTAGCTCCGGCCCCACTTCCTCTTTCTGCTGGAACATTTTAGCCAGTTCCCACCCGCCGTGGGGCTTAAAATCCCGCAGCCAGAGCTTATCACCTGGACATGTGTCTTACATGCTTGGGGATGTTCCTAGAGTCAAAAAGAAAAATCCAAAATGAGCAGAAACACGGATTGCTGAGGGGCTAGTATGAATGTTGTTACTAGTGAAAACAACAGTTTGCCAGGACCCTGGAAGTCAGTGAGTTGGGGCCGTTAGTCAGAAATGCCTCGTGACCACAGTTCTGCATGGCTGCTGCTCTCACAAAGGGCTGTCAACCGTCCTTTTCTTTGTCTGAAGGTAGAAGATGCGGTTTTCTTCAGGAAAAGTGATTTTGCTGAGGGGCATCCTGTAGATGTTGGGATTTTTCGTGTTCAGCAAGAGGAACAGGAGTGTGGCCAGACAGAAGGGCCAGGTACAAGACGGCATTCCAACCTGGGGAAGAAGAGATGAGCCACACGCTCTTTTGAGGTGTCATCTGGAAGCAACCTGCTCAGAGCACCACCCATCACCGTGCTCCCACCTAGCCCAGGGGGCTGCGTCCTTGGGGGCACTGCTCTATATGCCATGAAGACCAAGTCCAAGCCCTCAGAGCACTTGGTGGCTGAACAGTTATCGTGCATTCTCTAGGGTGGCCAGTTTATTTCTCGGCTGGGTATTTCTTTCCCTCTCTTCATACAATCAGGCTTTTTACGCCAGATATGCTAACACTTGACACAGAGATGTCACTGACCAAAATGCTAATGGTGCCTGGTGGCATATCACATCACAGGGCCTTCTCTGATTCAACTAGCCCATGGTAACCTCTCTCCCCTGGAACTCTACCCAGGCTAGGTCTTGGTCTCTACTTGCTTCACTTCTTTCCATTCTGTCCCCCAAATAGACTCTGAAAGTCCATGGCAGCTTATGGAATTCTGAGCACACCCCAGGCCCTCGGTCAGTTCTGTTCCCAAGGCATGCATGGATGTGATGGGTGTAGGGGTACCCAAACCTGACTGCACATCAGACTTATCTGGGGGATTTATAAAAAATACAGAGGAAGTGGCTGTGGCTCAAGCAAATGAGCTCCCATTTACCACATGGAGGACCCGGGTTTGATCCCCAGGACCTCTTGGTTAAAAGAAAAGAAAAGAAAAGTAAAGAAAAAAGGTGTCCCAGACCTGTGTGGAGCAGAGAGGCGCAGGCCCCCGCGCAGCGAAGTGACGCACCGAAAAAGATGATGATGCAACAAGATAGGAAAAAAAAAATACAGAGGCCCAAGCCTATACCAGAACCACTTTTTCAGAAATGCCAAGGATGGGGGCCCTAAGGATCTGTATTTTTCAAAATCTTTCCAGCTGACTCTCCTGTGCAGCCTGCTTGGTTCTGGTCCAAGGACAGATGCGTGTGAGCCTTTGCTGGGATGTGAAGGGCCCATCGGGCTCTGAATGCCTGCGATAGGTCTTTGACTTTCCACCATAAAGATGCTGTATATCCATAAGGACCCTCCCAGGTGAGATCTCTCTGCTGTTGCTGAGAGGGCTGGACAATGGGCTTACCACCAGCAGCTGTGGCCACATTGGCACGGATTGAGTTATTAGAAACTGGCCCTAGTGATAGCAATGGTGAGTGAAGGAAAGTTCAGGATACGGAGCCTCAGACTTGTCTGGGAGGTGAGGCCCTAGAATCCTTGGGGGGGGGGGTAAGGAAAAGGTCAAAGGGCAGGAGGGCAATGCTGCAAAGGAAGGAGAAAGCAGAGCAGGAGGCAATTAATGGACAATGATTTTGCCTATAAAATAACTCAGCCATGAGCTGGGTCTGAATAAGTCCTAATGATAACAGACTGCGGATTTTAAAAAGTCAAGAGATGAGGCTGAGAAGCTATTGACTGTTTATTTTTTTACAAACATCTGGGTCTTTAGGTGGTTCTACTTTTCTTCCCTTTCCTGATTTCTCAGATATTACAAAGTCCTGGCTTTCTGTTTAAGTAAAAAATATTCTAAAGTCAACTTCCTGACACTTAGACTATGAACTGGACAGTATGTCATACAACTAAGTTTCACTTCTTTAAACCAAGAAATTGGATATTTTAAATGAGCCTGGTCTCTGTGGTTTGGATTAAAGTTCACTGTGATACTCGGGGGGAGAGAACACACAGGCCCAGCAGACGGGAAAGTGCTGGTTAGCACAGTAATGGGGCCTGTTGTCGGACCCCACGTGGGAGGTGGACTTCAGGAGGATTTCCCATCGAACTGAAAGCTAAATCCCGCTGCTGATAAAGTGAGGGAAAGCCAACTCACCACAGCCATCAGGTGTGTCATGCTGGTTCCAAGGTAGGCAGTGAACAGGGCTGCAAAACAGCAAGGAAAGATGCTTGGCAGGTGCACTTTTTTTTTTTTTTTTTAGCTTTAGAGATTTTTCCTCTTTCAAGTTTTGATTAAGGATGGCAATCACATAAAACTGCCAAAGAAACAGCTGCCTGAAACAGTAATGTGAGTACATTTTTCTTATATCAAAATATATTCTTTTTAAGAAAATGTTGTTGTTGTAACATATATATATCATACAATTTGCCATTTTAACCACTTTAAAATATGCAGATCAGTGGCATTAATTATTGGTGGCGATGATAGATGTACTTTTTTTTTTTTTTTTTTTTGAGGTACTGGGGCTCAAGTACTGGGGATTGAAACCCAGACCATATATGTGGGAAGCTGGTGCTCAACCACCAAGCCACATCAACTCCCCTGAGTTGATTTTTTCATTTGTTTGCTTGTTGTTGTTTTTCTGTTTGTTTGTTTTTAGGAGGTGCTGGGGATTGAACCTGGGGCCTCCTATGTAGGAAGCAGGTGCTCAACTGCTTGAGCCACATCCACTCCCTAGATGTACTTTTAATCACAGGAACAATGGTCTTCCAATATGAATCATCTGGAATGTGTGCTTCCACCTTTCACCAGTCAGCCTAGCCTCATGGTTACAAATATGAACTCAGCCCTGGGTTCAAATCCCAGCTCTGTCACTGAGGATCATGGCAACTTCTGGAAAGTTACTGCTCTAAGCCTTGATTTCCTTACCTGTAAAATGGAGGTGATAAGACTATCTCCCCACAGGGAAGGTGTGAGCATATAAGGAGGCCTGTCTGTGCTTCACACACAGAAAGTGCTCAATAAAGGTCATTTTCCCATGGTTTCTATTTTGTTGTTGTTGCTGCTAATACTTAAGGGAAAGGACTTCCATGGCAAATAAACTTTGCTGTTATTTTATCCAGGCAGAATGGAATTAAAATGAAACTTACGAGTGTTCTTGAGATAGCATGCTTTCCATATGAGCTCACTGCATCTAGGATTCTCATAGTAATTGTTTGAATTCACAGTACAAAAAAAAAATCATGGTGTTAAAAAAAAAAGGTACAATTTTGAGTGTGGTAGAAACTGGACACAAACCTGGGTTCCTCCTCTTGATATTAACATCTTCCTAAATACCATTAAGGTTGGCATAGAGGTCAATGAATAAATATACCATGTTTTTACTTACTTTGAGTGAGCAAAAGTGGCAGAGTGGGTAATTTAGAGCATATGTGTGACTTTCAATGTAAAGCAAGAAAAACAAACATCTCAACTAATTAATCATCAGCTTCCTGGGTTGGGTTGAGAAGGAGGTTCAGGAAGGCTCAGGGAAGCCCACACAACCTCTCGGGTCCCCAGTGCCCACCATCTAGTCTTCAGTCCCGTGAGAAATCACATCACAGGGTATGGCAGTAGGGTCTCTGCCATCCTTGTATACTTTAATATAGATTTCCGTCCTTTTAGCAACATTTTGTCTTTTTAATCCTAGTATTATTCACAGCTTAATGATCTCCCACTAAGGAGAAGAACTGGTCTTTGGAGACAGTCTGAGCTTCAAATCCCAATTTTGGCATTATTTGTTGAATAACAAGTCACTGAATTTCTCTGAATTCTGGTCTCATGGGGTGTTGTGAAATGGCAACTTGAAGACCTGCTTTCCAGGGAGGTGATGAATCTCAAATGAGAGCATGTATTTCCATGAGCAGCAGCTATAAACTTATTGCTTTCCCCATGGGATTGAGATACTGCTCTGAACAGAAGGATGCTCTTGGATTGGGTGGAAGTGTTTCTCTCCTTTGTTTTGCCAATTTCATTTTTCTTTTTCATTTCATTCATTCATTCAACCAATACTCACTGGTCCTCTCCCAAGCCCCGGGGACACTCTGTTCCTGACTTCTCGGGCATCTGATCTTCCAAAACCCCTCCCCTGAGCCCCTGAGCCCTTACTGACATCTCCCTCATTTTAATACCTCTTACACCTATCAAGCATATTTGGGGCACTCTTACGTCTCATACTGTTATGCTGTTTTGAAGCAATCTCCAATTCTAAGTTGCTTTTCTCTTCATAGCAAACATGTCAGACTACTAATTGGTAGATGCCTGTCAATTAAGACTTGCTGAGTTGAACTGGGAAAGCTTTATGTTAGAGGCAAAATTCTGCACACTACAGTTTGTAGGCAATGAGACTGATGGCTTTCTGGATGACTGGGTAAGTGAAAAGACCCTTGAGTGCTAAAAGGAGGACTGGATGTCAGCTCTTCATGAACAAAGCACCTTCCAAAAGACTGCCATATGCAAGTCCTTCTACGATAACCCAATCATTAAAAGTAGACACAAAATGTGTTTGTGGTTTGCATTGCTAACATAACGAACTTGAGGAAGTCCTTGATCATTCAGTTTCTGGTGGAGAGGTACAGGGCAGGCAGCATTGCCAGGTCCTATCAGAGTTTCCCAAATCCTTTTCCTGATAAGGATACTTAGAATTAATAAAAGAACAGCTCTTTAATGCCCATTATTTATTTGCTTTGGCTGCAATGTTGGTCTTTTGTTTGGCAGTATCAGGGTGATGTGGGCATGCTGAAACTTGCCATGGCATTTTACATTTGATATTTGCTTTACAAGAGGGGCAAAAGATCTGTCTCAAAAATTCATGCCCAAAGACAAAAAACACTGCTTGGACCCAGCGTGGATGAAACAGGTACCCTCACACAGTGTTGGTGGCAGTGGAAATTGGTATGACGTTTTTGGAGATGAATTTGGCATCTATTAAAATTAGAATTGGCATTACGTTCGACCCATTAAGTCTGCTTCTAAAAATTTATCTTATAGAAATATTTGTACAAGGTATACAAAGATATTTGTATAAATATGTTCCTTGCAGCACTGTTTGTAAAAGTTTCAAACTAGAAGCTATCTAAATTTCCCCCAGCAAGAGGGAGTTAGTTAAATAAAGTCTCACAACTGGCTGTCTCCACTGCCTTAAACAGCAGAGGTCCTACACCCTGAGGGGTTTGCCCCCTTCTCCTTACTTCTTGGACGCCCCAGGAGAGATGCTGGCTTAACCCTGGGCTTCACTGTTCTCTCAGGGACACAGTTCTCAAACAGCTGATTTCCCTAGGGAAATGTAAGCTCACAAAAAAGGGAAAGGAGTCATTTGAGGAGAGCAAACACCTTAAAAGAAAGACAACAAACTGAATAACATATACTAGTTAATGTTTAATTAATGGACTAGAAATAAAGAATTCCATAGCTGGCTTGATCAACACAATGGATATAGTCAAAGATGATCAGCTTGACAGCTAAACTAGAGGGCCTCATGAAGGGATAAAGAGATGGGAAATAGTACAAAAAAGTTAAGAGGTATGGAAAAATCAATGGAAAGCTATCATATAAATACGCCATGTTTTAATTTACATTGTGTGAATGGACAAGTGCAGAAGGTGTTTATTATGGAGATTTTGGAGAAGTTAGAAAAAATGACCTAGGTATTTGTAAGCCAACATGGAAAGTCTTAAAACAAAGTTTTGAGTGAAAAAGTAAAAAAAAAAAAAAAAAAAAAAAAAAGAAAAAAACCAGAAAAAGTAAATTCTGTAGTACAATAGCACGTCTGTGAATTAAACATACACACACGTACATACATCTACATCTTAAGCCCAGTGACAAATTTTAGCATTATCGAGAGTGGGCAAGCAGCCACCACGTGCCTCCTGAGCAAAGCAGCACTATCTGGGAAGGTCCTTGCCAAAAATTCTTAACTTAGTTAAGCCTCTAGATCTAACTCCCAGTATAAGTTAACTGGTACTAAGAGGGAACAATTCAGATAAAGTCATAAAGTAGTACATTATCTAGTACATCTGGCCTTTTATCTTTAATAAATCAATGTCATGGAGAGGAAGGAACCTCTTCAAGATTTAAAAGAATTGAAAGACATACCAACCAAATGAAACTGGCAGTCTTTAATGAATCCTGGTTTGAACAAAGAGTATAAAAGACATGTCTGGGAAGGTGGGGGTATTTAAATGTAGACGGTTTTTACATGATATTCACAAAGTATTTTAAATTTAGTTAGATGTGATGAGGTTATTGTGGTTATTTAGGCAAAAGTCATTTTTTAGAGGTGTATATTGAGATATTTAGGAGATAAAATGTTATGATGTCTCTAATTTACTTTAAAATACTTGAGCAAAAAAAGAAGGAAATTGGACAAAATGTAAACAATGATAAATCCAAATGATGAGTATGTTTGTTTTTTAAACTATTACTTTTTCATATATTTAAATTTTCATGAAAATTAATAAATCCACACACATTATTTTCTCGAAGGGTATACACACATCTGGGGATATATATTATATTAAGCATGTTAAGGTGGCTGTGTTGGGTCAAGGACAATGGAAGTGGTGATGGGAGATACCAGGAGGAAAAAGGAAAAACCAGAGAGAAATCTTGCACAGATTGAAGGGGGCAGAGTATCATGAACTGTGGATTAGGATTTACTCAGTGCTTTGAACCTAAGGTCCCCCCAAAAGAAATAGAGAAAGAAAAAAAATGAAAGTAGACTATTGCCCATAGTTAAAGGGAGACACAGATAACAAGGTGCTAGGTATATAGTATGACTCCATTTATGTTCTCAAAAAAGTTATAGCTAGGGAGGTAGGTGGAGTATTTTCACTTTCTGCTTTATACTCTTCCATATTGATTGGATTTTTTTTCCACATTAAGCCTGTACTATTGCTCTAATAAAGGAAATAATAAAGATACTGACTCTTCGGGGAAACACATCTGCAAACACGTTTGGCTTCATTCCTCGCCACAGCCTGTGAAAACCTCTATTGCAACTCCTGTGACAAAACCTTGCTCAGGCGGTCCCCACCCTGGCCCATATTACCCTCTCCACCAAACAGAATTCCTCCTCTCATTTTTCAGGACTTATAGAAGAGCCACCTTCTCCAGGAGATGCTTCTTGATGATTCTGAACTGTAATGTTCCCCCAGAGAATCTTGTGCTGTCTATTTCTCCTTGTTCTGCTGCAAACATGGCGTGGTTTCCCTTGCTCACTCATCTGGCTTCTGCCCTGCACAGGGACCACATCGGATCCAAAGCTTCTACAGTTCTAGCTCTTCCTAGTACCGTCTGGTCTGTGTCATGAGAGCTTAATATGCACTGGCTGCTGCTGCCAACGCAGAAAATTGAAGGTACGCACAAGTGGTGAAACCCAAATCCCATCTCAGAATAAAACTGGAAGGTTGTAGGATAAAAGATTCCAACCCAGCTGAGCTCAGGTGGCCACAAAATCTGTTTCTAGCCTTCTCTTTGCCCTAAGCTTATGAACGAATATGGGAGAATGAGCAAAGGGTTTGGACAGGGTTATTACATGAAATAGCTGAGTAATGGTAAACAATTTGACAAAATGACATGTAAATGGCAACACCGCAGCAGCCCAGGTTTTGAAAACCTTGCTACAGCATCAGAAAATCAAAACTGAAGAAGGCCTTTGAAATCCTTGGCCCCAACCCACCTCCTGTCCAATGCACAATCCACTTAAAATCCATTTTAAATCATGTTTGACAGGTGATTCATCTGGTGATAAACGACTCTAGACAAATATCTACATTAGATTAGAAATGATTTCTCTACATTCCTCCCCCTTTCACCCCTCGGGAGTGTCCTTCCCTTCACACTGCACAGAATGGTAAATCCTTTCTCCAGGAGTGAAGTCGGGATGGTCAGAAGCTGCAGGCAAACGAGCAGCCCTTATAATCAGCCTGGGAAATCTATTATCAGTTCCAAATCCAAGTCACTTAGTTCTGCTTCTACCTCAGGGGTGGCCATAAGAGCCAGACGCCTGTTGATGGGGCGCAGAGTGGTGCAGTGGAGAGGGGTGGGGGCTTTTAGTTAAGGCACGTTCTCCGTTTGAATTTACCCCTCGCTGACTGAACGCCCTGTAGCACATGGTTTAACCTCTCTAACCCCAAAAATGAGAGCGATGGAGTGGGGATCTCCAGAGCCTCTTCTAGCCTGGTCAGGCTGATTCCGACCAGAATACTGGGGGCTAGAAAAGATTAAAGCAGAGGTTCGCAAAGTGGGGTCCCTGGAGCATGTCAGAGATGCAAATTCCTCCCTCCACCCCCACCTCCACCTCTCTGAACCAGAACCAGGGCTGGGGCCCAGCCATCTTCTGTTTAACAGTCTCCTCAGGTGACACTAATGCATGCTCATGGTTGAAAGTCCTGGATAAAAGTGATTCTTAAAGGGCCACATGCCATCCCACCTGATCTGAACAATTAGTCTGAAGAACACAGGACAAATCACGTTTCTACCTGCCCCCGTCCCTCCCCTATATACATATTGTAGAATGTTCAAGACAGGCTCTCTTGTCTTTGCAACAACTAGCAAGGTAGGCAGAGTAGACTTTAGTACTCCCAGAGAGGGGAAGTCACCTGCCCTGCTCTTACACTTAGATAGTGGGGATAGGGTGGCGGGGAGGGAGAGTGACCCCAGTTAGAACCCTAGCATAATTTCTCATGCCGCCCTTTTTCCTGTTTGTCTTTGACCCACGGTCATGAGTACAGCCCTCCCCCAGCCCGTGCACGAGGTACTCACCGCAGGCAAGAGCTAGCAGGTGGGTTTGCCAAGTAAGTGCCATGAACATTCCTCCAATTGCAATGCAGGCTAGAGAGCTGTTGAAACCCCAAAGTCCAAAGTAGATGTTCTCAAACGGATCTGAAAGACTGAGCCCTGTTAGGTGAGACAAGAGGGGTCAGAGCTGTGGACTGCCCATCAGGATGCTCTGGAGAGAGTCCCTTGGAAGCCGAGGCCTCGAGAAGGGTTTAGAGTGTAGAAAATCCATGAGACCATGCACAGGACAGAGGGGATGCTCAACGTTAGGGAACGAGTCTCATGCTTACCTGCTACTATTCCCACCAACGACCCGATGGCAGCGAGCAGGCACATGATGGGCGAGGAGAGCAGAATGGCGCACAGGACGATGCCCCCTGTCCACGGGTTGTCACAGCCGTATATCTGAGCAACACCCACTGGCACAGCTTTTAACAACTGCCAAAGCAATTTTAAAAAAAAATTATATTTAATTTTTTTTAGTTTTAATTTTTAAAATAAATTATTTTTATTTTTTTTAAAAGGATACTTAGATTACATAAATGCTACACAAAAATTACAGGGATTTCCATGTTCCCCACCTCCCACTCCTCCCACAACCTCCCACATAAACATCTTTCATTAGTGTGGCACATCACCTGCAATGGATACACACATCCTGGGGCTTTGCCACTAAGCATGGACCATAGTTCACATTGTAGATCACTCTCTCTCCCACACAGTTCTGCATGTTATATGATGATACAAAATGGCTTATATCTGTCATTGTAATGTCACTCAGGACAATTCCCAAGTCCCAAAAAAGCCCCTGTATTACAACTACTTTTCCCTCTTGAAAGCAATTTAAAAAACGAGGTCACTAAACAACTGAACAGAAACCCACAGGACACCCACCAATATGTAAATGAAATTTTAGATTTTGCATATTTTGTCTTTCATCATCAGTGGTACCAATTTTTAAAATCTCTCTCTCTTTACCCACAGAAAACCCCAATCATTCATCTGCTTTATCCCTAGAGATACATCAGCCCTTCCCGGTTGCACACTCAGCACGCCTTCTCGAAACTCCTGCACACACTGGCTCCACTGCTTGCTCTGACACTTGTCTTGGTCTTGATCATCCATAAACACTCAGAGTGGTATTTTTGGCATTTACCATGCACCCCAGTGAGGCTGGCAGGGACCACATCTTAGGCTTCTTTTGCCTTCAACTGTCTATCAGTGCCCAGGTCAATAAATCAATGCATCCATTTGTTCAATAGAAATAGTATTACTGTCATGCAATTAATTGTTAATGCTGAGGCCAGAGACCCAAAACTGGGTTATTTTGCCCACAATTCAGAAGCAATTCCCTAGCAAGTTCATGGATTTGGACAATGTTTACAATTCTGCTGTTCACTAGACCATGTATTGATTTAAGTAAAGATATCCTTAGCTTAATCCCAATATTAATTGTTAATCAGGCTTTAAAACACAAAAATGCCTGTAAATGTCACAGTTCTACTATCTGGCTGAGGCCTGATTTCAGCTAATGTGCTCACAGAATGGGAGCTCTCAGGAAAACACAGGGTTTGACTCAAAACAACAAATGATAATTCTTTATAATAAAATCTCTTATAGGACCAGGACAGGCATAATTAACTCAGGACAGTGTCTTTGACTAACACCATTTACTTAAAGATGTCTTCCCCACCTCCTCATCTCGCCTCCTATACCTTTTCTAGGTCATATGTGTACCTTTTGGCAAGGACCTTCTAGAGGTAACGATTCTAATAGAGTCCCAGCTTTGGTACAAGGGTCTTCTCTTTTCAAGCATTAAGCTGGAAGTAGTCTTGGCTTCCAAACCCTGGTTTGGTACCTGTTCAGCTCACAGGATCATTCTGTGCATTTGCATCTACCCTAAGATGGGCCCTGAATTCTTTCAGCCCCTGCTGGATCTTCAGGTCCTCGTAAGATCATTTCAGGTTTCCTCTGGATGTCTTAGAACTTTTATCTTAGAACTAGAGAGCAGAACTATCTCCCTGGTAGCCCTGTAGAGAGGGAGGAAGGTGAGATGGAAAATGTGTACTGTTGATGGGGTGGTAGTTCAGATTGAAGAGAAGGGAAAGATTCCCTCTTCCCCAGATCAGCACAATCCAATGGCACTTTCTGTGATGCTGGAATATTCTTCATCTGCACATGAGGCTACAGAGCACCTGAAATGTGGCTAGTTCAACTGAGAAACTGAATTTTTAAATTTTATTTCATTTTAATTAATTTACATTTAAATGGCCACATGGTGCTAGTGGCTACTGTATCAGGCAGTACAGTTCTAGATTGATATACTATGTTATAATATTACTTTTCATGGGTAGTTCTAACAAATCTTTTGATTTTTCTTCTGACTTATTTCCAAATGCCCCCATTCATCTTAGAAGGTTTCTAGTAGAAGATGAGGGGAAAGTTAGCTTTAATCAATCAGTCATTTAAAAATCCCTTAGACCACCAAAGCTTTGGAATAGAACAAATGTTTTATCTTTGGATGTCAAGATGAGGGAAGATATTGAGATATGTAGAAAGAGTATTTATCAGATTCAAATACCCATGAACAATTAACCAAGAGGAATTGGTTTCTTCCAGAACCCCATCCAGAAGATGGTATGAGCCTTACCTCCAGGGCACTGAGGTCGTACCAGGTGACATTGGGGACAGAGGTTACAGGTGTGAGCAATTTGCTTGGGAAAAATGGATTGTAATGTCCAGTGGCCGAGAGGTACATTGACAGTGCCATGTTGAAAGGCAGGGTGAAGACAGGGAGGTCCCATTTACAGAACACGGAGTTCAATCCGCTTGAGAAAACTGGGCTTAAAAAAGAACAGAAGAACAGGCAGTTGACAAGCCAGAGACAAACCAAATCTCCATACTACGGTGGGAACTTGTCCCATCTACAAATAGGTTCTTAAAGTGCTGTGCTGGGAAACCTTCCACAGCAAAAACCCTGGGATAAATCCTGTTGTAGAGAGAATAGTTCTTATATAAAGTAAAAAGTCAACTCTTAGCTTATTTGGCTTTTAAAAAAATTTTACTCTGATGTTGCTCAGAGTGAGTTATATATCTAGGTTAAAAAGGTTTTCAAAACATTTAAAACCTGTGAAATAAAATACTACCTATCCAGTTAAAGACCCCTGTGTAACACTAATTGATCATACTCCCCTCCCCACCAGAGGTAACCACATCCTGGAGTTGGCTGCATCATTTCTGTGTGTTTTTAGTATATTTAACTTTGGAAAAGAGAAACAATTGCCCAAGGGAGGATGCAGGTGGCATGGGTTAGAGGCAAAAGTCTTAAACTGTGTGTGTGTGTTTGTGTGTGTGTGTAAGGCTTAAACCCAGGAGTTGTTGCTTGATAGTGTGACTTCGGGAAACGTTAACTGCCCTCAGTTCCCTTATAGTCCCTGGGCCCCTTTTGTGACTCTCACTTGTTAACCCAATCCAGGAGCCATTGATTCAGATCAGAGCCCCAGATTTCCTGCGATTGGGTCTGTTCTTCCGAGCAGGTGTGGAGTTTCTCCCTGAGGAGAAGGCTCCTGCACGCTCCTGGGGGCGGGTGGGCCTCCTCTGCAGATTGTTCGTGCTGGGTTACACTTCTTATTGTTGTGCTCCTGTTATCTCATGTTCTCAGTGTGTATGGAGAGAATGTTTGCTTCCAGAAAAAGGGTTTAAGACCATGCCAACATATAGAAACTAGTTTGCGGGATGTGATGGATTTAGGTTAAAAGAAAAAGGAATTGAAATGAGTAAAAGCTTCCTTTTTGAAGGGGGCGGGAAGGTAAGGGGAGCTCATATAGGCACGTGGTTCTCAAAGCGTGGCCTCAGACCAGCAGCATCCGCAGCAGCTGGGGACAGGTTAGAAATGCACCACCGCAACCCAGACCCACTGAATCAGAGACTCCGGGGCTGGGGCCCAGCGAGCTGCGGCTGAACAAGCCCTCCAGGTGATCCTGATACAGGTTCAAGTTTTTATTTTATTTTATTTTTTTAATTTTTTAATTTTTTAAAAAGAGACTTAGATTACATAAATGTTACACAAAAAATATAGGGATTCCCATACACCCCACCTCCCACACCTCCCACTACCTCCCACATAAACATCTTTCATTAGTGTGGCACATCACCTGCAATGGATATATACATCCTGGGGCTTTGCCACTAAGCATGGACCATAGTTCACATTGTAGACCACACTCTCTCCCACACAGTTCTGCATGCTATATGATGATATAACATGGCCTACATTTGTCATTGCAATGTCACTCAGGACAATTCCCAAGTCCCGAAAAAGCCCCTGTATTACAACTGCTTTTCCCGGAAGAAATTACAACATTGATGTGGAGCCAGTGGCCACTGGAGGCTCTGGGGGCAGGGAGAGGGAAAAGCAGTTGTAATGCAGGTTCAGGTTTGAAAGCCATTGATGTTCGGAGTGATACTCAACTTTGGCTGCACTTAAAAATCCTTGAGGAGTAGTTTTAAAAATCCTAGTGCCCAGGCAACACCCCAGACCAGAATCTTGGAGGCAGCGGGGGTCTCATGCGTCAGTGTGTTTCAGTGCTCCTCAGGAGGTGTCCAGGTACAGCCAGGGCTGAGACCCTCTGCTGCAAGGGCAGGTGTTGGTGGACATGGTAGGGGGATCAGACAGAAGGCCAATAATTGGTTGACGGGAAATATACATTTTTAAGTTATTTCTGTTTCCAGTAGCTATAACCTGAATCTACATTTTAAAAAAAGTCATTTTGAAGACCAGGTACAACTTACCAAGTCATGGACATGACAGATACAGGGAGTAAGAGCCACCAGAAGTAGTTTCCCTTGTCTGAAAAGACCGCCATGAGTATTCCCACCAGGGTGGCATTATAGCCGTGGAGCCCCGCTGCTATTGCTGACCTGTGGGCGAGAGACACAGCGTGGGCATTTCCTGGGTGGCCTTTGGATGGCCTTATACTAAATGACACTGTAACCTCCAGATCATTTACACATTAGAAAATGAGATTGTTTGGAAATTTATTTCAAGTTCTCTGCATCATCCAAACACTGATAAAACCTGAAAAAATAAAATATGCATAGAAAAATACCAAGGTGAATAAATAACACCCCCTTCCCCACTCCCACAAGTATCATAGCTTGAGGTAAAATTCCAGTGCCTGAGAGGAGGACAGGGAAATCATCAAGGCAAGACATTCTGCTTCTTTTTAGCCTTTCCTTCTGAAAGTTATTTCTTTTAAAGCATTAAGTATCTCAGACTTGGATAGAGTTTTAGCATATAGAACTGTTTCCTAAGTCTAATTTCTTGGTGAGCGATATGAGACTTAAAATATAAATTCACTTTTATAGGTGTCTTTGACCCTATAAACACTAATCTTCCAACTTTGCACACATTCCATTTAACGATTCCATTTTGTTTTCTCTAAATATGCAGTTCCAAGGAAATGCATTTTCATTTTCAAAAACAATTGCTTTTCTTTTACATAATTCTTTCTTAGATCTCTTTTCGCTTTACCACATTGACCCTCACTTCTAAAGGTTGTCCTATGGTCTACCATGGCCAAAATGTTCCCCATTTCATAACTGAGAAGTCCAAGTCCTGAGGGAGAAATGAGTGCTTGCTGTAGAGTAAGCCGCAAGGATGACCAGCCAGGTCTGGACACTCAGGTCCAAGCCGTCCCCCAGTGCTCGGAGAGTTGGCAGGTCAACTTCCCAAGAGCTTGGCCCTCGAGGACGGTCTCTGTGGGGCCCTGGGGGTGTGAAGATGGGGAAATGTGGGGGTGAGGTTGAATGCAGGGCCTGAAGGGGAGGTGATGGCCGCAGTGAGTCACTCTTAGAGGAGGTAGTATGGGGTGGCAGGAGAGCTGCTTCTCGGCATGTTTTCCACTAGGGGCAGGAGGCAACAGTGCAATGGGGAATCTTTATCAAACATTCTTGGCATCCCTTAAATAATCATTCCGGACATGTGGGTAGTGATGTAATTTGTATTGGTTTAAATTAGGAAGTGGTAATGCCCTCCAGGAATTGGGGCTGGGTACAATAACCGTGGAAGGCTATTCAAAGACTTGTCCTCTCAACAATGGTGTTGGAGATTGAATGCTTGAGTTTGCTCCATTGCAAATTAATGGCAACTTCTGCACTGTGAAATGGCACAGTTAAAGCAACAGGAAGCTGTGCATTCACTTAAAATAGAAGGTTGTCATTTTAATGTGATCCTTTAAAGAGAGATTTGAAAACTAATATATGTAAATATGATTTGTCTTCTATATAATACCTGATACGGAAAATGGGATCAAGTTTCATCGGAGCAAAATGATGTAGGAATATGCAATGTGGCATAATTCTAGTCTATACCTCCAAGCTGGAAAGAATGTTTTTTGGTGTGTATTAGAATAGGATTTAATCTATGATATAAAATCACCCTCCAAAGGGAGCAAATCAGGCTCCTTGGACCTGATGGGAAAGTGGAGCTTTGCTGACTCTTTCCCAGGCCCTCATCCTCCTCAGGCAATTTACATTAAGTGTTATGAGAGTATAGCTACATAATGACCGCCCACTGGTGGTTATGCCTTGATTCTGGACACCTGAAGGTCCAACAGCCTCCCTGAAGGAATTGGTAAGTCAGGAGCTGTCTCCATCCCTGCTGGGAGTCAGCTCATTAATTATTCAATGATAGATCAATTTATGAAATACTTGCTATTTTTAACCTAACACATATTTCAGAAGACACACTACAGTTTCTTCAGCCAGAGCCCCCTGACTTGCAGTTGATGGTCATTCATCTCTATAGAAGCTGAGCTAACCTTGGCACTGTATAAAGAATGCGTTTGCTTAACTAATCGTGGAAACAAGAGAATGGGGTTGTTAAGCTGCTAAGACTTTTCATGAACTTATATGAATTTTTGACCCAAGAAACAAAATGCTGACAATAAATAACTTCATCAACCATTAAAGAAGATCTCTTTAGAACCTCTCCTGGAAACTACTTTGCAGCTTAGTTCTAGTTACCTTGCACTGCCCTGAAAATCTGGCATCAGTCAGACTGGCCACTTCTTCGGGCACCATGAAGAAAAGGCTATAAATGATTCCCGGACCTCTGACTAACGGCAAGCAGAAGAGTGCTGTGGAATAAAGGCTGCTTCCTCTGGGAAGGGTGTGGCTTATCTCTGCAGCCCACAGTCACTGCTTGACCTCCCATGTTCTCAGAAGGGTGACAAGCAGGCCTGGATGGGTGCCCCTACCTGTCCTGACCGAGCAGCAGGGCCGTCAGCGTGGAGACCACGGTGCCCACACAGCCACTGAGAGCCCACCAGGGGTTCTGGACCAGAAGCCCCACCAGAATCAGGATTCCGCTGATGGGGTTGTTGACAAACACCACTTGGGATATGCCCCGAAGGAGCCAGTCGACAAACTGAAGCACCACAGGTTTGTCTGGAAGAAATGATACAGGCAGACCTAAGGAAGCGGCCAAGACAAATGATGCTCCTTCCCAGTGCCAGTGCCCACCCTGAGTAAAACCATCCAAATCACCTGTGATCAAGGTGAAACTTCTCTTTGATGTTCCTTTAAGCTTTTTCTCTCTGAACGCTTTGTACCCCTCAGTGGCCCCCAGATCACTGGAGGCATCCAGTTTCTGTGTGTTCAACCCACACTGCCCCTACTAGAACCTAAGCTCCAGAAAGCATCTAATGTACAGATTCTTAAGCCAAAGAAATGACTCATCAGTAGTAAAATGTCAGTTATTAAGTACTGAAATTACAGTATGGAGGCAGGTGCCTGCCTGTAATATGACCAGGTCCCTGGCCCTGACCACTATCTCCATTAAGATAATCGAACAGGTTTGCAGGAAATGAGAATGTGAAAAGTAGAAAAATGGAGAGTAGAGAGAGATAAAAGGCAGAGGGATATAACTACAGAGGTAAGTAGAGGAACTAGCAAACTGTTCTCCCCAAAGCTGTTTCTCCCAGCTCTCCAATGGATGAAGCATAAGTACCTTTTAGCCAGTCGGCAAATTCCTTCATATTGCCTGTGACGTAGCCAAGTGCCTTGGGGAAGCATCTTTTCCCTTGACGTAGTGAGACCTGATTTTTACCCCGGTCAGCTTTAACGATGGTGGGGCTGTCCTCCATGGCTATCTCTTCTGACTCCTTGAGGAGAGAACAGAGCTCATAAACATCCCTAATGCAGAACACTCCAACTGGCCAGCTTGGGCCTGGTTACAGCAGCCAGAGAAGGTGAGTTTAAGCGCTCTTTAACTGCACCATGATGTCCCACAGGATTAAGAAGATACCATTTCCTCTTGAAATATGATCATGAAGATTGTTACCTAAACCCCAATCCCACACTACTTTTGTCTTCAATGTATAATGCTACCATGAGAGAATTCTGTTCTTTTATTTTATAAGGTTCGGTTTCTAGTTCAAGAAACATTTATTGAGCAACTAGTTCCTGCACTCAAAAAATTCAGTCTAGTGGAACAGACTGAAAAATAGTTCATTTGAACATAAGGAATCAAATAATCTAGAAGAGCTATGACCAAGTGCTTAATCCTCATGCTTTCAATTAAAGGAGCAAGAAATCAGGTTATAAAATTAGTGACCTGCTTACCAATGCAGACCAATTAGTTACTTCCCAAGACAAGCAGCCTTTTATAAACTAAATTTTTATTTTGCAGAAAAGGTGTTTTACTTTTAAAAGTTTGAAAGAAAAGACATTTTTAAAAAACAGTTTGTGTGTGTCAAAGACTTGTATAAAAAAAAAAAACGAGCAAGGCGGCTGTACCCCTGAGGCCATGGCAGGTGCCATGAGCCAGTCACTGGTGGTGTTTGTACAGTTTGTTTTAACTCTGGGGTGGAGGTTTTTGGTACATGTCTGTTTATTAATATGTACAGGTGTTAGAACTGAATCAGGGAAGCGGCTGTGGCTCAATCGGTAGGGCTCCCGTTTGCCATATGAGGGGCCCCGGGTTCGGTTCCCGGGCCTCCTGGTGAGGGCAGGCCCGCCCGCACGGCGTGGTTGGCTGACCCAGCGAGCACAAGCAGCAAGGGGGGGAGGAATGAATAAATAAATAAAATCTTAAAAAAAAAGAACTGAATCACATCCACGCACCCGGAGATTCTGTCCCAAGCAGGCTAAGGCTATGGTGAGTCTGTCGTTGATGTACACGTGGCTAAGTCAGCGTGGAGATTCAGTAGTCTGTGTATCGAAAATAACAAATACCTGATAGAGTTGTGCTTAATAATTGCTTAGTTCTTTGGTGCTTCTAAAGTCGAGGGTAGTTTTTGAACCTGAAACCTGGTTTTGTTTGTAGCAGGTTGATTGTGTCTCGAGATGGATTGTATATAAGGTGGATGATAATGGAGTCGAGGTAAATACTAAGTGGGCTCTCTTTGCTTCATTTTCCTTTCCTCAAAAAACAAAAAACAAAAAACAAAACACCATATTTAGTTCTATTTTCGTAATTAAGATGGACAAGGAAAAGAGGCTGCTTAGCCACATGATGGCTTGCATTTGTGAATTAAAAATTGGATTTAAAAAACAAACAAACAATATCTGAATGGCTGTTCTGTAAAATATAATGTATTGTAAATCGATTTATTTTTGGAAAAATTAATAAGATTTCCTTTTCAGTTAGGTATTCATTACTGCTGCAGTGTACTGAGTAATCTAATTGCTATGTTTCTCCTTCTCTCCATCAAACATTTCAGCTACAACCACCTTTCAGTTAGCTGGTTCCCAAATATCATGTGATATTTACCTGTCTTCTGTTTAAAAATACAATCACCTTATTTATTTGTGGTCTAATACTTGTTTCTTTTCCGCATTGGAGAAATCATTATAGATTCTAAAAATATTTTCCCCTTCTCTATGGACTTACAAAATTAGTTTTATTTGTATTTGTATTTATTTTCTAAAGTTAAAATCATAAACCCATATTAGTTAGAAAAAAACTGTTACAAAAAATGAGTTGTGGAAATGAAATTGTGGAAACATTTTTAAAAAATTGGTTACCCCAAGGCTGATATTCTTAATGGAGAAGAGTTTGACTGGTTGAGACTGATGAAGACGAATCATTTTTGAAGTGGTCTGTGGGACTGTGAATGAACAGAATGTGTTGTCTGAAAAAAGAACTGCAAGCTTTTAGCACTCTTCAAAAAATCAGGCAAGTCCATCCTAGAAGCAGCATTGGATGAAGTTCTTAAAACCTGTAAAGCTTCTGATTTGAAGACATCTAGCCTGGATGATAAAGACCTAGAGAAATTAGAGGATGAAATTCACACTCTGCAGAAATTAAAGAACCTAAAACTTCAACAACATAATAAAGGGCAGTTTAGCTTCAGTAACTAGTCACAAATCTCTGAGGTTAAATGCTAAAAAAAGGAAGCCACTAATGAGCTGAAGGAGAGTCAAAAATTTCTAAATGCTGTGAATACTAAAATCAGTAATGAACATCACACTCTCTGATGGAGCTGCAAAATTGACGATGCTCTTCAAACATTCTAATTTAGGGCAAAGGATGACTCCACTGGTGTTTTTATCTCAATTTCCCTTGGAAAAATACCTAAGACAAAAAGAGCAAAGCACAGCAGTATTAACCTTATATAACAACAACAATAACAAAAACCAAAAAACACCCTGTTATTTCAGGGTACACATGAAGTAGATGAAAGTTCAAATGAAGAAAATCTTCAACCATTAGATATACAAACACTATTTGTGATAATCAAGATATCCTTGAGGAGAGGCAGCCAGAGATGGTCTGGCTGCAATTAGCATACATTTGTGTGCAATATCAGTTAATTCAACGTAAAGCAAGTTAATCTGAACATGAAGTCAAGTATAAAATGGGCAGAGTAGAATATTTATAGCCTAACCAACAAAGCTGTTGGCAAAGAAAATTTGGATGCTAAAATTTCTAGCTTGAACAGTGAGATTCTAAAATTGAAGGACAAATCATTCATATAAAAAACAAAAGTTTGCCTACTAAGAGAATGCCCAATTGTTCAGCATGCCAGTTGTAATGGGAGATTTCAATCTGGGTTTTGAGACTGATGAAAATGAGGCTGTATAAGGCTATTGTACAGCAAGACAAGAGTTAGTTTTAAGTTAATGAAACAAAAGGCATCGTTTGAACTTCTACAGGTATCATCTGAAATTGACTGAGAAAGCATTGGGACATATATCGTCAACTTGAAAATTTGGTTAAAGAACTTAGTCGCAGTAATCTGGTGCTATACCAGCCAATTAGAAATGCTAACAGTCTCCTCAGTAACTCAGCAGATAAACCCAAGGAATACTTTTGATACCAAGGATTATTCTGCTCAGACACTTGACCAACTTTTAGAAGGAGAGAATAAGAAAAAGGAATTATTTAGAACCCATGGTAACTTGGAGAGGTGGCTGAGAAATTGAACAGATGCTGCCAACTGGTCAAGAACATTGTTTTTTTTTTTTTGTCCAAACTGAATGATGGGGTGGACATGCTTTGTGATGCTTTGGGAGGAAATCAGCTTTTGCTTAGTGATAAGAAGCTAATGGAGCAGTTTCATTAAGTTGAATCTCAGCTGAGTAAACTAAATCATCTCCTTACTGATGTTCCTGCTGATGTGAGCGCAAAAAGAAAAAAAATTGGCAGCTAATAATCTGCATCAGAAGAAAGAGAATTATATGTGTATTTTTAAAAAGATGATGATTATCTGAAAGATATCATGGAGAATTTAGAAAACCAATCAGAGATTAAAGCTGTTGGTCTTGAAGATTGAAAATTACTAAAATCTGAAACTTTGCTATATTGATTTGAAAAATGCTATGTTTTAAAGTTTTACCTGTTAGGTGGACAATATATCATATGTAAAAAACATTACTCAACTTGTAAATTCAATGTTAATGGAACACTTCATTTAATGAACTCAAATATTAGATCAGTTTTCCCCCTCATATAGCATGTTTGTTCAAAGTGCCAGAGTGCTTTTTGTGACTTGAACATTTGCTTGGTGGCACTTCAGTGGGTGAGATACTTAAGTCCTGGTAAATTTTTACTTGATGGAAAAAAACATTATTATGTAATGTAATATTTTTAATATAGTTACTTATATATCTCTCCTTTACTATTTTTTTAACTTTATTTCGTACATTTAATAATTGAAAATATAAACAATTAAAAACTAAAAAATAAACACAGAGGAATAAATACATACATTTCTCAATTAAATGTACTGGATACATACAAATTTTTTTTTGAATCAAACAATATGTTACACTATATATTTGGTTCATAGTAATGCAATCATACAGTATTTGTCCTTTTTACTATTTTTTGAGAGATGATATAAAATAATTTGAAGTAGCATATTTATCAGCTATTATGTCAAATGCTTTTTGTGTGCCCAATTAATGCATGGCCTGTATTAAACAGCATGTGAACTTTATAGAGAAAAGAGAAGGGATAGCTACTACCTTCAAGAAAAAGCCTTAACTGCTTTTAATATGGAATGCCAATTTAAAATCTAGACATTTTAGGTGGTCTTCAGGAATTATTTTTCCATCAGAAAATGGGCATGCTTAGGTGACCAATGAGTCTTACTGATTTTTTTTTCAAGGGTAGGCAAGGGAGTAAAGAGTTTTTTAAGAAACAAGAAAAGAGATAAGTACACAAGCTGAGACATGAGTGTGGGTGTGTGCTACAGGGTAAGATGTGCCCATGGGGTCCCAGGTCAGGCCTTTTTAAAGCCTTTCCTCCTCCCCTTTCCTAGGGTTGGGGAGGGGCCCCAGCTGTTTGCGGTTCTGATTGGTTGCCCCGCCTGTTTACCAGTTTTCGGCAGGGGTCGAGGAGATTGCTTGCCTCTTTGCCTCCTGGCTCGGCTTGCCGTATATGTTAGCGGTACGCTCTGGGTTCTGGGCTTCTAGGTTCTTGGCTATGTCGCATAAAGGAATTTAAGGACAAGCCATAGGGTAGGCAAGGGAGTAAAGAGTTTGTAAAGAAACAAGAAAAGAGATAAGAACATAACCAAGACACGGGTGTTGGCATGCTATGGGGTGAGACGCCCCTACTGATCTTTGTAATACATTGACCAAAAAATGTTTTTACCCACTATGGTATTTGTGCTTTAAGAATTTATATTTATGAAGTAGATCTTGATATACTTGAAAAATTCATAATGATAAATTTTGTCTAAGTTTTTGTTGTAAAAATATACATTACTATTGGAATACATTATTTAAATGTGCATAAACAGGCAAGAATGACATTCCACAAAAGCATCGAAACTGAGAAGAGTGGAACTGGGCAAAGCTGTTGAATACCAAACAATTGTAGCATAAGCATTGTTTGATATAATATATCGGACATAATTATAATAAGTGTCAAGAAAATACTAATGACATAACCATGCTTTGTGTTTGCTGGGAGACTATTAGCTTCTCAAGGCAAGTGTGCAACAGGGAAGCACCAACACCACCCGGGTCTGGCACCCTGTAGACAAAGTAGGAATGTTTCGTCGCGCTGATAGTAAGTAAAAGGAAGAACACCAATGGCCTAATCCCAGGCGTAGGTCCAAGGAGAAATACAATGGCAAAAACCACACTGAGTGTGCAAGAAAAGCCAAGAGCACAGCTGGGTAAGTGTGAAGTAGGGAAACCCCAAAACCGTCAGATCCAGCAGGCACAACTGGGGAATGCTGAGGCCACAGCCACATGAGACATGACCAAGAAAATACCCAAAGCCTATGTAGACAAGCCAGCTCATCTTCTCTCTGTGGCCTGGCTGTGAACAAAGATTCCTCACTGCTATTTCCTTTACCTTGGCTGACAAACAGCTATTTAGCAGATAATAAAGTTAAGCAATGTTTCTTTCAATCTTGACGCAGTTTTGGCATCTATTAATCCCAGTACGGAAATTAAATGTAGATAATCGATTTTTTTTTAACTGAGGAACAATTGCACTTCAACTGTAATACTTCACTGTCCAACTAACCATCCTCCTTTTTAAACAATGGTGAACCATTAATCAGTCCACAAAATATAAGCTGTTTATAGGATGCATTCCAAAGCCGGCTCATTTTCTCTCAGCAAAACGTTAGATGTCATCACTTGTGAGTCTTCCAGTGAATCTTTGCATTAAGAAATTCTTAAATTGAAAACTGCTGGTGGTCATGAACCAAAATGAAGTCCCTAGGGAGCTCAGGTGGCCCCATAGTTAAGCATGTAAAACAGTTTGAATAATTAATCAACTATGAAAATTTGCCTTTTTATCTCATAATCTGTCTAAATGATGGTTGTCATTTGTTTTCAGATATCTCCCTTTTTAAATCTCATAACTGAAAACACTGCTTGGGGAAGTCTCTTCCTCAGCTACAGTGATCCACTTTCAAAGCCATATCAAGTTATGAGAGGCATCAGGCTTCAGCCCAGGCAATGACCAAAAGCTCGAAGCTACTACCACCTTGAGTTTCTATAACCGAATGGACCAAGTCCTAAAGAGGCCGCGTTAAATGAAAACATTATAGTGGCATTTCCTATCAATTACAGAAATAATTAGGCTATGGGCTATTCCGGAATAAACAAGTTCATGTTCTCAAAACTTCTAGCATATATTTATTTACTCAGAGGTTTTAAAGTACTCCATCACCACAGAGATTTTGGAGATACAGATATGAAACCAGATAATATAACTGGTCAGACATGATTAGGAACCTGAATGGCCCAACCACCGAAAGTTAAATAAAGGTTAAACAATTTTTGTCTGAATCCACAGCCCAACATAGAGAAGGCTTATTGCAAGTTGTGTCTCCAATATTCACATCTTGGGATAAGTTTTACATTTATGGTGCCCTAGACAGAGGGGTCTCCTCATGACTTCAACAGACAGTCACTGCTGTCACAGAGCCCCCGGGAAATATTATCTGAACTGTGGAACCCTTGGAGCCCCTGGGAGCCCTGGCCACTTGCCCCAAAATTTGAAAACTCAGTTATGAGAACCAGTTATGAGAGATCAGTAACATAAAATTGTAGTTTGCCCTGGAATTTTATTGTGCTAGAATATGCGCCTTTATTGGGAACTTTAGAATCTATACATCTCAATTGGAAGGCAATGCAAGGCTATGGATCAGGGACCTTCCACTGATGCTCAAACTTCTCAACCCTGACCAAGGAGGACGCTTAATCTCAACTAAGAAGAGGGAGCAATAAAACAAAAGGAAGAAAGTCTAGTAAAATAGAAGCAGGATATGTTTAGGCCCTCAACTACTTTTTCCTAATCTTTCTACAGCTGTCAAAACTCCACAGCTCAGCAACCCAAAACCTAAACCCCCACGTGAGGGCCACGTGGCTTTCGGGACTCTGCGCATCCTTCTCACCCACAGCCATGCCACTCAGCAGAGCCATGCCCCTGCTTCCCAGGCTTGATTCAGAGAAGGCCCAGCAGCTTGGAGCTCGGGCGCCGAGGGTCCCCAGAGACAGAAGCTGCACAAAGGAAGCATACCTGTTCTTCTGACCCATCAGGAAGGGCCAAGCTTCCCCGGGCGAAGCCTCCGTGCGCTGCCTCACCAGCTTTATTTCCAAAAGGGTTCATCCAAAGAGGACCATGAGGGGCGTCACCAGTGGCGCCAATCAAAGACCGTCCATTCATCCTTCCTTTCTCTCCATATATGACAAAGGGCAAAAATATGTGAATCAGCAGGCGCGTGCCCTGGCACGGATAAGCACGTGAAATGGAAGATGGAAGGAGGCAGGAGGTAGCCTTGCAAGACGACCTCTAACGGAGAATGCGGACTTCTCCATCAGCCAAGAGCTTGTGGATGGCAGGAGGAACGACGAGTAATTGAATGTTCGTTTTACTCTGCTTGAAAAAAGGTGGTGGCAAACCTTCCCGCACAGAGACCAAAGACAGATTTTGTTCTGCTGTGTTTCTCCACAGGCAGGAGGTTGGCAGATCTGAAGCCTGCTCCAAAGGGAGAGGATGGGCTTCAGGTTCAGAAAGCTAGGGCGCTGTCTTTGATACCAACATCAACTCAAGATGGCCCAGCCCTTGTGGTTCATTATGAAATGTGAGAAGAATAAGAAGAGAAGGTGTGGGCTCTATTTTCTGTAATTAGATACTAGCTACATTTTTTATGCACAGCAAAAGCCGAGATTGAGACTGCTAAATGGCACTTTTCTTGTATCTAAGAATGATTAAATGTTGGGAGTCACCTGTTAATAACAAACAGTTCTTAATTGAATTCAACATATCTGGCAGTTTTTTCAAAGGTTTGTTTTTTAAACCTCCACTGCATCTAAGTCTATCATTCTTCCTTCAGAAATTTCAGAATAGTTGTATGTGTGGCATTTCCTTTTCCCCCCCTCCTTTTATTTATTTTATTTTTACCTTCTTCTGCTGGATTGGTCTGAGACCTAAAAATGTACACTCAACTAGCATGACTCAGAAAAAGCCATAATTATGGAAAATATTTCTGACATGTCTTAGGAAAAAAAAATGTGTGCATGTATGTATCCATAGTAAACTATCTGGCTAGTTTTGTACCAAAGTAGAGTGCTTGGGAATTGGATTATGTATATTTTTGTTTGATAAAGAATGTTAAAAAACTCAGTGATAGAGCTCACATCTTATACAGGGTTAAAAGAGAGAGGGGGAGAGAGAGAGAGAGAGAGAGAGAGAGAGAGAGAGAAAGGGGAATGAAAGAAAAAAGGAAAGGGACAAAAGGTGACACTCACAGTCACTCAGTGTAGATGCTTACCTTCCCCCACCACTTTGCCTGCCTCTTCCCTCCCCCTTCACAGTCCCCCACCCACCACCCAAATCACACATATATCTTAGAAAACCACAACCTTGAGCTCAAAATCAGTATTTTCCTAGAGCCCAACGTTGGAAAAAATTGATAGAAGGGATTTTAGAGACCACAGAGTTCAACACTTCATTTTATAGAAGAGAAAACTGAGGTCAGAGTGGGGGCCATCCAAGTTCACTTAGCAGGTGGCAGGCAGAGTCAGACTTATGGAGTTTCTTTGTTTTCCAGTCTGGGCACAGGCACATCAATCCTGCCCAAGATTCTATTCAAGTCAACAAACAGTACAGGGACAGCCTCTGTAGGCCAGGGCGTGCTGAGAGTGACAGTGACGCAGGGATACCGCCTGCCTTCATGGTCTACTGGAAATAACCTTGGGGTGGGGGTTGAACAACACAAAGGGCTCTGTGGTCCCCAATTTCACCCTATGTTTTTGCCAGAAGCACTGACTCTTCTGAAAAACATCTCCTCATGCCTCAAAGTGAGCCTCACCATCTTGCATCACAGGCATGTTCACCACAAACCTGTGGGTGCTGTAACAAACTTCCTAAGCATGTTCTGGAAGCTGCACCTGATGAGCCTTCCAGAAGAAGGCAGAAAGCACTTTTCAATATCAGGATTCCAACTGAACTAACATTCCCTATTTTATTACAGGAAATAAAACTCAGTCTAGTGTCAACATATGTTAGAAATTTGTATAATTGGAGAGACCCCGAAAGCCTTCAATTTCCTATGCCTCAAGGGTTTTAAAAATGAACACAAAATTTTGGACATAATGTAGAAGAAAGTATTTAAATATTCATGCTCTATCATAATAAAGAGATTTCAGTATTGACGTTTGATACTTACAGCAATCTTTATTTAAGGCTGTTTTTTTATTTTAAGTGGTGGGAGGCACTCAGTTTTCTTTAAAGCTGTAATCAGAAACAAAGAAACTACTGTCAGATATTCCTGTCTCCGGGTTAAAACACTTCCCTCCTCAGAACACACAGCTCTTAGAAGCCTTGGGATGGGAATTCCACATTCCCAAAGGGAAAAGGGCAGCCGGAAAAAAGGTGACCAAGTCCTGGGTTTGCTTGTGACCGATGGGCATTCTCTGCACATTCCCTTAGGCGTGACAGCACATGCAGAAGAGTTCCTAAAATCATAATCGGAAAAGGCCATATCCACTTACCTATTTCTTTTGAGTCATCTAGACACATGTTTCCAACTTTGCCTAATTATTTCAAGAACATGGTCTGAAACTCCTTAGAGTGTTGATAAACTCAGAGTCGTTTTGCAGGGCAAGTGGACAACTTGCCGTATTACACCCTCTTCCACCATGGACTAAAGTGCTGCTTCTACTCGGCTTCAGAAATCATGGTAAAGACACTGCACTGAAGCTTCCAGAGCGAAACCTGTGGCTTTGGGTAAATTGACTTTCTGGGGTTCCCATGTATGAGGTCCCGGGTTCAATTCCCGGTACCTCCTAAAAAAAAAAAAAAAAAAAAAGCAAATTGCTTTTTAGTCTACCAGACTTCTTACTTTGCTGGAGCTGCTTCTAATCAGTTTCAACAATCTGGAACCTATTTCCCCATTAAAAAACACAAAAAACAAACAAACAAACAAAACAAAAAAACACAAAACAGACCAAAATAGGGAGGACTAATAAGACAAGCCCCCAAACAACGAACAGTTGGAATTTAATAGAAATAAGGACACTTACATTGCAGCTTGCTTCCCGGGGGGCTGAAGGCAGTGGCTGATAAAACCCTGCTGGGCTCTACTCAAAGGAAGCCTGTTTAAGTGGAGATAGTGCTGGGAGGGAGGCGCCGAACCCCACTCTGCATAGCCTCAGACCCGGCTTTCTCCTCCCACTTCAGGCACCAGCGCCAAAGCTACGCGGAGCAACTAGTCCCCTGGCTGCTGTACCTGATGCTTCTCTCTGTTCTTGGTGCGGTGCCAACTGCTTTGCCACCGTTTCCACGGTGCTCCGAGGTCTTTGCCCAGCACTATTCCTACTCAAGTTCATCTTTTCCTTTTTCATGCTGTTTCCTCTAGCTCCTACCCTCACCCTGAAATATTTTTGGAAAGATTTAGAACTCAAAATGATCAGGTAGTGTTACTTAAAACTAGAAATCATGGGGCAGGTTGCTACAGAGTGGACTCTGGAGCTGAGTGACTGCTCCAGGGGGAGAATTTTCTCTTAAATTTGCTACAGCTTCTTCTTAAGTATAAGCATCCAGCAAGGTCCTGAGGTGAGTGTGTGTGTGGGGGGGTGGGGGGTAGGGAAGGATAGATGTCTACAACTTATTTTCTGTAAACCAACTTACACTTTTCCCTAGTGAGGAGAAAACGAAAATGCAAACAATTCCCAGGAACATCCCTCTTTCTAGGTAAAAATCCCAGAACAAACTCTGCTGCCTTTTAAAAGTTAGGAAACAAACATTCCTATAGCTGAGGAACCTATAATTGAAGTGCAAAATCTCTTCGTTCCCCATTCTTCTTAAATTTCATTATTGTGACTTGTTCTGTTATGGCATAAATCTATCTCAGGTGCACTATTATGAGTATAGAATTTTGAAAGAAAATTTTTCCACATGAAGCATGCAGATGTCTGTTTCTCCAGGTTTCCCGCCAGCCTGGACGTGCCGATAGTCCTTGTCTGCCTTCAGCAAGGCGACCCAGGGACTCTCTGGCTCCACCCTCTGGACACCCGCCAGACCAAGGGCTCCCTGTCTGTGGCACTGCACTGAGGTCTGGGACCCCCTCCCTGCAGGGGCTGCAGGGCACGGGCGCTGCCCGTCTGGGACATGGGAGAGAGACGGAGGAAGTCGGGGCTCTTGATTAGAGTTTTGGGGTTTAGGTAAATCTCCAACACTTTCTTTCCTGGTAAAATAAGGAGATGATAAACTCCTACGTTTATCCTAAAGGAGAAAAACGAGTCACAAGAGGCCAAGCCCGAGGGCATGGCTTGGGAGTGAAAATCGCTTATGTTTCAATGAGCTCCTTGTACACAAATGGCTGCAATTGCTTCTAGTTGTAATAAGGATAATGATGATAATCGCCTCAAATGGGGAAGCATTCGCTGGGTGTGCCGGCACTGTGCTTACCGCTTTATACACCTTCATTTTTATTTATTTATTTATTTATTTTTATTGTGGGTAAAAATCAAAATTCTCACAATACATACAAACATTTGCAAAATGATATATAAATATATATGCATATATGTGTATTTGCTTACAGAAATGTTATTTATATATATATATATATACATATATTTTAAGAGGTACTTAGATTACCCAAAATATTACACGGAACCCACTGGGATTCCCATGTTGCCCACCTCCCACATCTCCCACCACATCCAACACAAACATCTCCCACAGTGTGGCCCACCAACCTCAATGAACTTACACATCCTGGAGCCTTGCCACCAACCATAGACCACAGTTCACACTGTAGACCACACTCTCTCCCACTCAGTTCTGAGTGGTGTGTGCTGATTTAAAATGGCCTACATCCGTTGCCACAATGGTATACACCTTCATTTTTAATGGTCACAACAATGCTATGAGGTAAATTCTGTTGTCCCTATTTTGCAGATGAAGAAACAGGTGCAGAGAGCTTAAATAATGTCCAAAGTCTGACATCAAATTTTGTACTTTTAACCACACTAGCACCATCTAGTCTTTACAACCCTGCCCGTTATTTGCCTTTAATTAATCAGTTAACTCAACCATCATCACGTATTTGTTGACCGCATCCCAGAGCTGCCTCCACGGCCCTGGCCAGGGGCTGAGGGCTTGAACTGAGTCTCAGGCCTTTTTGGCAGAGCTACCTCCTTCTCTACGCTCCCTGCTTGGCCCTTTTGGTCTCTAAGAAGCCACACCTTAAGTGCTAATCACAAAATTCAGCCTTGCAATTTGATATGAACAAGGTAGTGCAAAGCCTGTGGGTTCTGATTCAGACCTGAGTTTGAATGCTGGCTTTGTCCCTTACTAGCTGTGTGACCTTGGGTACATGCCTCACCCTCTCTGAACCTCCCGATTCTTCACTGTAAAATGGGGTAAAGTCACTTCATTTATAGGGCTGTGAAGAGGTTGATGATGTACGTAAAGTATGTGTACCTGGCAGGTGGATGTGCTCCTCTCCGTCTGGGTTGGTTTGTCCCTGATTCCTGAGTTGGTCCTTCTTCCCAGCTTGAGCCAGCGAAACAGGGGCACAGCTATGATCATGGAGACAATCACTCAGCAAGAACCCTGAACCAGGTAGTGGCACACATGGGGCTTACCAAGTTCTCATGCTGCATGGCTTTGGGGCGCCAGGGGCTCGCGGTCACCATTTCCTGGCATTGGCCCCTCTCCGAACAGATTCTGCTGCCCCTCTGTTGCTGTGGCTTCAGAGAGAACCCTGGGACTGGAGATCAGAAAGACAGCTGGGCATCCAATAATGAGAGTACACCTGTGTTCTTGAGTATTTTTAAACAGCCCTAATTGCACATTTTCTCAGTTCTTTCTTCAATGCTTTTGATATCATTTACGGAGTATCTTTGCTGGATGTTTATGCCTTAACGTTGTTTCCCTTTCCATGCCTCTCCTGTGTCTTTCCTAGAGTGTCTCCCACCTTCTCAACCCTCTCCGCCCTCCCTGGGAACCCCTCTCCCTCTCCCTATTCTCTGTGAACTCACCTTCCACCCCTTAGTCTGGATGCAAATCACAGTTGAGCATAGAGCTCTCCCTTCTCTTCAACTTTCTCCACGGAGTCTGTGCCCCTAGAAAGTTCTCTTTCTCCTCTCTCCCAATCCAACCTTTGCCTAAACTTTCATACCCAGGTTTCTTTCCTCTTCTATTTGTATTTCCCAGCTGACTCCTGTGCACAAGGCACTCCTCTGAACTTGAGACAATTTATGTCTGTATCCCTCCTGGACAAGTGATCAGACCCTATGGCCCTGCAACAGCTCAACATGCTGGTATTGTCTTTTAGTTTTAAAAATATTTTATGCTGCCCAGTCCCACCTGGATTGGAAGGTACTAGAAAACAAGGTCAGTATCTAATAGTTCTCTTTATTCCTAACAGACCTCTTTCTTTCCAGAAAGATATTGAGGCAGTTCGTCAAATATTTATAGGAAGAAAGGGACTAGATGAAGAAATAGGGAAGGAGGGAAAACAAAACTACGGATGAAAACACGATTTTAATGTTTTTCTCTACAGTGTCTTGCCTTTAGGTATTTCTAAATATGTGTTTGACTCCGGAATTATTACAATGCTATTTCATTTTGATTGCTGCTGGATATTCATCTACCCATAGGCAATTTAACTTTACACCTAACTGTACAGCAAGTGCATGTCCTTGGGCGGTGTCCACACTCAGGATTTTACAAGAAACACCACCATGGAGGGCTCGTCTGTATTCTGAGCAGGGCTTTTCTAAGTAGAAAAGCATTTAGAAAACATCCTCATTCTTTGCTTCCTATTCCCCACCCTCCACAGAGAGAAGCAAAGCCGGCAAGTCTGGAACAGAATGTTCCTCTGCAGTGTGTTCTGAGCCCACAAAGTTTTGGTTTGGTAAACAGCCAGACAAAAAGGTGCCAGAGGAGGGCCAGAGCCCCCACTGACCCAGAATGCTGCTTAGGGGGTACTCTTTGTGGTAGGCATTCTCTGGATGTGGGGCCAAGAGGCGGGCTTCTTGCTCAGCCCTCTACTGCCTGCCTTTGCCAGGGAAATGGGGGATGCGTGATGGCAGGAGACATCGAGGTGCCTGTGCTTTTAGCTTTAAACGCAGTTGTGCAATTATTCAGCTCCATTTCAGGCGTAAAAGAGACTGAAGATCCAGGAGCATCCAAAGAGAAATGGTTCTCCTGCACATAGCAGAAGGGTGAGGAAATCTCCATCCCTACCTAGAACTATCATGAGACATCCACACGTAATCACCTGCTTTCCAGCTTTTAAAGTAAACTCAGGCCAGTGTAAGGCTCATAACATAGTTCCCTGGTGTCCAGGGCCAGTGCCTAAGGGTGTGCAAGTTGTGCACTGCACAAATGCACCTTTTCTAGGGGGGAATCATTAACATCCTAGACATTTGTATACTTATTAGAACAATTTCTACAGATGGAATTACAATGTCTTGAGGAAAGGGGTGCTGGGGTGCCTTTGCACAGAGTCCTAATTGGAAAGCAATGGCCCTCCAGGTGCTTTTGTTTCTTTGGGATGAAAAAAAATCATTTCCCAATTCGGAAAAATTGAGAAAGGGGTAGGAGGAGAGTCTTTTCGATCTCTTTAGGCTAGGTTGAGGAAGGGATGGACATGTTGGGACAAATGAAGGTCAGGGACTGGTATGGCCACACTTCCCTGGACCATCTCCTGAGGGGAATCCACAGCTCATTGGACTGTTTCCTCCCTGTTAAAGACACTGTGGCACTGCCCCCAAGTTTAGGATTGGAGCTTCATCCCACCATTGGGCAGGGAAGAGAAGGTGGATGGCTGGATACCACCCTGGCTGCTGGGGCTCTCTGGGCCAGTGGGCTAATCAAGGGTTATAGGCTCCGGGCAGAGACCTCAGTCACCAGAGGATTAGTGGGGTGGGTTGAGGCCACCACCACCCCGGGGCCCCTCTTGCCCGGGGAGCGTCTTGGAGAGAGCAGGCATTAACGTAGCCCAGAAGCTGCAAGGGATGGAGTGGTCAGGCTAAAGGGAGGCTGCTCTCTGGTGCTAGAAAGGTAGCAGTTAGCTCAGATACCTCACAGTTGTCGCAGAAGGGGGTTTAATGCTGGACCCCTTTTGGTTATCAGAAATGCTTTCTTTTACCATCCCCTAACGTATACCAGTTGGTAGCCAAGAGCTAGTGAGGGATTCAAGGATTTAAGGTCTCCTTGCACTCACACCTCCTCATATTCCTCGCCTCTTCTCTCCTTAATGTTGGCATCTCTGCCAAGGCTGGGGTGCGGTTCCAAAGCTGAGCGGCCTCGGCTACAAATAACTCAACCACCTGACCAGATGGACCAGCTTGAAGCGGGATCATAATGCATCCTCAACTTCTTGAGTTGGTAAACTGAGGTACTGTGGCTTAAGTGCCCACAGATTCATGTTAGAAACTTAGCAGTCCTTGCTCTAATAGTGTGTAGGGGCACGACCAGGACTGACAAGGAGGAGAACAACAGTGCACCTCTGACACTGCGCTCAGTTGTTAAAGAATAAGCCTGACAGCCTGGCCCTCGGGCCTCGGTCCGTGGCAAGCCGTGGTCTGCACAGGGCAAGCAGGGGAGGGCCTGGCTCAGCTCACAGCAGCCCCGACATGAGCAAACTGCGTGGCTCTCCTCAGCTCTCCACAAGGGGTCAGCTGGGAATCAGGCCGGAGCACGCAGGCCCGGGCACTCCAGGCTTGTTCCCTTCTGTGGCATTTTCTCAAGTCTAGCCTCACTGCTGCAGGAGGAGGAGCGGCCAGTCCCACCAAGCATTTCCTGACTGAAGGTGAGCCTGCCTGGCAGCTGCTACCACATCTTCCTCTGTCTCCCGTTGGCCTGAGGGCAAGTTGACAAACCTACACGAGTTTGGGGCCCTGGGATCTTGGAGGGGTGTGTTGATCACCGTGTTTGAGTGCTAACTGCAGCTACTTGCAGCAGAAGCAAGAAATGTGTTTATGAGAACAGTGATGAGGTCTCTCTCACGCCAAAGTTGACAGACAGAATGGGAACTGGGGGAGGACCCGGTGATTAGCCCCCTCAGCCCCGGCTTGGCACTACCTGTGTGCTTTACTCTCCTTCTCCTGGCAAACAGGAGTTCTCTGCCTCAACGCTCTGGTGGGCTGGGGAACCTGGCTGCACTGGGGCTCCTGTAGTCACACCATCGCCAGTTCCAGCCACACACTAACATTCTTTTGCTCTTCCTAAAGCCCAGCTCCATGTTCTGGGACCTAGAACACAGTCGGCCAGCCATGTCTAGGAAACCAGAGCACATAACGCAGACTAGTCTTCTTATGGGCTTGTGTCTTGGGCAGGTGCCAGATCAAGAAAGCACAGCTTTAAAAGTGGTACAGAAAATTTGTAGCACCTTTGCTGGCTGCTACCCAGAATGTTGTGGAGCCAGCCTGCATTCTCATTGTGGGTCCCTGTCCCTGTTCCAGAGGAAGCAAAGTAACCCTTATATGTCTGTATGTCAGTGCCAGTGAATCGGGTGGCAGCCTGAAAGACTGAACCAGGAAACGCTCACTGGCTTATCCAGTGGAAAACACTTCTTTTAAAAAATGCAATCTCTCTTATAGAACTTAAAAAGTCAACTAAGCATTATAGCACCATTATCCTTTCTTTATAGTTATTTTACAATGAAAATTACTTAATTCCTCATTTAAAATTAAGATGTAAAATGGTGATAGAACTAGGAGAAGTCTTCCTAATTAATCACCAGCCCCTGCTTTTAAATAAAAGATGGCAATTTTAAACATTATTTTAATCCTTAGTTGGAGATACACCCAGTTTGACTTTGTCTCTGGTTATGGAAGAATGCAGCTTCTGGGACCAATGGTGCCTTTTCTCAGCTGATATGTCAGTTCTGGTTCTTGGAAATATAGAAATGTGGGAAGAAGTAGGGTGTAGAAAGGGAAGGACAACTTTCCCATTGCTTTCTCCATTTTCCCTCCCTGTAGACTTTTTCTCACTCAGCCCAGGTTGTTATTTTCTCTCAACACCTATATCAAAGGAAATATCTGAATAGTGGGTTAATATTTAGTGATATTATGTGGATTTTGTTGGTGGGGATGTGCTGATGAGGGCAAAGTCATGGAGTTTATTACGGAGTCAGTCCATTAGCCCTGTGCATGACACACTGACACTGACCAGCCATCCCCTATGTGCCAGCCAAGGCCGTGATGTGGGCCATGGGAATGTGACTGCACGAGGGCAGCTCCCTCCTCCTTACAAAAGAACACTCAAGACATGGCTCAGGAGCTGTCATCTTTGAAGACAAGGATCTGTTGTCACATAATTAAGTCTACACATGACACTGGTAATGAATAATGTTCTTGAGTGAAGGGGGACAGCTAGTGAGAAATTTGAACAAACATTCCGGTAACTCATGAACAAAAACAGTATCTCTATGTGGATTCTTAAGGCTTAACATCATTCAGAGTTTTAGCTTTTCTTGACCCACAATTTTGCAGAATCTGAGGTTGACAGGACCTTAGAGAGAGACTCCACTGCTCGTGTAAGTCTATAAATTGCTCAGAAGCTTTTTATCGCTAACATTTTTGAAGGAGAAACTAGTTTTAAGGTAATATCCGTTACAGCCTTGAAGGGAGGAGAAAAGTTACCCAAGGGCAGCCTTGGTGGTGGGTGAAGGGCCCAGAGCTTTGCTCAGTTTGTAATCTGATATTTCTATCCAAAGAGATGGTGGACAGCCTGGGCATTTTGTCTTGATTATGGAAAAACATAATGCACTGAAGTCTCTAGAAGAGCTTCAATCCTTTTTGCCTCAAACCAATTGCTCTATTTATTTTTCCACTTAGTGCATTTCATCCTTCTAATAAAAAAAAATAATCCCAATTCTAAAAATGAAATCCCTGAACATGGTTTCCTAATGGTGGCTGTTCACTTCCATTCTGTATTGGGAGCCTCACCCTAGGTAAGGTCCTTTCTTCTGTCCTTAGCTCTCTGCTCAAAATCCCAATGTGTTAGGTTGTATATATGGTAACAGAATAGAATTAAAAAAAAAAAAAAAAATCCATGGAACTGTACTACACAGTGAACCCTAAGTTAAACCATGGACTATAGTTAACAGTACAATTATAAAAATGTACCTCCAGCAATTAGAACAAATGTTCCACACCAATGCAAGGTGGTATATAGGGTGGTATATGGGAATCCTGTATTTCATGCATGATTGTTCATAAACCCATAACTTCTCTAATAAAGAAAAAAAATCTTCAATGTGACCTTGGCTTCTAAACTTGAAAGTCCATTGGACCCACACTATCTTGCTTGTTCCATCCATTCACTCATCTAGCCATTGTCTAATATATGCCAAGAACAGTAGGATTCATAGATGAATAAGAAGTTGTTAATTTCAAGGATCCCAGTTTGATGAGCTTTTCTATCTTTCTGAATCTTCCCCTCATCTCCTGTAGTGTTGTTTAATTCTCTACTCTTCTCTATATGTATTTTCCCTGGACAAGCTCCTCCATCCTACTTTATCGCCCATCTATTTCATCATACTACATGATTTTATTTTCAGTTGGGTGTATTGTAAGGAGCCCCAGACCCCCAGAAGGTAACGTTTTGTTTCTTTTCCATTAATACCCCTGGCCCTAAACAGCCTCTGTTCTGATTTCTATTACTGTATATCAGTTTTGTCATTTTCTGGATTTAATAAAATAGAAATAAATCAGAGAGCCCCAGGCTAGGAGTTGAGAGGTACTGGTCTGACTCTGATGAGATTGGCACTTTGCCCATCAACTTCTCAATTTTCTCACTTGTAGAGGAGGAGTTGGGCTAAATCAGGGGTTCCCAGTCTTGTCTTCACATTGGAATTCCCTGGTGTTCTAGTTTGCTAGGCTGCCGAAAGCAATATACCTAAAATGGGTTGGCTTTTACAATGGGAATTTATTAGCATACAAGCTTACTGTTTTGAGGCCATGAAAATGTCCAAATCAATATGATACCTTCTTCCTGAAGACTGGCTGCTGGTGATCCTGGACTCCTCTGTCACATGGCAAGGCACATGGCGGCATCTGCTGGTCTCTCTCTTCTCTTCCGGGTTTCCTTGCTTCCAGCTTCTGACTTCTGTGGCTTTTTCTTCATTGCCTGAATTTCATTCTCTTATAAAGCACTCCATTAAGATGATTAAGACCCACCCTGAATGAGATGGGCCACACCTAAAGTTAAGATCCTACTCACCAAAAAATCCTACATACAATGGGTCCACACCCACAGGAATGGATTATCTTTAAGAATATACTTTTCTGAGATCCATACAACTTCAAATCATCACACCTGGGAAACTTTAAAACAAATGCCAAACATGGAGCCCTCTCCTAGAGTGTCTGATGTGACTGGGGTGTGGCTGGGTATGCCTAGGCATTGTGGTTCTAACATGCAGCCCAGATTAGACCAAATCTCTCTTACCCTAATTCCTCAACTTCCAAAACAAGAAAGTGCATCATAGTGGGATCAGAATTCCAGGCAGCTGTAAAACCCTGGGGGAAATGACTTCACCTTTCTGAGCCTTAATTCCATTATAAAATTGGGATTAATAGTTTCTACCTTGCCAAATGTAAGGATTAAAAAAGATCATGGCACGTGACAGGCATTCAAACAATGGTAACTTTTATTATTCTCTAAAACAGAGGACTGTTTACCTGACTTCCTTATTTTTGTAAATGGTGCCGTCATTATCCCAGTTCTTAGGCTCAACAACTGCTTGCTTGAGTGAGCATAGTGGATCTGACCATACCCAATCAGAGGAAAGGTTTAATTTCCTCCATTCTTTTTCGCGTTTTCAAGTTTTGCTACTCAAAGTGTGGACTATAGACCAGCAGTACTGACATCTCCAGGAGCTTGTTTAGAAATGCAGACTCTCAACTCCACTCAGATTCAGAATCTGCATTCTAAGATCTCATGGGATCTGTGTGCACGTTAAAATTTAGGAAGCACCACTCTAAAGCCTCCTGTCCCTGAGACTTGGTGAAAGGGATGAATTCAGCTTTTTGGAGTAGCAGCAGTTTACAAATTCCAACGTCTTGGTTGGAGAAACCATGGTGAGCCCAAGTGAGTCATGGTTGCATTCCAGCTGGCAGCATGGAGCATGCTGGCACATGCTGGGCCATGCCAGTCGAAGGCACTGCTCTAGGCAAAGTTCCATCCCATTAGAATCCATTGAGTTAATCCATCAGGGCCTGTGTTCTGCCTGGTGCTGATTGCTTTCACATAGGTTTGGTGCCTCACCTCCATCAGTCACCAGGAGATATCATCATAGGTGGTGGAAGGCGGATGCTTGGCTTGCACGCACAGGGGCAGGTTCCTCCAGAGTCCTTTGCATCTTGCCCACCCACAGGACCGACACCTCCAACAATCCAGGAGCAAGTCCTTGGGGTCTCAGGGATCTTCCCTAAGCCTTTTCCTGGTGGCCCCTACCCCTGGACTCTCCACCTTGCTCTTAGGCCAGGATTCCTGGGCCTTTTTATCCCAGAGCCCCTACAATGATCTCAGTTTCCATCTCTCCCTCTCCCTCCCATTCATACTCCCCCCCCCTTCTCCCTTTCTCTCTTCCTCTCTTTCCTTTTCTCTCTCCGTCTCTCCTTTTGTCTCTCCCCCCTCACTCTTTTTCTCCCTTTCTCTCTCTCTATCCCCCCTACACCTCTCTCTGTCTGTCTCCTGTATACAACTCCTTTGACCAAAAACTTGTGTAGAACTATACTTTCTATAAGTTTACATTACAACAGTAGACATATTGAATGCATGTCTTCAAACTACTCCTGCCATCCCATTTGCTACCCTTCTCATCCCAGGGAAGGGGTGGGTAAGTGCCCCCACTAAGACACTGAGGAAGGGGAAGCCTCAGGTTAGAGCAGCAGTTATTGGCACTCATCTTCCAGAATATCTCCCTTTTATCTCAGAGCATTTAGTGTTTGGAAGTACATAATTGTGTGAGTTTTCCCACTAGACTGCAAGCCTCCTGAGGGCAGGGTCTGGGCTGGTCTTGTTAACTACTGTAGTTCCAGTGTATGGCTCAGTGCCTGGCTCATAGGAGGCCTTTGTTATTTGCTGAGTAACTGGATGAATAAATGAATGGATGACTTAGTGACTTTGGTGACTTGGACTAGGGTGAGTTTTCACACAGTTCTCTGATAAGGATGTGTATCTTTGGTATGGAAAGTGGGTGGGGATAGATTTACCCCAAACATAGCCCTCAGGGCAGGGGTACAGCACCTGACTGGGGCATGCAGGGCAGGAGGCAATGCTCCTGCTATCTGGAACACACCTGGATGGCCGTTGCCCATCTGTTCCTGCCATAGGCTAATCTGCCATAGACACAAAGCAGGCAGCCCACCAGCGTGGCAGGACTATCCCCAGCATCCAGAGGCTCTTGGCTTGCCTCCAGGACTCCCTGAAATTGGGGAGGCTTGAGCCCCCAGCTCCTGGTACACAGGTTGGCCAATTCTGGGGCCACCTTTCTGCTTGTGTCAAGCAGAAAGGAAGCCTGTATCTTCAGGGCCTCCTTGGTGGAAACCACTGTGGATGATACACGACTGTCCCAATTCCAGCCGCCAAATCCGGGCTCAGCCTCAATGCAGGGAGGTCTGGGGTCCCCAAGACTTGGGTGTGGAATACGGCTTTTGGTCATTCTGTGAGGGCGTAATTCCAGTGAGCCACCATTTGTCCACCCCCAATTTCCCATCCTATTGTGTGCTAGGTAAGTCCTCAGGACTCTAGGTATAAGATAATTCTCACATCCTGATGCAGCAACAAGACACAAAGAAACATTTGTGTCAAAGTCAAAGTTATATATTTTCAGGGGTCACATTATAAGCAGAATAGTTTTCTTAGCACAGAAGGGATTTGCATTATAATCAGCCTAAGGAGGAGCCCATCATGCAGTTTCCAAGCAAGGGACAGGATGCCTGCTAAGTTTAATCAAGAACTGATAAGTTTTAAGGATCTAAGTTATAGTAGATTTTATGTATTTAGGTGCTAAATTGTGGGCAGACATGGTTTAGGGCTTCAAAAGTTTGGGCAGATTCAGTTGTGTCTAGAGTAGCCAGAGGAAGCTTTACTGAAGATGCAGGCCTAATAATGCCCTTAACATATCAGTGCAATTTAGTGATGGCAGGAAAGAGGAAAGGGCCATCCATGCAGAGACTTGAGTAGAAGGGAAGAGAAGCACGGCCTCGTGCTCAGATTGGAGAGAAGGGTGTGTTCTGTGGGTCATGGGCCACAAAGCCAGCCCCCACTTGGTCCACAGGAGAGCAGTGCCGGATGTTTGCACAAGGCATGAGAATTTGTAGTGCACTCTGACATTTGCTTCCTCGTGTGATGTGATACAATCACCAGGCATTGATCCCCTTCCAAAAGATTCAGCATCAGCTAACGTATAAATAAGAAACATACTACATTATAGAAGGAAAGCTATATAAAAATAGCATTTAAAACAGCAAATGTCTACTCCAAGTTCCAAAATACAGGTCAAAACATACTCTACAGCTGGACTTGAATGCATTGGGGTCCCTTGTGTAAAGTGCACACCCAAATAATAACTATGATATTAAACACACTCTAGTTTTCCTTAAAATTTGAGAGGCTTTTGAAGTTAAGCGAGATTTAGGCTGCTCTCTATTTTCCATCGATTCCTAGGATTCTCTGTAATGATGAGAGGTTTCAAAAACTTCCTACTGGTCAAAAATCTCCTTAAATGGGGTAGCAGGTGTAGCTCGGTGGTTGAGCGCCTGCTTTCCATGTACGAAGTCCCGGGTTCAATCCTTGGTACCTCCTAAAAAAAACTCAAAACAAACAAATAAAAACACCTCCTTAAACGTGGCAGATGCTTGAGAACTGCAGCAGATGAGGAAGTTTCTCTCCCTGAAAAGCAGTTTTAAAAGCAAGGCTGACTTGAGATTTTTTTTTTTTTGTTATACCTCCTCACCCCTACCCCCACCCCCGGCCATGTTAATATTCAAAGTCTGTTTTCAGATCAAATAAAGGCTACCTACAAATAATATATGACAGTAGTCACTTTTTAAAAGTCATAAAACACCAGCTGAGTCATTAGGACATTTTAAGGTTCTTTACAATTTGGGGCTTTTCGGAATATGGGGGTGTTAGGAGATGCTCTCTAAGGCTCTGGCAGTGCTAGCCCTCTGCAGCGTGGTGGTTGCTTTCAGAACTGCTAACAAAGAAGACTGTTTGGTCTGAGACTTACAGGAGGCAGGATTAAGCCACTGGGAAATGACCTGTGGGGATCACCAAGGCAGGCTTGAGGCTTGAAGGGAGGATGGGGTTTGCTTGATTACTGGCTGGGTGTGTGGCGAGTGTTAAAAACCAGACAAATAGATATAGCTCTCAAGTAAATGGATCTCGGAGCCATTAAATCTCCGTGGACAGAATAGTGAGATGATGGAAGGGTTGTTTCAGGAAGACCCTGGAAGCAGGGCAGAGGTGTGGGGAGGCAGACTATGAGCCATGGTGCCTGGGAGCAAGGGGAGAGGGCTGCACACAGAGAAAAAGAGACAGACAGGGTATGGGTGAAGGAAGGGAAGAGGAAGAATAAAAAATGGCATAAAAAAACACAAAACCCAAAAACAAACTGTATTAGTCAGTGTTCTCTAGGGAAACAATCAACAGGAGATATCTGTCAATAATATGAGATTTAATAAGAATCTTTCACGTGACCGTGGGAATGCACAAGTCCAGGTTCCACAGGCAGGCTGCAAATCAGGGGCTCCGATGGAAGTCCAGTGGAGGTCTTGATGAGTTTCTGGGAGAAGTTGGCTGTCCAAAGACAAGCTGGGAAATTCTCCTTGAATGCTGAAATCACGTCCCCTTTTAAGGCATTCAACTGATTGGATAAAACTGTCACCCATTGCTGACAGCAATCTCCCTGATTGATGTAGATGTAATCAGCTATCTATGCAGTAAACTCACTGGTGACTAAAGTCTATAAATGTCCTTGTACTAGCCCAGTGTTTGCTTGATCAAAGAACTGGGCACAATTACCTGGCCAAGTTGACACATTAGCCTATCCATCACAATCCATGCCTTGTCATCTCCGCAACCATACACATTACCTTAAAGCACCCTTAGTCTCTAAGTAAAAACAATAACAGACATGCATACATATATATTTCCACCTAACAATGTTTAACTCTCCTGTGTACAACAGGAAATGTATTAATTCCCTACAGAATAGGGTGCAAGTCCTTGGGTAATATTCACTCTTAAACTTGACATCCTTAAATATTATGACATAACACTAATACAACTTTTCATACGATAGGGGAAAAGTTTGGGGAAGAAAAAGAAATTTGTTTTGTGTACATATACAATCATACTCATAGCAAAACAAGGAAGAAGGGTTCATGACTATTACAGTCCTCATTTCTGTAACTGGTCATATGGTCGAAGTTCATATTTATCACTACCTTCTTCCACTACCCATTCCATGTTCCCGTTACCCTCATCAAGCACTTCAGCTGGCTGTGGTTCTTTGCCTGGTGGGGTGACCCAAGCTTTCATTCCTGAAGATTCTGGGTCATTGTTAGTCCTGTTCAGATTGGGTTGTTGCAATTTTCCATTGACTTTAATCACAGGGCATGGCAGTACTAGGAGATGCCCTAGAGGATCTCCCGTATGCCAGGCAAACTCTTCTTTACCACCATTATGTAGACGCAGTACTATTTCCCCTTGATAGTCAGGATCAATCACCCCAGCCGGGACAGTAATTCCCTTCTTTGCCTGTTGATTCACAGGTAAGAGGAGCCCAAAGTGTCCAGGTGGCAGTCTTAACTTCTAGCTCAATGGAATTGTTGTATTCCCTGGTGACAGCACTCCTCCTTTTGGGACTAAAACCTGTAGACCAGCAGAGCTTAAGGTTGCAGGGACAGGAAGCAAAAATTTTCCTAGTGGGTCACTAAGGGTAATAGTGAGTGGTGCCACTCCCATTTCTATTCCCTTGATTCCTGAACCCACGAATCCTGGTTATAGGAAAAACAGCATCATAGAGTGGACACTGATTTAAAGCATACACAGCCTCCTGGAGGACATTGCCCCAGCCCCGCAAGGTATTGCCACGTAGTTGGCACCGTAATTGAGTCTTCAAAAGGCCATTCACCATTCTATTAATCCAGCTGCTTTAGGGTTATGGGGAACATGGTCAGACCAGAATTTCATGGGCTTGTGCCCATTCCCGGACATCATTTGCTGTGAAAGGGGTTCCTTGATCAGAAGCCATGCTGTGTGGAATGCCATGGCGGTAGATAAGACATTCAGTAAGTCCACGGATGGTAGTTTTGGAAGAAGCATTGCATGCAGGAAATGCAAACCCATATCCGGAGTATGTGTCTTCCAGTTAAAACAAATCACTGTCCCTTCCATGGTGGAAGTGGTCCAGTGTAGTCAACCTGCCACCGGGTAGCAGGCTGGTCACCTCGAGGAATGATGCCATACTGGGGGATGAGTGTGGGTCTCTGCTGCTGGCAGATTGGGCATTCAGCAGTGGCTGTAGCCAAGTCAGGCTTGATGAGGAAGTCCATGTAGCTGAGCCCATGCATAACCTCCATCCCTACCTCCATGGCCACTTTGTTCATGATCCTATTGGCCAATGACAGGAGTGGTTGGGGAAAGAGGCTGAGCATTAGCCACAGAGCAGGTCATCTTATCCACTTGATTGTTAAAATCTTCCTGTGCTGATGTTACCATCCGGTGAGCGTTCACGTGGGACACAAATATTTTCATGTTTTTTGCCCACTCAGAAAGGACTGTCCACATACCTCTTCCCCAGACCTCCTTGTCACCAATTTTCCAATCATGTTCCTTCCAAGTCCCTGACCATCCAGCCAAACCATTGGCAACAGCCCATGAATCAGTGTACAAATGCACTTCCAGCCATTTCTTCTTCCAAGCAAAATGAACCACCAGGTGCACTGCTCAAAGTTCTGCCCACTTGGACGATTTGCCTTCACCACTATACTTTAAGGATGCTCCAGAAAAGGGCTGCAGTGCTGCAAACGTCCACTTTCAGGTGGTACCTGCATATGGTGCAGAACAATCTGTAAACCAGGCCTGAGTTTTCTCATCCTCAGTCAACTAATTGTAAGGGACTCCCCAAGAGGCCAAAGCTGTGGGCTGGGAAAGAGAAGGTAACATGGCAGGGGTGGTGACCGTGGGCATTTGGGCTACTTCCTCATGTAAGTCACTTGTGCCTTCAGGACCTGCTCGAGCCCTATCTCGTACATACCACTTCTACTTTATTATGGAGTGCTGCTGTGCACGCCCAACTTTATGGTTTGGTTGGCCAGACAATACCCAGCTCATGAAGGGCAACTGAGGTCTCATGGTAACTTGATGGTCCATGGTTAAGTGTTCAGTCTCTACTAAGGCCCAGGAGCAGGCCAAAAGCTGCTTCTCAAAAGGGGAGTAGTTATCTACAGAGGATGGCAGGGCATTGCTCCAAAATCCTAAGGGTCTATGTTGTGATTTTCCAATAGGGACCTGCCAAAGGCTCCAGACGGCATCTCTATTTGCCACTGAAACTTCCAGCACCAATCTATCTCCTGGATTATATGGCCCAAGTGGTAGTGCAGCTTGCACAGCAGCCTGGACCTGTTGCAGAGCCTCCTCTGTTCCAGTCCCCAATCAAAACTAGCAGCTTCTCTGGTTACTCGGTAAATGGGCTGGAGTAGCACTCCCAAATGAGGACTGTGGTGTTTCCACAGGGCAGGCCATGGCAGGCTTATCTGGTAAAGTCTCAGCAGAATTTAGGGTCCCAATGTCCTCACCAATATTATCATCATCCCATATGTCTCCATCCCAATCCTCTGGGTTCCATTCCTTTCCAATCAATGCCTTCATTTTAACTGCAGAAACCCTGTGGGGTTGAGATTTTAGATTCCTCTGTAACTCTGCTACTCATACAATGAAGTTCTGAGTTTGGTTTCAGATATCTCAAGTCTGTGGCTACAGGAGACAAGATTTTCTTTCAGAGCACACAGAAAGTTTCACATAATTTATGCTGCATTTAAGTTTCAAATTTGAAGTCTTTAGCTCATCTCTCTCTTTTTTTTTTTTGTAGCGATATCCAGAGTATCTAGGAGGAGCCAGCCAACATCATTATACCTTCTTACCACAAAACTCTGTTAAGGTGTTGAACACACTTTCACCCAGATCCTTGCTGCTTATAAGAGTGGAAGTAGGGGAATCCAGTGATGATATTTTGTATATCTCTATTGACAACTCACGCCATGGACTCTTAGCGGCCTCTTCATTATTGGAAAGGGAGTCATTAGTACCCTTGAGTCCAATAAGAGTAGAGAGCCAATTACAAAAGTCCCAGAACCACCTCAGACATCCCATGTTTAAGATTCTGTTCCTCAAGAACCACTCCCAGTACCAAGCTGTATTAGTCAGGGTTCTCTAGGGAAACAGAATCAACAGGAGATATCTGTCAATAATACGAGATTTTATAAGAGCCTCTCATGTGACCGTAGGGATGCACAAGTCCAGGTTCCACAGGCAGGGTGCAAGCCAGGGGCTTTGATGAAAGTCCAGTGAAGGTCCTTGATGAGTTTCCGGTAGACGTTGGCTGTCCAAAGATGGGCTGGGAAATTCTCTCTGAGTGCTGAAATCCTCTTTCAAGGTACTCAACTGAATAGATAAAGCGTCACTCATTGCTGACTGGCAATCTCCCTGATATGATGTAGATGTAATCAGCTTACTATGTAGTAAACTCACTGGTGACTAAAGTCCATAAATGTCCTTGTATTACAATTAGCCCAGTGTTTGCTTGACCAAAGCACTGGGCACAATTACCTGGCCAAGTTGACACATTATCCTAACAAAGGAAAAAGAAAACAAAACAAAACAAAAATGACACCAAGGGAAGAGGATGTGGCTCAAGGGGTTGAGTCTCAGCTTTCCACATGGGAGGTCCTGAGTTTGGTTGCTAGTGCCTCCTAAAACAAAACAAAACAAAACAAAAAATAAACGAAATGCAAAACAAACAAAAATACCAACTCAGGGGAGCTGATGTGGTTCTGTGGTTGAGCACCGGCTTCTCACATACAAGGTTCCAGCTTCAATCCCCTGGCCTGTATCTCAAAAAAAAAAAAAAAAAAAAAAAAAAAAAGAAAAGGAAAGGAAAAAGCATCAAGGGTTGGTGAGGAAGTATTGGCATGGGAACGCATATACACTGCTGGTGGAAATCTAAGTTGCACTTGAACTGCCTGATTGTATCTACTGACGTGGCTAGCTACCCGCCCTGTGACCCAGCAATCCCCTTCTAGGAGTATACACAACAGAAATGTGCACATGTGTTCACATAAAAAGATATGCAGAGCATAGTGCAATGAAGCACTAATGGGAAACAACCCAATTATTTACCCATAAATGGCAGAATGGATAATAATAATTTAGTTGCACAGCAATTGAATGATCTACGTCATGCCACAGCATGAATGAATCCCATAGACGATGCTAATCAGAAAAAAACAGGCACAGAAGAGTATGGATGGTGAGCTTCCATTCACACCAAGTTCAAAAACAGGCAACATGGTTAGACGTCAGGATAACAGCCACCTTTGGAAGGGGTGCCGGGAACACTCTGCGATTTGATCTGGATGTAGGGGCACTGAGCTTGAGGTGACTGGACAGCAAGGTGGAAATGCCCAGGATGCAGTTGGAGATGTGAGACTGGACTGGGGAAGAATCTGGGCCTGGAGATGTTGAACACAAGGAACATTTACACAGAAGCGACAGGGACGACAAAAGCACAAGAAGGTTTTCTGGGACAGGTAGGGGTTCAGTGAACACATTAGGCCCCATTAGAGGGTGAGAGGAGGCTGAGGATCGTGCAGCCCTTCCCTGCATTGCTTGCCTCTGCTTGGCTTTGTTAGTGATATCTGGGCATCAGGACCTATATTTTGGTAGTGGTGGGGGGAGGAGCAGATGCTCCTTAGGCTCTTCTGGTGACATCATCTTCCTTTTAAAAGGTGAAGAGACAGAGGGCTGTTGAGGTGAACCATCCAAGGCCATGGACTGGTGAGTGGAGGGGTCAGGGGCCCCCGCCTTCCACCTCCAGGTACGTGTGCCCCCGAAGCACTGCGGCTGTCAAGAGTGAAGGGGCTTGAAGCCCGAGGGGCAGTGGACAACGTGCTGCCCGGCATGCCTCCCTTGAGTACAGGGGCCTCTGGAGATAAAGGAGGAATGCTCTGGAATCCTGCACACACAGAGCTGTTGTCCAGGCTCCTCGTGTGGCTGCCCAGCCTGGGCTTTTTCTGTAAGCTCATCTGGTCAGAGGGTCAGGTGTCATCCCAGATACCTGTGTGATGTAGTGGTCACAGTGCTGTGTCAGTAACCAGAGCTAGTACATTTCCTCTAATGGAAAATACCAGCGCAGCAGGGATGACCAGACACACCCACACGAAGCATTGAAGTCTCTGCAGAAATGCAGAAGAAAAATGCGATACATAGAAGAAAGATTTCTCTTTGTTTCTGACACATACACAGAGCAACTTCTCCACCATGAATGCTCAGACCTGAAGGCCAGGAGGGGCAAAGGAGCCTGTTGGGGCCAGTAGAGGAAGCCCTCCATTAAAGCCCCTCTCCCGTTTTCAGGACCCTCCTCCCTTAATGGGGCACTACTCCACCCGTCCATCTTACCTCCCATTACTCGCCAATGGGGTCACACACTTCCCCCCAGACTGGAGATGTTCCTGCCCCAGTGCCTTTGCCTACGCTGCTCACCCAGCCCCCAAGGACCTGTTGGGAGCCAGATGGAGTCGATTGACATCCTAGCCTGGGACTTCTTAGCATCATGATTTGTTTATTTGGGGTAAGTCCTGTTACCTCTCCTCAGTTTCCTCTTTAAAATGGAACGGCCTTCCCAATGGAACCACTGAGACTTACATGTGAAGTCCCTAGCAGAAAGGTCAGCACAGAGGAGCAGGCAACAAATCTAGATGTTCTCCATTTCAGTCCCATTAACCCCTGCCCAGAACGTGCTGGTAGTCAACACAACCTTGTTCTCCAAGCATGACCAGCTATTTCCCTCAGTGTGACAGTTTACCTCCTCCCCTGAACATGGTTGAGCTCAAGGCTGAAGGGTGCCCCGTGGGCCTTGGAGGTTGCTGCTGGAATGGCTGCTGGGCTAGCATCAGGGTGCTGGGCTGGAGTTCTAGAGAGTGGTCTAAAGGGCCCTCAAGAGGCACATTGAAAGGCTATTGTTGGTGGGCAGGGACAGGCCATCAGCCTGTTACAAAGTCAGACCAGGAGGGTTAGAATAAAATACACAGCAAGTGTAGAGGAAGGAAATGGAATTTTCTCTTGAGAATCTGAGAAGTATTCACAGAAGATGCTGGTGGACATTTGAAGTGGGTATTGAAGACTGAATAGGAGTGTCTCTGGTGGGCAATGGAAGAAAGGGATGAAAGAATAGCATGAACAAAGACAAAAGACAATTATGGTGCATTGTGTTGGAGTCTCAGAAATCTGAAAGAGTTGAGGGAGGGAAGGAGTAAATGTGTGGGTGGCTGGTGAGAAGTGCAGCAGGTAGCTGGGCCATGACGGGCCTTGTCTTCCAAGCTCAGAAGTTTGGGCTTTATCCTTCAGGAACCTTTGAAGGATGAGAAGTAGGAAAGTCCACCACTACTACCTTCACCTCCACCTCATCTCCACTTACCAGAGTATCTATTACAGTAATCATCCTAACAGAATGAATGACCATCACGCTAATTATAGTACAATTAATTAGGGGCTAAAATTTGAATTACATCTAATTTTCTTTAGTAACTAGCATAATGGCCTGGAGAAGGAAGGCTGAACAACTTTGTTGGAGGGAGGCTCCTCTTCGTCTTTGCTAACGTGCTCTTCTGCTCACCACCGGCTGCTGTGAACTGTGCTGCAAGCAACGTTACAAGGTCAGGATGAAAAATTAGAGACGGGATGGAAAGGTTTCTGAGTATATGGAAGAAAGACGGCCAAGGATGAATTTAGATTTGTTAATAACAAAGTTGAATGAATATTTACTTCTGCAATTCACGCTTTCCAGTTTCCTGGCAATGGAATTTTTGCCTTGTGGTAGAACAAAGGCCAGGATAATCGAGCTTTATCTCTATTATTTTATTTAACTCTAAAAAGAACTACAATAAGAAATTCTTATTATTTCCTTGTTAGGATGGTAACTTGGGCCTCAGAGGCATTAGAAAAATTGCCCAGGTCTTACAACTATTAAGCACTTTTCTTAGCAGCTATGTACTCCCATGTGATCTGCTGTCTTTTTGGGACTCAGTGACCTGGGGACAGGCTGGAGACTCAGAGACCAGGCCCAGAGTGGAGAGCCTGGGATGGAAAAGGAGAGCAAAGAGGAAAGGGAGACGAGCGTGGCTTTTGGAGATGCTCTGGCTCCCTCTGGTGATATTTTAAAGGTGTTGCAGGCCGAGGGGAGCTCAGTGCCCTGGAGTGATTACTTGGGCTGCACAGTGTGTGTTAACCTGCGGAAGGGCCAAGAAGTGGGCAGTGGAGATGAGGGGGGAAAGGACAGGCTGTTCAGAAAGAGCCATCTTGATCCTAGGGACCTGCCAGCTTCTGCTCCCCATAGCTCCATGGACGACTGGGCTCTATCTCTTTATCCAAGGGTGAACAGGCGTTTTCAAACTTTGGGGTGCACAGAAAGCTTGGGGGAGCTGGAGAATGCAGAGTCTGGGCTCCAGGCCCAGGGTTTCTGATTATTAGGTCTGAAGGAGCCCCAGGTCTTACATCCCTGCTTCTGATGCAGGTGGTTCTTGGACCACATTTTTAAAAAATCAGTGTTTAATATTTAGCTTTAAAAGTTTTTAATTCTTTAGCAGTAAACTAAAAAAGTGGGCCTATATCTGCTTTCCAAAAGGGACCTAAAGGAATTCACAGGTTACTGTTTTATTTCTGCTCTGACCTGGTAAAAGGAAAAAGATACAACTCTATACAACCTCCAACCCCCAACCACCCTGGTGGCCTGTTTTCTCAGAGCAAATTTAGAAGAATTCAGTAATTTTCAAGTTAATAATCCGATTCCCCCAAAAGGGTGGATCTGAAACTTGAGTTCCCCGGAAGAGTGTTCCTAGAGATGTTAACAGATAGTCACAAGAAAGCCTCCTATGACAAAGTAAGGTGAGAGACCCATGGAGGCACTCTGTATTCAAGTCTTTCAGAAGCTTGCAGTAAAGAAAGATATTTAACTTTATTTAGCTTAATGTCCCTGGATCCTATTGGATCATGTGACTTTTTTCTTATTTTTATTTTACTTAATATCCTATATGCCAGTTTCCATGATACACCTGTTTAGAAATACTTCCTTAGAGCAACAGAAATGTAAACTGAAGACTTTTCTGGGTTTTGAAATAAATTCCTATAAATGGCACTGGAACAACTGGCTATCTATATGCAAAATAACGAAGTTAAACTCCTACTTCACAACATAGGTGTAAATTTTCATGATCTTGAATTAGACAATGGTTTCTTAGATATGACATCATATACTTAATGATATACACTTAAGTTAGGAATTGTGTATGGCATTAGTCACACAGAACTGAAAATTCAGAGTTTAAATAAGGCAGACGTTTATTTTTCTCTCACATAAAAGGCAGTTCAGGGCTGCTATGGCAACTCCCAAGGTCATCAGGCATTCAAGATCACGTCTAGGTTTTTTTCTCTACCATTCTTAGGATATGAGCCTCATCCTCAAGCTCTCAAAATGGCTGCAGGAGGAGAAACTACCACATCTGTGTTCGGGCAAGAAGTTTAATAAAGTGAAGGGGAAAAGGCACATGACAGCTGAATCATTATCTTTGAACAGAAGCTTCAACCTCCAAAAAAACTTCTGCTTTTTTCTCAGTGGCTGGAACTTAGTACCATGGCATCCCAGTAGGCAAGGGAGGCTGGGATATGGAGGCTTGTTTTTGTTTTGTTTAACTGAGTCCAATATTGCCCTAACCAAATTGAGATTCTATTTGTAAGACAGAAGGAGAGAATGGATATGGATATGGAGTAGATAAGGAGCACCCTATACCACATTTGGTAATTGAAAGAATTTTACGGCTCTTCTGCTCCCAAATAGGTGCGATTGATCTATGCAACGGATGTAGGCCATTTTAAATCAGCACACACCACTCAGAACTGAGTGGGAGAGAGTGTGGTCTACAGTGTGAACTGTGGTCTATGGTTGGTGGCAAGGCTCCAGGATATGTAAGTCCATTGAGGGTGGTGGGCCACACTTGTGGGAGATGTTTGTGTGGGATGTGGTGGGAGGTGTGGGAGGTGGGCAACATGGGAATCCCAGTGGGTTCCATGTAATATTTTGGGTAATCTAAGCACCTCTTAAAATATATGTATATATATATATATATAAATAACATTTTTGTAAGCAAATACACATATATGCATATATATTTATATATCATTTTGCAAATGTTTGTATGTATTGTGAGAATTTTGATTTTTACCCATAATAAAAAAAAAAAGAAAAAAAATAACAATAAACAAAAACAGACAAACATGAAAAAAAAAACCAACAAAACAAATAAACCAACGTAAGAAAACACCTTTCACAGTAAAAAAACAAAACAAACAAACAAAAACAATGTATGGGACAGAACCCAACCTGTGGGCAAATCCTACCCAGCCTAGCAATGGTGCTCATTGTGGGGTCGGTAGGAGCTCCTCAACTTCTCTCTCCTGGCTCCTCCTGGAATTGTGGCCCTCCAATATTCTGCCCCTGAATACTTGGTTTGCAATTACTTTACATATACAGGGAGAACAAGAGACTGCACGGAGAGGAAAACCATTCTTTCACAATGGACAGCTACTGATGGTTCTGAAGCTCCTTCTTCTCATGTGACAATTAGTCCTTCTCCCAGGAAAAGATACAGATAAGAGACTGCGCTCTTTTTCAAAATATAAACTCATTGAGGGAAGGAAAATTAAATACGAGCAGAATTTATTGCTCTCAGTCCATCTGTGAACTGGTTTGCTTTCGATGTTTCTGTTGAAAATATTATAGTGGTATGAGCCTATGGACCCAAGAATTTCTTTCTGAGGAGAGTTATGAAGTTGGTCTGAAGATTTCCCCCCAAAGGAGTCACCCGGTTGAGCCCAAAGTGCATGTGTGGGTTGTGGGCAAGTCTTAGAGTCTGATCTGAAGACCAAGTGAGTCATGACAGTTTGTGGGTTCTTGGCTGTTCAGGTGTTGCCAGAAACCCACTCTCCCTTGGCACAGGGCTTGTAATGTTTGAGTGCATCTTCATGTTGTCTTATACAGGAAATAAAGGGAAAGTGAGAAAGAGAAAGTAAAAACAAACACATCTCATTGTGGTGGCAAAGACAAAGGACTTATCCTTGGCACTGTAGTGAACTAGAGAGTCGAAAATCTTTCCACCACAAAATACCAAAAACACTGGATAAAAATAAATATTTTTATGTGAATAGTTGCACACACAAGAAAGTAAAAAAAAAAAACAACGGCCAAATATGAAGATGAAGCAGGAAGCAGACTGTTAAGCTAATGCTGGAGTCCTGATGACCCTGGAGAGTTGTGTTGCTAATTCCAGAAACTGGGAGCCTTGTGTTAAAGGCCACACAGTGGACAGGAGGCCAGGCTTTGGGTCTTGGTGAGGGGAGGAATGGGACTTGAGAGCACAGCATTAAATCAGGTCCATTGAATAACTATATATATCCTTAGGGAATGAATGGTCTAGAAAAATATCCAAATGCTGGAAAAGAAAGATTGTCATAAGGCAACTTGCTTGTTTCAGCCATGGCTTGAGGTGAAAAAACAAAATTTCCAGAGAATTCACACCCAAACTCTGTATTAATGTAGGTTTGGGTGTGAATTTATACTACTTAATGGCCCAGAAAAATCCCAATCTGAGAAATTAAGATTATAAAGTATTGTGCTAGTAGCACCTGCAAGCATGGAGAAGTAAAATCACAGCCTCTCTGGAAAGCTGCATCCTCAAACCCCATCCTCAGGATTCCTACATGTCTAAATAAGCCAAATGTGAGTTTAAGATAGGAATTTACAAATATATCTGAGGAAGCAAGTCACCATGAAAGAGAGTCAGCAGAAACAATGCGCAACAGTTTAAGATCCTCAAAGGCATTAGGCATTAGAGTTTTCAGATATAGAATGTAAATAAATATGTTTAAAATGTTTGCAGAAATAAAGGAGGTATTGAAAATATAAACAAGGAATATAGTCTATAAAAATGATATATCAATAGTTCATGTTTTTTAAAATTGCTGATACACACACATAGGCACACATAAAATCCATTCTCCGATGGATGCACATTTGGATCGTTTCCAGCATTTAGCTTTTCTGTATAAAGCTGCTATGAATTTTCAAGTGCATATTTTGTATAGGCATATATCTTCTTCTTGGATAAATACCTAAGGTGGGATTGCTGAGGTGAATGGTACGTGTATGGATAAATCTCAAAAACCTGTTCAAAGAAAACAGACAAACAAAAAAGACTACAAACCTTATGATTCTATTTATATGAAATTCTAGAAAATATAAGATTGTAGTGAGAGAAAGCAGGTCAGTGATTGCTGGGGGCTGGGCTGGTGGGAGTGGAGTGACTACAAAAAAGATGATGGGACTTTTTGGGGTGATGGAAATGTTCTATATCATGATTGTGGAAGTGGTTTCACGACTAAATATTTGTCAGAATACATCAAATTGCACACTTAAAATTGTGTCATTGTATGTAAATTATACCTCAAGAAAGCTGATTGGGAAAAGAAAAATATGATTAGGTAGATATGAAAATTAAGCTATAACTCATAGAAAACTATAGTAATCATTGATATTTAAAATTCGACAGGTGGAGCAGGTGGAACTCAGTGGTTGAGTGCCTGTTTTGCATGTACGAGGTCCCTAATTCAATCCCTGGTACCTCCTTAAAAAAAAAATTCAATGGACAGGTTAAACAGCAGAAAAAAAAAAATGAAAAAAGAATTAGTGAACCAGAAGAGGGAGCTGAAGAATCTACCCAGATTATAGCACAGAGAGAAAAAGAGAAGGAAATCATGACAAAGTTAAGAGTTGGAAAGTAGAATAAGGAGATCGTACATATGTATATATATTTTATATATATATATATTTTTTATTTTAAGTTGTATATCTATTAACAGAATAAATAATTTTCAAAAAACCCATAGACCTGTGCAATGCAAACAGTGAACCCTAATGTAAACTATGGACTATAGTTAATAGTATAATTATAATAATATTGTCTCATCAATTGTAGCAAAGGTACCACACTAATGCAAAGTGTTAATAATAGGGAAACTGTGTATGTGTGTCGGGGGGTTATATGGACACTTGGTACTTTCTGCATGATTTCTTTGTAAACCTGTGACTGCTCTAGTAAGAAAAAAGACCAAATGTCAGATTAGATTTAAAAAATAACAACAAAGAAATCCAACCACATGTTGTATATAGAGCTATACATAAGTTCACAGAAAGTTTGAAGAGGAAACAGACACTTGAATATCCTTAAAGAAATTAAATGTGAAATTTAAAATCTACCCAACAAATCAAACCCGAGCAAACCACCACAAAATAAACAAACAAAAAAAATCCCACCAAAACCTCACAAAAAGCCACCAGGCCAAGACAGTTTTAGGGGTATAACTACCAAATGTTTAAGAAAAGGATGAATCCAGTCTTCTACAAATTCTTCCAGAGAATAGAAAACAAAGATTTTACTAAGTTTACTTTATTAGACAAGCTTAATACCAATGGTACTAAGAGAAAAACAATTACAGGCCAGTTTCACCATGAACACAGAGGCAAAAATTCTAAATCAAAGTAGTATCAACACATAAACATACACACATGCACATTCAAACTTATAAATACACATCATGTCAAGTTGGGTTTAAGAAAATTCAATATTAGAAAATCGATTAATGTAAATCACCATATTAATAGATTAAAGGAAAAAAGGCAAATGATTATCTCAATAGATATAGAAAAGGCACTTGAAAAAATTCACTACTCCCAGCCAACAGGGGATAGAAGGGAATTTCCTTAACCTGATACAAGGTATTTACCCCAAATCCCCAGAAAATATCAACCCTAATGCTCAAATGTGGGAAGCATGCCTTTTAAAAAGTTACAAGAGAGATCAGGATGCCTTCTATTACCACTTCAAACACTTTGGGAGGTCCCAGGCAGGGCATTAAAACCAAAAAAAAGAAATAAAATGTAAATGACTGGCAAGGAATAGGTAAATCAACCTACATAGATTATGATTGACTACATAAAAAGTACAGTATAATCTACATATAAATTAATGAATGAACAAGAATTGGGCAATATTAAAAAATCAATTGCATTCCTATATACCACTAACAAACATTCAGAAAATGTAAATAAGTATAAATAGTATTAAAAATTATAATAGCAAAAGAAAAGTAAGATGGCTAGGAATCACTTTAATAAAAGGTATACTGTTTTTTTTTTTAGAGAAAATGATAAAAAAATATTGAATGATAGATACTAAGGGAAACCTAAATGAAGAGATGTTTTTCATGTTCATGGATAAGAAAAACTCAGTATCACAACAATGTCAATTTTTCCCAAATTACAATTGCACAAAATTTACAAATTAATCAAATTGCAAACAGGGTTTTTTCCCTGGAGCTTAACTGGCTGATTTAAAAATTAATATGCAATATCAAAGGTGAAAGAATGCCAAAAGCAATTTTGAAGATGAAGAGTAAGATGGGGTGAGGATGGGGTTGCCCTACCACCTATGAAGATATATTTGAAAGCTTTAGTAAGACAGTCTGATCATGCTATTTGACGGGGGGTGGGGTGGGGTGAGGAGGGCTTCAATTATATTCCGTTTCTTAAGATGGGTGGTAGGTACATGCACGGTCCAGGGCAAATATTTGTTGTATTCTTTTTTTCCTACCATTTTTAACGAGTTAAGTAGTTTATTATAACTACTTTTTTTTTGTTTTGTTTTGTTTTTTCATTTTTGTTTTATTTATATAACTACTTTTTAATATATAAAAAACTAGTAGCACTGGTTGCGCCTGGGGAAAGGAAATGGACAACTGGGTGACTGAGATGGGGGATGGGGGAGGCTTTTTGTATCTGTGGTGTTTTTGATCTTTGAACTTGAATTTTGAAATATTACCTCCATTGAGTTATCTCCTCAAAAAATATATTTTATAAAAATAGAAGATTGATAAAGAATCAAAGTAAAGTAGAGCCCAGAGAGGGGAGTCACCTGTAATTTTCAAAAGTTCTAGAACAGTTTCTGTGAGGACATGTGAATATCTTTGAGCAGGTCTGATGTGCTCTACAGGTGAGAGTTGGCATTTAAGGACTTCCAGGTGAAGAACTCACTAAGTAGGAGTACTGTGCTGCGAATCGAGCTTAGTGATTCTCAAACTCTAACCTGTATCAGAATCACCTGGAGGGCTTGTGAAACGTAACTTGCTGTTCTCAGCCCCCAGCGTCTCTGATACAGCACCCAGGGAAGGGTCCAAGAATCTGCATTTCTAACAAGTCCCGGGGTGGGGCTGATGCTGCGGGTCTGGAGACCACACATTGAGAACCACTGCTTTTCAGACCTGGTCCTCTCAGTTGGCCTGGGAACCTGCATCATAGAAAACTTGTAAACATGCAGAATCTCAGGCCATACCTGGGATGTGCTGAATTAGAATTGGCATTTTAACAAGATCCCCAGGTGATTTGTGTTCACACTAAAGAATGAAGCAACACTACAGTCTAGTCATTTGAGCCTCACAATAGCCTGAGCCAGTGCTATTATTAGCTATTATTATACCCATTTCACAGATGTGGAAATGGTGGCCGAGAGAGGTATTTGGTTCAGAGTCATGGAGCTGGCAGAGCCAGCAGCAGAGCTGGGATTGGAATCCGGCTCTCTGGACCCCCAAGCCCACTGCTTGAGCACTTGCACATGGTCTCCCCCTCTCTTCCCTCAAACAACAGTCCTAGAACCTGGAGTCCAAACGTCAGCTGAGTCAAGCAGCAAGGTCGTCCTGAGCACAGGCTGGCTGTGCTCGGCAATATATTTGGTCCCAAGAATATGCTTATTGGGGGCGGATGTGGCTCAAATGGTTGGGCGTCCGTCTGCCATATGGAGGGACCTGGGTTCGATCCCGGGACCTCCCGGTAAAATTAAAAAAAAAAAAAAAAAAAAAAAAAATATATATATATATATATATATAGAAGGCACATGGGCTGCCAGGCTCTGTGTGCCGGTGAGCCACCAGGCCCCGGGAGCCATGCAGCAAGATGATGACGTAACAGGAGAGAGACGCAGGGGAGAGACAAGATGAGATACTGCAAAAAAGCCAGGAAATGAGGTGGCGCAGGTGGCAGAACACCTCTCTCCTACATCGGAGGCCGAATCCCGGTGAAGACTGGAGGAGGAGGATGAGAAGAGATGGCAGGAAACAGATACAGAGAATTGCCCAGTGAATGGACACAAAATAGCAAATGGGGAAGGGGGGGTTTAAAATGGATAAAGTAAATAAATAAATCTTAAAAAAAAAAAAAAAAAAAGAATATGCTTATCTAAGTAGTTATAAGATAAGGGCCCCAACCTCAGAATTTGCCACCTAGTTGAGGAAATAAGACCCACCCAGATGAAACAGGCAAGACCAGACAATATAAAATTAAATAAGTATGGCCAATATTACTTTTTACATTGAAAGTGTAGTTTTCTTAAAGAATATGGTAGCTACTAGGAAATTCTGAAGGCAAACCGAAATTTTTTTTATTTGGGGGGGATGGACACACTATTTATATTTTCCTCAAGTTATGCCAAACCTTATTTCAACTCCACTGTTGGCAGTGACTGTGGCCTCCAGGAGCTGCTCTGGGCCACTTGGGCGGCTGCAGCGATGAAGGGGAAAGAGGGTGGGTGAGGGTCCCTCGCTGCTCTTGGCACCTGCTCGACCTTGGGTTGGGCCTGACCAGGACACAACCTCGCAAGCTCCAGGCTGTGCAGAACTGCCTGGTGGCAGGCCAGCTGCCCACGATGCTCAGCCATCCTTGGTCTCATGGGGCATCCTGCTCATATCCTGTCCTGAGCCTCTTCTCCCACCCACCTCCCTTGGTCCTTCAGACACCTGGGGGAATCAGCCTTCTCAAGTCACCTGAGATGCTTGTGGAAAATGCAGATTCCTGGTACCCCATACCAACTCAATACCAATATCTGAGGGTGGGGCCCCAGAATCTGCATTTTCAATAGACATTGCCTGGCTTAAATACAAACCTTCTCGAATTAATGCCAGCCTTAAGGGAAGCTCAAGGAGGTTCCCTGAATATCGGTAGGTATTCATTAAGCATGTGCCATGTGACAGGGCCTGGAGGTAGGGGGCAGCGAGAGGCACATGGTCTTGACCCTCATGGAGAGTGTATAGCAGGGAAGGCGTTTTCCTGAGTGAGTTGCAGTGTGTTGCATTGTGCAGGGAGGCCATCCCCACCCATACATGCCTGGGTTTGGGTGAAATTCTGCTAAACATCCTTTCAAAGGGCATCCAGGGGGATATGTGGGATGGGAAAAGGCCAGCGGCTCTTTTTGCAACTCTGCGATACAGTGTTTTGCTGGTTGACTATGAGAAGAGCTCTGGGCCTTTGCTTTGCCCCACTGGGGAATCTATGAACGCTTCGGCCACTGGGTATCATCCTGGCTTGTTCCTGTCGCTGCACTGTGGAGCCCAGGTGCATGGGCCACAGGGTGGCAGCTGCCTCCTCTACACTTCCCTTTCCCTTGGGCATGCACCCTCTTCTTGTGGGCCCTTTTGTGTCTGCTGGGGTGTGGTGTTGCTGTCTCATGCTGTCCTGAGTGAGGAGAGGGTTTGAAAAGCGGCGAACTAGTTCAGGGTGTATTGGAGGCTTCTGCCATGGGAGGGAGAGCTCCAACCACCTTCAAGAGAGCCCAGTGCAGGATGGCTACGCTATTTGTGGGGCCCAGTGCCAAATATAAATGTGGCCCCCTTGTTCAAAGAGTAGTAAGCATTGCAAGACAGTGGCAGCAGAGGATTAAAGAGCAGGCTCCCGCGTGACTGTATGGGTCACAGCCAGTGAAGGTAGCCCAGCATGGAGCACAGGAGACAGGATGGACTGTATATGATCATAACCTGCAAATAACTTGCCTGTCTGAGGATCCAGTGGTCTATGGGAGAGAAGAGAGTAGAATTGGGAGCTAGAAGGACATGGGGGTGGGTCCCCATGTTTTTGTTGGACATGACTTCAAGGATCTACTTTAGTGGACCTAACGGCCTGTCTTTCACTCATTGCACATGCAGGGAAAGGGTGGGACTCTGGGGATGTACAAAACCCTGCCCCTGTCTGCAAGAAGCTCACAGCTCAAGCTGGGGTCTGTTGGATGTTCCTGTTGAAAGCCTGAGGCCAAGGAGCCCAGGTGGGGCTTGGGAGTGTGGGAAGCCTGCCCTGGAAGGTGACTTGCAGTTAGGAAAGGTGGTGCGCATTCCTCCCCCAGCCCCAGACCTCTGCCCTGCCCTCCAGGCCTTTGGACCTGCATGGTCTGTCTTGCTCTAGGCCTGGGTTGCCAGAAACTAGCTGGGCACCAATATCTCTCAGGAAGCTTAAAAACAAAAACAAATGGGTGAGCAGAATGATTCTCTGGGAGAGGAGGATTCCACAGGTCTTAAGTGGAGCCAGGAACACAGGTTAAATTTGTACAGATTCAGAATTAAGAATTGCTTGTTAACTCCCAGGGGTGAGCCTCCCTGGCACCAAGGGATTATTACCAAGCGTTAATCAGTGACACATTTGAAGAAAGACCTTGAGCAAAAGGGGGAAATATCAAATAAAATAGTATTTTTATGGCAAAGAGATTTCCATGTGAGTCGAGAGGTCATTCTGGAGGAGGTTAGGCTTATGCAGGTCTCAGCCAGACTCCACAAAATGCACAGTAAACAAAGCCACAAACAAAAGCGGCTCTGAGGGCTCTAGGGACGTTGGGACACCATAGGCAAGGCACACAGCCACATGAAATCAACACCCCCTCGCTGGGCTCTATCTGGGAATATAAGAAAAGCTATTTCCCCAATATAATGGCGTTTACTTAGGTATAAATCCCCTAATCATGATTCTTATTTTATTTGAACCTATAATTTTCAATTTACTTGATAAGTATACTACTCTCCAGTTCCTTGGGCCTGCCCTGGACAACTAACAAAATGATGATGATGGACCAGCCCCAGCCCAAAAGGAAGGAGTATCTTCAATGGCAAGCAAAGCAATTCCGTTCCTCTGCCCTGTAAAATTTACGGCCCTTCTCAGTGTGAAGTAGTCAGAGTGGACATTATCCCAAATCCCACAAGATTGAGAAATGAGCAAAACTAAGGGGGGGGTGTAACTGCTGACTAAAGCAGATTTACTGTTATTGTAGTTGTTGTTTTGTAGTAACCGAGTAACAGGCACCATTGATATAAAACTAAGTTTTTAAAAAAGAGAAAAGAATTGCTTGTTGAGAGGCCAACTCAACCCAGGGATGGGAACAAGTACCCCTTGATAAAATAATGCTGCCTGGGGCTCATCCCACCTGCCAATGTTTTAGAAAACCTCCCTGTAGCCTCTCCATCTTTAAGAGCACTGGATCTGAGCACCCCACACCGTCTACTGCACATTGGCATCCCCTGGGGAGCTCTGAAAACTCCTCCTGCTTGCCTCCTCCCATGAGATTCTGAGGAGCTGGTTTGGGCTGTGGCCTGAGCACTGGATTTCTCAATGCTCTACTGCCTTATTTTCCCACCACCCACCCTGTGACCCCCCACGCCACGGCAGCTCACGCACTCCCTAGCAATGATGGCTCCCTCCCCAACATTTCAGTGGCTCCTCTTGACTCTGACCGCTCAAGAAGCGCATGCTGGGGAAAGCAGTGAGAACCACTCCTGGCCCTGCCCTGGCTCCCCAGGCACTGCTCTCAAGGTGGTAGAGACACGACACACCACCAAAACCAGCCTGCTTTTGGCTCTCTTCCTGCTGCTGCTCCGCCTGGCCCACCAGCCCTTGCGCTCTCTCATTTCTCCTGTGTCCTGCCTTTCTCCACCTGCTTTCCTTCTCTCAGTATCCACCTTGTCAGAACTTCCTGCAAGTCTTGATGGAGCTCCCTTTCTATCAGCACCACCTGCCCACCTGCAGCAGCAGCAGCAACCACCACCACCTCCCACCCCTAACTCCTCCATCCCTGCGCCCGGGACAGCCTCCCACCCCAGCCCTTACCTGCTCCCACAGCACACCTGCTCCCACAGCGCACCTGCTGCTTCTCACCTCCAGCCACGCTTCTCCAGCCGGGCCAGCACGCCTGTGCGTGCAGGTCCAGAGCCGATGCCTCACTGAGCAGCACTGGCAGAGATGCTGTGGACAAAATGTTGTTTCCTTCCTGGGCCAGGCAGCTCATTTGTCAGGCTTCCTGGCCAATGCAGAACCTTGCTTGCTCCTCAGCCTATGGAGCCGGAGGCTTCTGGTTAGTTGTTTCGTTTTTTAAAAGAGGCAGACCTCACTTCTGAGGAGTCCCTGTGCTTCCTGTCTCTGCCCCTCCCACCTCCATGCACCCAGCGCTTCTCGCTGCACTTCCTTGATCAAAATTCACCTGAGGAGGGTGAAGGCCTCACATGTGGCTTGTTAGGGACAGGTTAGGGTCCAGGAAACAGACCCCAATGCAGTGTTTTCAACATTTATTGTACATTAGGCCTCTCAGAGGCTTTAAAAAAAATTCCTGTGCCCAGGCCCATTGCTGATTTAATTGGTCTGGGGTGGGGCCTGGGCATCAGTATGTTTAACAACTCCCCAAGATTAAGAACCACCACGCAATAAGCCAGCAGCATCTGTATAACCTGGGGGTTTGCTGGAGTCAGATTCTTGGCTCTACCCCAGATCTACTGAAACAAATCTTTGGGGTTGGGGCCTAGGGATATGTGTGTTAATAAGCCCTCCCAATGGTTCTTATATACCCAAGAGTCTGCAAACCAGGGCATTACAATATGCAAGGAAGTGGGAGGGCATGGTTGGAAGCAGAATCCCTATTTTTAGGTCTATACCATTGGTTCTCAAGGTATGATCCTTGGACCAACAGTGTCAGCATCATCCTGGAACTTGTTAGAAATGCAAATTTGCAGACCCCACCCTGACTTGCTGAATCAGAATATCTGGGGATGGGACCCAGCAATTGTTTTAATAGGCTCCCTAGGTGACTCTGATGCACTCTCAAATTTGAGAAGCGCGGTCTACCTGAGACCATTACATGGTTGGGGGCCCAACAGTGGAGACCCTTTAAGGAAAGGATGTTTGCTAAAGACTGTTTGCAGAGGCTTGAAGTTATTGCCTATGAAATGATCCAAATGCTTAAGGTTAGGTCTTGCGTATCAATATGAAATGTTCATTCCCTGGGCACCATTCATGTAAGTTGAGAGGAGGCTTGTATTAGTCAGCCAAAGGGGTGCTAATGTGAAATCCAAAAACGGGTTGGTCTTTATAAGGGGTATTTATTTGGGGTAGAAGTCCACAGATACCAGGCCATAAAGCGTTAATTTTCTTCTCTCACCAAAGTCCATTGCCACGTGTTAGAACAAGACGGCTGCCGACCCTTGCCAGGGTTCAGGCTTCTTAGGTTCCTCTCTTCCTGGGGCTGTATTTCTCTCTGGGCTTAGCTTCTCTGTTTCCTCCACAAGGTGAGCTGTAGACTATCAGGTAAACAGCTTGCTTCTCTTCTCCTGGGGCCTTCTCTCCACCATCAAAACTGCTATATCAAAACTCCAACTTCAGAACTGCTTCTCAAAAACTGCTGCAACTCTGTTCTTTGTGATGCCTTTTATATTTTCTTCCCCCACCCACCAAGGGATGGGGCTCAACACCCTACTGATGTAACCCAGTCAATGCCCTAATCATAACATAATCATGCCCAGATTAGCAGATCAGTTTACAAGCATGATCCAATTATATTTTTGGAATTCATAATTACATCAAATTGCCCAACAGCTACACCACCCTCTGAATTTCAAAAATACATTACAATATTCAAAAAACCTTAAATCAGTAACAATTCAAGTACAAAATTATATCATAGGCAGTTTAAAGAAATACAGTTTGTCTTCAGGCAAAATCCCGTCTGCTGTAGACCTCTGAAACTTACAAAACCATTTAGCTGCTTCCAATACACAAATGGAAAGACAAAGGATAAACATTTTCATTATCATAAGGAGAAATTGGGATGTTAAACATAAGTCATGGATCCTCTATACTTCAGTAAACCTGCAGGGCATCCTCCATTCGATTTCAAAGTCTGAGAGTCATTCTTAAAATGATGGTTTCTTCTCCTTGGGGCCACATGGGAACCCACCCTTTCCACAGGCTTGCCCAACCGCCATTTTCTTGGTTCCACCCTCACCTTGGTGTTGACCAAGCTCCAGACCTCACCCTCCAAGAGTGTTGGGGTGATTGCCACACCTTACGTAATCTTTGGGTTAAAGTCTTAGCCCCCTAGTACAGTGAAGTGAAGACAACATTCCCCATAACCTTTGGCATACAGGTTCAACCCTCTCAGAGCAATGGGTTGACCACCTGGCCTTCTCTAATCCATGGGGAACAGGAGCACCCTTCTCAGATCTATGGGGTGTTGACCTTAACCACCCTAATCTTTGAAGAATGTGCTCCACCCTCTCTGCACCCTGGGGTGGCAAAAGTCTGGGAGAACATTGGGTGGGGACATCCACCCTCTTCAACTGCTGGGGCAAACTCACCCTCTCTGTACACATGGGTGGGGGTCCTCTCTTGGCCCAAGGAGATGTCTTAATTCCAGACCTCTGCTTCCACGGTTTTCTTCTTAAAGCTGTTTCTCCTTCAATCTCTCCTTTCCATGTCCTCTTTTGTCCAAGCTGACAGTGGTTTTGTTCATACAGCTCTCTCAAAAACAAAGTCCATTGCTGGAATCACAATATGTCTACAACAGAATACCAGTGTATTAGTCAGGGTTCTCTCGGGAAACAGAATCAACAGGAGATATCTGTCAATAATATGAAATTTTAAGAGTTTCTCACACAACTGCAGGGATGCACAAGTCCAGGTTCCGCAGGCAGGCTGCAAACCAGGGGCTCCGGTGAAAGTCCGATGAAAGGTCCTTGATGAGTTTCTGGGAGAAGTTGCCTGTCCAACGACGAGCTGGGAAATTCTCTTTGAATGTTGAAATCACTTCCCCTTTTAAGGAATTCAACTGATCGGATAAAAGCATCATCCATTGCTGATGCAATCTCCCTGATTGATGCAGACGTAATCAGCCATCCATGCAGTAAACTCACTGGTGATTGAAGTCCATAAATGCTCTGTATTACAATTAGCCCAGTGCTTGCTGGAACAAACACCTAGACACAATTACCTGGCCGAGTTGACACATTAGCCTAACCACCACAAGGCTACAAGCAATAAGTTTGGAGACAAGATCCATCCAGCTGTCCTGCCTGAGATTCTGTGTGTCTATTATGTGTGTGTAGTTGTGTGTGTGAAACAGATTTCAAATTCCAGCCAGTATGAATCAGTGGACTGTGTAGAGAGAGAGAGGGTCCAGGTGGGAGGGCCTTTCAGTTAACCAACTATTTCTTGGCTACTATGTGGACTTCATTTTCCTTAAACAGATGATGGTCTTCCTTCTCCACTCTGGTGAGGTAGGGAGAGGAAAGAAGTAGGATGATCTAAGTGATGGGATGAGAGACAACTGTAGCTCACCTCCCACTTGGGTTACCCCTAAGCTATGATGAGCCAGTCCTTTCCTCAGCATCTCAAAGCAAAGCAAAGGAACCAATCTGAACATTCTGGCTCTGGACACCCACATTTTAAAAGAAACCCCATGAGAAGATGCCTAGGCTCTGATGGAAGTTTTTGGTCACCGGGAAACTGGGAATTGGAGCTGAGGGTAAACTCCTCCTCCCTCTAACCCCAATGCCATGGTCCCACAGGCCCAAGCAGTAGATGCCTTACGTTCCAGGTGTTCCCATTTAGCCTTTTTGTCTTAAAGAACTTGTAGGTTTACACAAAAAATCATGTCACCTATGTTCACAATCTTGTGCTACCATGACTACCATCCATTACCAAAACTTCATGATCAACCCAAACAGAAACTCTATACAATTTCAGTATTAACTCCCCATTCCCCACCTCCACCCCATCCCCTGATAACCTATATTCAGATTCCAACTCTGAGTTTGCTTGTTCTAATTCTTTCATATCAGTGAGGTCCTACAATTTTTGTCCTTTTGTGTTTGGCTTTTTTGACTCATCATTATGTCTTCAAGGTTCATCCATTTTGTCCTATGTATCAGAACTTCATTCCTTTTTATGGCTTAATGATATTCCATAGTATGTGTATATCACATTTTATTTATCCATTCATTCATTGATGGACACTTGTTTTGCTTCCATCTTTTGGCATTTGTGAATAATACCACTATGAGAACTGGTGTGTGTTTTAGTTTCCTAGACTGCTTAAAGCAGATACCACGAAATGGGTTAGCTTAAACAATGGGAATTTATTAGCTTACAGTTTGAGGTCAGGAAAATGTCCAAATCAAAGCATCATCAAGATGATGCTTTCTTTGCAAAGGCCAGGGGCCAGGGATTATTGGCTCCTCTGCCACATGGCAAGGCACATTATAGCATCTGCTGGTCTCTCCCTTCTCTTCTGGGTTTTCTTGCTTTCACCTTGAGGCTTTCTTTGTCTTGCTTCTGTTTATAAAGGACTCCAAAAATAGGATTAAGACCCCTCCTGAATGAGGTGGGTCACACCTTAATTGAAGTAACCTCATCAAAAGATCCCACTTAAAATAGGTCTACATATACAGGAATGTATTAACTTCAAGAATCATGTGCTTTTGGCCATTTGTATTTCCTCTTTGGAGAAATGTCTGTTTAAGTCTTTTGCCCATTTTAAAATTGGATTGCTTACTCTTTTATTATTGAGTTGTATGATCTCTTTATATAGAAAATCAAACCCCTATTGGATATGTGGTTTCCAAATATTTTCTCCCATTGAGTGGGCTGCTTTTTCACCTTCTTGACAAATTCCTTTGAATCACAAAAGTGTTTAAGTTTAGGGGGATGGATGTGGCTCAAATGGTTGGGCGTCCGTCTCCCATGTGGAGGGACCCGGGTTCGATCCCTAGGACCTCCCGGTAAAAAAAAGTGTTTAAGTTTGAGGAACTCCCATTTATCCATGTTTTCTTTGATTGCTTGTGCTTTTTCTGTAAGGTTTAAGAATTTACCACCGACCACCAGGTCTTGAAGATGTTTCCCTATATTTTCTTCTAGGAGCTTCATGGTTGTAGATTTTATAGATAGGTCTCTGAACCATTTTGAGTTAATTTTTGTATAAGGTGTGAGATAGGGTCCTCTGTCTTTCTTTTGTCTGTTGGCATCCAGGTCTCCCAGCACCATTTGTTGAATAGACTGTTCTGCCCCAGTTGGGTGGTTTTGACAGCCTTGTCAAAAATTACTTGACCATAGATATGAGGGTCTGTTTCTGAACCACCAATTCGGTTCCATTGATCTACGTGTCTAACTTTATGCCAATACCATGCTTTTTTTTTTTTTTTAAACTACTATAACTAGGTAATATGGTTTAAAGTCCAGAATTGAGGCTTCTCCAACTTTGCTCTTCTTTTTTTAAAGTTGTTTCTGGCTATTTGAGGACCCTTACCCTTCCAAATAAATTTGATAATTGTATTTTACATTTCTTTGAAAAAAGTGCTCATGGAAATTTTGTCAGGATTGCATTGAATCTGTACATCAATTTGGGGAGACTTGACATCTTAAGGATATTTAATCTTCCAATCCATTAGCACAGAACGTTCTTCCATTTATTTAGGTCTTTGTTTTTTTAATTTCTTTGAGCAATGCATTGTAGTTTTCTGAATACAAGTGCTATGCTTGGTTAAGTTTATTCCTAAATATTTGATTCTTTTAGTTGCTATTGTAAATGGAAGTTTTTTTCTGACTTCCTCCTCAGATTGTGCATTACTAGTGTATAGAAACACTACTGATTTTTGTATATTAACCTTGTATCCTGCCACTCTGCTGAAATTGTTTATTAGCTCTAGCAGCTTTGTTGTAGATTTTTCAGAACTTTCTAGGTATAGAAGCATATCATCTGCAAACAGCGAAAGTTTTACTTCTTCGTTTCCAATTTGGAGGCCTTTTATTTCTTTTTCTTGCCTGATTGCTCTAGCTAGAACCTCTAGCACTATATTGAACAACAGTAGTGACAGTGGGCATTATTGTCTTGTTCCCAGTCTCAACAGAAAAGCTTTCAGTCTTTCACTGCTGAGTACAATGTTAGATGTGTGTTTTTCATATATGGCCTTTATCATGTTGAGAAAGTTTCCTTCAATTCCTATCTTTTGTAGAATTAAAAAAAAAAAAAGATTTATTTATTTATTTCTCCCCCTCATTTTTTGCACTCGCTGCCTGCTTGTTATGTGCCCAGGTTCTTTTTAGGAGGCACTGGGAACCGAACCCTGGGCCTCCCATGTGGGAGGAAGGTGCCTAACTGCTTGAGCCACCTCCGCTCCCTTTTGTACTATTTTTTTTCAAGAAAGGATGCTGTATTTTGTCAAATGCCTTTTCAGTATCAATCAATAGGATCATGTGACTTTTCTTCTTTGATTTATTAATGTGGTATATTACACAGATTGATTTTCCTGTGTTGAACCATCCTTGCATGCCTGGTATAAAACCCACTTGATCATTATGAATAATTCTTTTAATGTGTTGTTGGATTCAATTTGCAAGTTCTTTTGGATTTTTGCATTTGTATTCATTAGGGAAATGGGTCTGAATTTTCATTTTTTTTGAAATATCTTTGTCTCACTTTGGAATTAGTATGATATTGGCTTTATAGAATGAGTTTGGTAGCGTCCCTTCTTGTTCAATTTTTTGGAAGAGTTTGAGTAAGATTGATATTAAATCTTTGACTGTTTGGTAGAACTTGCCTTGAAACTATCTGGTCCTGGGCTTTTCATTTTGGGGAGTTGTTTGATGACTGTCTCAATCTCTTTATTTGTGATTTGTTTGCTGAGGTCTTCTATTTCTTCTAGGGTCAGTGTAGGTTGTTTGTACATTCCTAGTAATTTTTCCATTTCATCTACATTGTCTAGTTTGTTGGTATACAGTTGTTCATAGTATTCTCTTATGATTTCTGTGGGGTCAGTAGTAATATCCCCATTTTCATTTTTTGATTTTATTTATTTGCATCTGCTCTCTTATTTTCTTTGTCAGTCTAGCTAAGGGTTTGTCAATTTTGTTAATCTTTTCAAAGAACCATCTTTTGGTTTTGTTAATTCTCTCTCTCTCTTTCTCTCTCTCTTTCTTTCTCTCTCTCTCTCTCTCTCTCTCTCTCTTTCATTTTATTTATTTATACTCTGATCTTTGTAACTTCATCCCTTCTGCTTGTTTTGGGAATAGTTTGCTCTTCTTTTTCTAATCCCTCCAAGTGTGTACTTAGGTAATTGATTTTAGCTCTTTCTTCTTTTTTAATGTAAGCATTGAGGGCTATAAATTTCCCTCTCAGCACTGTCTTTGTTGCATCCCATAGGTTCTGATATGTTGTGTTCTGGTTTTCATTTCTCTTGAGATATTTATTGATTTCTCTCTCAATTTCTTCTTTGTCCCACTGATTATTTAATAGTGTGTTGTTTAATCTCCATATATTTGTGAATTTTCCCTTTTTCTGCCTGTAGTTGATTTCCACCTTTATTCCATTATGATCAGAGAAAGTGCTTTGTATAATTTTAATGTTGTTGAATTTTTGAGATTGCTTTGTGACCCAAAATATGGTCTATCCTGGAGAAAGATCCATGGGCACTTGAAAAGAATGTATATCCTGCAGTTTTGGGGTGCAATGTTCTGTATATATCTATTAGGTTTAATCCATTTAACATATTATTCAAGCTTTCTGTTTCTTTATTGATCTTTTGCTCAAATATCCTATCCAGTGCTTGGAGTGGTGCATTGAAGTCTCCAACTATTGTAGAGAAATCTATTTTCTCCTTCAGTGTTGCCAGTGTTTGCCTCATGTAACTTGGGGCATCCTGGTTAGGTGCATGTACATTTATGATTGTTATTTCTTCCTGGTGAATTGCCCCTTTTATTAATATATAACATCCTTCCTTGTCTCTAATAACAGCTTTGCTTTTAAAGTCTATTTTGTCCTATATAAGTATAGGTACTCTAGCTTTTTCTTGGATACTGCATGCATGGGATATCTTTTTCCAGCCTTTCATTTTCAATTTACTGGTATCCTTGAGTCTAAGGTGAGTCTCTTATAGACAGCATATAGATGGCTCATATTTCCTTATCCATTCTGCCAGCCTGTGTCTTTTGATTGGGGAGTTTAGTCCATTAACATTCAATGTTATTACTGTAAAGGCCATTTTTACTTCACCCATTTTTGACCTTTGGGTTTTATCAGTCATATTTTATTTTCATCACTCTTTTTACACTTTCATTTACTTTTACTGATAAAATCTTCATTTTTAGACTCTCTCCCCAGCCTCTCTCTCTTGTCTTTTCTTTTAAGGTTGTAGTACTCCCTTATTATTTCCTACAAAGCCAGTCTCTTGGTTACAAACTCTCTGTTTGTTTATCTGTGAATATTCTAAACTCACCCTCAGTTTCAAAAGACAATCTTTTCAGATATAAGATTCTTGCCTAGCAGTTTTTCTCTTGCAGTATATTAAATATATCATACCACTGCCTTCTTGCCTCCCTGGTTTCTGATGAGAAATCAGCACTTAATCTTATTGGGTATTCCTTATATGTGATTCATCACTTTTTCTCTTGCTGCTTTCAGAATTCTCTCTTTGTTTTGACATTCAGCATTCTGATTAGTAAGTGTCTTGGAGTAGGTCTATTCATATTTATTTGGATGGGAGTACATTGTGCTTCTTGGCATGGATATCTATGTCCTTCAATAGGATTGGGAAATTTTCAACCATTATTTCTTCACATATTCCTTCTGCCCCCTTTCCCATCTCTTCCTCTGCAATACCCATGATATGTATGTTTGCACATCTCTTGCCATCATTTAGTTCCTTGAGACCCTGTTAAATATTTTTCCATTCTTTCCTTATCTATTCTTTTGTATGTCCACTTTTGGAGGCCATGTCTTCAAGCTCACTGATCCTTTCTTCTGCCTCTTCAAATCTGCTGTTATATTCCTCCAGTGTACTTTTAATTTCATTTATTTGTGACTTTCATTCCCATAAGATCTACTATCTTTCTATGTATGCTTTCAAATTCTTCTTTGTGGTCACCCAGTGTCTTCTGCTTTTAAAAAGATTTATTTATTTATCTCTTTCCTGCCCCCCCCATTGTCTGCTCTTTGTGTCCATTTGCTGTGTGTTCTCCTGTGTCTGCTTGTCTTCTCTGGAGTGGGAGAGAGGCACTCAGTCTCTTGTGCCAACTCAGCTCCCTGGTCTGCTGCATCTCTTATTGTCTTTCCTCTGTGTCTCTTTTCATTGCGTCATCTTGCTGCACCAGCTTTCTGCACAGGCCAGTACTCTGCTCAGGCCAGCACTCCACTCGGGCCAGCCCTTCTGCATGGGCCAGCACTCCATGGGCCAGCACTCCGTGGGCCATCTTGCCTTCACCAGGAGGCCCCAGGAATCGAAGCCTGGACTTCCTATATGGTAGACAGGAGCCCAGTTGCTTGAGCACATCCACTTCCCCCAGTATCTTCTTAATATCCCTAATTTCTGTAGCCATTTCATTGGATTTATTAAGGATATTTGTTTGAACATCTATGATTAGTTGTCTCAACTCCTTTATGTCATCTGGAGGCTTATTTTTTTTCCTTTAACTGATATATATCTTCCTGTTTCTTGGCATGGATTATAATTTTTTGTTGGTGTCTTGGCATATGGTTTATAAGATATATTTATTCTAGCACAGTTTCTTTCTTTAGTTAGGGCTTTCTTGCCCTTTGTTCCTTGAGGATGTTGTTGGTACTTGTAGCTGTGGAGGCTGATGCTGCTTGCATTGCTCCAGGAACTGATGAAGCTTCTCCCACCTTTTCTCCTCTGCCAGGGGTAGGGCCAGAGCCCCAGCTGTGTGTAGTAATCCAAGCTATGCAGGCCAAGACCATGTGTAGTTGCCTGTAGACACTGATGAAGCTTCATGCCTTTTCCTCCCCTGCCTGCGGCTGGGATGGAGCTGCAGGTATGGGCAACAAACTAAACTGTGTGGATCAAAACTGACTGCAGTTGCCCAGGTAGACTGATATAGCACCGGACCACCTCCTCCCCTGCCAGGGGTGGGGATGGACCCTCCAGAGTGCCCAACAAATTAATCCATGTGGGCCAAAAGCACCAGAAGTTGCCCTGAGAGGCTGAGGGAATACTGTCCCTTCTGCCCTTTAAAGGGTGAGGATGGAACCACTGGTGCCCTATGACCAGTCCATGTGGGCCGAAAGCATCTGCAGTTGCCCAGAAAGGCTGAGGAAACACTGGCCCCCTCCTGTCCTATTGAGGGAGGGTGGTTGGAGCCACAGGCATCCAACATTCCAGTTTGTGCAGACCAACAGCACCTGCAGTGCCCAGAGAGGCTGAGAGAACACAGCTCCCCTCCTATCCTATTGGGGGGGTGGGGATGGAGCTACAGGTGTCTGAGTATCCAATCTGTGTGGGCCAAAAGTGCCTCCAGTTACCTGGAGAGGCTGGTGAGCTCTCCCCAGTTTCCTCACTGCCAGAGGTGGGGCTGGGGCCTAGGCTAGGGCTGCAATCTGATCTGGGTGGAAAGAGGCTGGTCTCTACCGTCACTGTGATTTTCAATCAGCCCTGCTCCCACTCATGGCAGGGGCAGAATTAAAATGGCAGTTACTGGCCTCTTTCTAATTTGACAAGTTCAAACTTCAGCTGTTGTTAGGATTATACTTTAGACAGGTGAATTTACTAATCAGTAGCTGAAGTTGGTGCCTGACTGTCTCTTCCTCCCTTGTTTTTGGGAAATAGAGCTTCCAACCCCAGCCATGGAATAGCTCCCGAGGCAGCTTGCACTGCCAGTGGAGGATGGGCACTGGCCTCCATGTTGTGGAGTGAATCTTCATATGGGCAGTATCCTCATTCCATTCTTTCAAGGATGTTGCAAGATGCACTTTTGGTCTCCTGGAGCCCCCAAACAGGTGCTTTAGATAGCTCTGGTTGATTACCAGCTGCCCTGTAGGATGAGCTGACTCTTGGAGCCCCTTACTCTGTGGTCATTTTGTGCCTCCCCAATCCCATGGGGTTAAATTTTAACATCTTAACTCTATAGCAATCATATTTGATTTGACACCAACTTATCTTCAACAACATACACATACACTATTTCTATGCCCTTCCATCTCCCACCTTTTTATTGAACTTGCTAAAAATTATATCTTTGTACATTGTATGTCCAAAACCATTAATTTATCATACTTTTTTGTGCATTTGCATTTTAGCATCTGGATGAAGCAAGAATTGGAGTTACCTCAAAATGATACAATCCAGTAGTACTTGCATTTCTCATTACCCATATGGTTATGTTTACTGGTGGTCTTTATTTGTTTATGTTGCTTTGATTCACTGTCTCATTCTTTCCATTCAATCTGAAAAAAAACTTCCTTTAACATTGCTTGTAGTGCAGGCATAGTGGTGACAAATTCCCCAAGGTTTTGTTTATCTTGAATGTCTTAATTTCTTCTTCATTTGTGAGGCAAGTCTTGCCAGATGTAAAATTCTTGCTTGACAATTGTTTTCTTTCATCATTTTAAATATTTCATAGGCTGTCTCCTTGCCTCCATGGTTTCTGATAAGAAACAGCATTTCATGTTATTGGAATTGCTTTGAACAACCCTTTTTGCTTTTCTGTTGTTCTTTCAGAACTTTCTCCTTATCCTTGGTATTGGGCAATTTGATTACTGTGTGTCTGGGCATGGTTCTCATTGATTTTATCCTGTTTGGGTTTCACTGGGCTTTTCAATGTGCATATTCATATCTTTCATTGAATCTGTGAATTCTCTTACCATTATTTCTTTGTGTATTCCTTCTACTCCTTTATCTATTTCTTCACCTTCAGGAACTCCCATAATATGTATATTGTTATGCTTGATAGTGTCCCACAGGCCTCTTAGGCTCTGTTTGTTCTGTTTTGTTCTTTTATCTTTCTGTTCTTCAGCAAAAATCATTTCAGTTGTTTTGTCTTCAAGTTCACTGACTATTTCTTCTGCCCTCTCCAATCTGCTGTTGAAACTACCTAAGGAATTGTTTCATTGCAGTTATTGTGTTCTTTGACTCCAATATTTCTCTGGAGAGATTCCCTATTGTTCATTCATTGTTTTTCTCATATCCTGTATTCCTTCTCTGTGTCTTCCTTTGTCTCCTTGAGCATATTGAGGATCATTAGGTTAAAGTCTTAGACCAGTAAGTCCAAAGTTTGGTCTTCTTCATTGATGGTGCCTGGATTTTTAACTTTTTCCTTTGGATTGGTTATCATTTCCTATTTATTTGTTTGTCTTTTAATCTTTTGTTGCACAAGGTTATTTTAATATTTTAAAGTGTCAACCCTTGGATTTAGACCATGAGCTGCCACTTAAGTTTGTATTCAGCAAGCAATATGACAGATTTTCTTCAGTGCTAGGAGCTAATCAAAACAAACAATCCAAAGCAAAAATACCTTTCACTCTTTATAAATTGGCTCTGCTTTGGCTGATGGTCTCCTTCAGAGTTTAGTCTTCCTATCAAGCAGATCATTCTGAGGCATATTGGAAATGCAGGATCCTCTCTGTCTTACCTTAGCTTACATGGAGTTGAAGCTGGGAAGCCAGCTGCTTCTCCTGGGCCCGTGCTCACTCCAGGCCCCAGGAATTCCCTGTTTACAATCCAGGAATTGGAGTGAATGCACCCTCTACTCCCTTTATAGCAGTCCTCCTCCCACTCCAAGGTGTACCTTCTAGTGAATTAATGGCTTGCCCCAAGCCATTTGATCTTACTGTTTGTCACACTGTCCCAGCTGTCTGTAGGTGGCTTCTCTGCCCTCAGGACTAACTCTGGGATGAAGAGTCCTAGAAACATTCCCCCACTCTGTTTCACAGACTTGTACTCGATAGATTAGCACTTACATACATGCATTGAAGTATGAGAATGCAAGTTGTCTCCACCCTGTGTTGCGGAGGAGGTGGGGGAGGTGCCAGAAAGTGCCAGAGCTGCTTCTATGGCTTTTGAAGCAGGGTTTTCTTAAATGATCACTTGCCTGGTTAATGCAGCCCTTTAACTGTTTTCTGCTTTTGAGGAAGGTCTTTCACATTCCTCTGCCACCTTTGCCCCAGGTTGGTTCGAACAACGGCCATGCTCAGAGTGAGCTCCCTGCAATCTGAAGTAGCTGATCAAAGATAGAGATCCAACCACACATCCCCGGAGTTTGGAGGATTAGTCCTTTATGTTCCACCCTGGCACCAGCAAGCTGAGCCAGGGGCCAGAGCTCCAGTCCCTACCACTGCCTGCCACAAAGCTGGGGTAAGGGAGATGGTAGCTGCTGCAGAGAGGGTGCAACTCTCGGGTCTTTATCAAAATTTACCAGCCTTTTCCTCCTGCTCCTCCCTGCATCCTGCACAGTGTTCCCCTGGACTCCAGAGTTTCACAGTGTTTGATACAGATAGTTCATGTCAGTTTAATAGTTCTTTTGGTGGAGGGACTGAGTCCTGGAACTTCACACTCTGCCATCTTCCCACAATCTTCATTCAGCCTTATCAACACTGCTCTGAGGTGGGTAAATTTTGTAGATGAGAAGTGGAGGCTCCAAGTGATTAACCTCTCAGCTAGTAAATAACATAGATCTCGAGTCATGGTCAGGTTTATCTGACTTCAGTGCTGGGCCCTTTCCACTGCAACTCTTTTGAATCACCAGTGAGGTTCCTTGATTGCAGGGTTTATGTGAATTTATTATCTTCATTTTGGGTTCATGCTTTTCCCGAACTCAGTATATATCATAGAGTTGTGTAATTTTTATTTTCAAGAATTTCTTCCCCACCTTTCTGCAATTTCAACAGAAATTCTCCCTCTTATTTCCAGTTTTCCTCAGAGATTCTAAAACACTCTAATCACAGAAACAAATACATAATATGTTAATTATTATTGTTACTCTAGGAATTAAAATGTTTATACACTCAAGGGATAATTTCCCTGGGAATTTTCTGTACCCCAGAGGGAACTTTCTAGGTCATCAATCAAGGATGTGTAGACTAATGTGACAAAATTCTGAGGGCTTGTTCTCCAAATGGCTATGATTGGTCAGTCTTCCACCAGCATTACATGAAGGTTCTAAGCTTTCTTTAGGGTATAATACATCGTCTACTTTTATAAATGTTCTATGGGTGCTTGAAAAGAATGTTCTCTCTTTTTTTTGGAAGGGGTGAGTGGGAGTGTTTAGAGTTCCACATGTATATAATAGCTCAATTTTATTAATTCTATTGTTTATATCCCTGATATATCTGCTCATTTTTTGGTTGGCTTGATGTATCAGTTCCTGAGATTTTGTTTAAAATCTTAGCTACAATTGATTTATTTTTTCTTGCAGTTCAGTTGTTGGTTGATGTACTTTAAGGCTGATTGTACATAAGTACATAAAAGTTTGATTATTGTGTATTATTGTTTGGTTCCTGTATATCACTCTTTGCCCTTTACAATTTTTGCCTTAAGTTTCACTTTCCAGGCATTACGGTTGATACCTGCATTAGTCAGGGTTCTCTAAGGAAACAGAATCAACAGGAGATATCTGTAAATAGCATGAGATCTTATAAAATTCTCTCACGCGACAGTGGGGGTGCACAAGTCCAGGTTCCCCAGCCAGGCTGCAAACCAGAGGCTCCAGTGAAAGTCCAAAGAATGTCCTTGATGAGTTTCCGGTAGACGTTGACTGTCCAAAGACGAGCTGGGAAATTTTCCTTGAATGCTGAAATCACTTCCCCTTTTAAGGTATTCAACTGATTGGATAAAGCGTCACTCATTCTCCCTGATTGATGTAGATGTAATCCGCTATCTATGCAGTAAACTCACTGGTGACTAAAGTCCATAAATGTCCTTGTATTACAGTTAGCCCAGTGCTTGCTTGACCAAACAACTGGGCGCAATTACCTGGCTGAGTTGACACATTAGCCTAACCATCACAATACCCTAGCTTTCTTTTGGTTCAGATTTGTTTAGTATATTTTATTTAAGTCTTTTATATTCAAAATTTTTGTGCCTCTCTTTTAAATGTGTTTCTTATAAGCAAGAAATTGTTAGGTATTTTTAAAAAGTCACCTAAGAGTCTGTCTTTCAGTGATAAATTCAATTGATACTTTTTTTTTTTGCAATTACTTTCAGATTATGACTACTTTCTGCCTTCTGTTTATTTATTTATTTTTGGCTTCTGTAATATCTTTCTCCTTTTTTGCTTTCCATCGGAAAGATGGGATTTTCTTCTGCTTCAAAAGTTCTGATTCTAATTTTGTTCTCGTGGTGGTTGTCCTTAGCACCACTCCTGCTCACTCTCCCCCACAGAGCTTCAAAACATTTGAGTTCTTCTCCAGGCTAAGTATTCTAACAGGCTCGACTGCCGCTTTTGCCTCTTCCTCCTGCAACTCACCCCAATCATTTGATGTTCTAGTTCTGGGTTGTGACTGAGATTTCTTCTATTTAGTCCCTAATAAACAAACTGTACCAAAATACTTGATCACCTCTACTTCTTGTGTCCCTTGCAGCATCTCCTGGATTTGATTTTTTTCTTATTTGGATGCTTCCATCACAGTGTTCTCAGTGTGGGGCTCTGTGAGTAAATCATCTTTTGTCATTTATGATCGAGAATACTTTTGTTATCCTCCCCAATGCCATTTGTATGTGGAACAGCATCCGTGTAGCACCGCTGGGGCGGGTCTTCTGGCCCCAGTCTGAGTCTCTGGCAAGGACTCTTTCTTCCCACTAAATTGTCTTGCCAGTGGTGTGCTGGCCTGGGAGTGGAGGTGGGGAGCCAGAGTCGTAGTTTGCTGATTTCTGTGGTGTAAATAATGCCACCATGGCCAATGACCAAACTATCAGTGGGACATCCCTGAATGTGGAATTGGGAGAGCTGTTCAGTCACACAGTGTGCCTGGGAGTGGGTGCAAGCTGGCTCCAGCACGCCACTGCTTGGTGCTTAACTGAGTTGCTAAATTAGACTGATGACCTTGGTACCCTATAGCTATCAGGTGTTTTCAGAGGTCTCATTCTCTTACCTCATCTATTTCCATCTTGCTTGGAATCCTGGGCCAACTCAGCTTGCTTTCCAGGTGAGGAGACTGAAATTCTTAGAACACCTGAAGGGCTTCATTAGTGCTCAATAATCAGAACGACATGCATGTGGAGGGTTTCCCATTGTTAATAAAGCCAGATTATAAGACTTTAGTGGAAAAGGCCTGAAAACTGGTATTTTAATAGTACTATGTCATCACTCGGAGGTTCTGGCAGCTGAGTGTACTGTGAGCATAAACAGCCTCCTGGTGAAATTCCCGGATATTTAATCCTCAGAGAGCCCTAACTGCGTGGTCATTAAAATACAGCCTGAGACCTTCTTGGCCTTAAGGTGTGATTACTAACCCAGAGGTAGCCTCTGGAGTATGACTTGTTCCCCTTTCTTACACAGGGGATTTGTGTACGGCAAGAAGTGTTCTGAATTCCTGGAGAAGCCATAATTGGCTAGATGCGATCTGGGACGAGAAATAGGAGCCCAGTGCCCTTGGGCTGGTGGAAGATGGCGGGATCTCAGGGCAGACGGAAAGAAGCAAAGGATGAATGTAAAAACCAGCTTTCTCTAAATGATGGATTTTCGTAAATGTGATTTTTCCTTAAAGCTGCATTAATAGAGGGGTCTGCCCCCTCCCACTTCTTCCCCTCCCCCAGTTTATATCTTTATCCCATCATCCTGAACTGGAAGTGTGTGAGACTGGGAGGTCCCATGGCCACTATAAGAGGTGGGAGGGGTGGCAAGGCTGGGCCAAGTGGCTCCCACAAAGGGGTTCTGTGTTTCAGGAGCTCAATATTACAAGCAAAGTGACACAATAAGAGTTACTGGCCATTTCAGATGGGCTGGATTTGTAATTTTGGAGTTCAAGGGTGAGAGATTATCCCCTAAAAAGTGAGTTGGGTTATTAATCTGTACTTCAGCTTAAACAGAAAATGATGTCCATGATCATGTCAGTATAATTCCCTCCCTAAGCTAAATTCCCTGCCTAAGCAAATCAAACCCTCTTCTGATAATTTTTAATCCATCCTCATCTCTTTTCAAACACATGCTTGGCTGTGGAAAACCCCTCAAGTGGGCAGTGTGTGACCATGTAGGTGAGCCCATTTAAAAAAGTTGATGCCAACTTGCAAACTTAGAGTTTAATTCAATGTTTAATTTAATGAATATTACAAAAGGAAACATTTATTAAAATGTGATTTGAAAGTTTAAAGAGGTAAATTTTCATCTCTTGACATTTCCAGAAATATTTCTTTTCTGTGAAGGAAGGCATGTTGGCATTTTCAGTGAATTTGGGTCTCCTAAACCCCAAGTATGTAGAATATCTTTCCATGACCCAAGAACATTAAAATTTTCCTGCCTCATCTCTAGGTAACACTTCCATTTCTTTCTTAACTCAAAGTAATTACTTATTGGTTATGCTGATTTCATCAGTTTGCAGGTGAGAGAGGAGAATCAACATTTCTGAGGTGGAAGGGACCATAGAGTCCCACCCTGTCATAGAACCAGCGAGAACCAGAGGCTGAGAGTGGGGGAAGGAGCCAGCCCTAGTAGCTCAACAGTGGCCGAGCTGGGGCAGAACCAGCCCTCCCTGCCTTTCAGGTTAATAAAAATTCCCTGACACTGTTTAGCTACCTTAAATGACTGAGTTGGATGACCACATCACCCATGTCTGTCCCATCCTTGGTGACTTCTTTTTAGAGATGTGGTTTATATTGCAAAAGAGGGCACATTCTCCTCAAAGGGAGCTCTTACAGAGACTGCTACAGGTATTAAGTTTAAATTAAGCATTTCCTAGTTAAGTGTTCATTTTTAAAACAGCTTCTTGGATGATAATTACACACTGTTTCCCTGTGCTTGGGAGTGACTGGGGTATAGACTTACTTTGGGGGAGAATCACAGAACAGACAGAAGGGGAGGTTAAGTAGCCTTTAGTCTGGGGATTCAGACAGGCTGCTGACAGCTGACTTTACAGGTTCATGTCTTAGAAGTAGTAACTTAGGAGACATCGTAGGCCTGGTACTTGGTTATGGAGGATGCCCTTCTGTTTCTCTCCTGGGACAGGTAGTAGATGCGGTTGGCTTCTGGGTAGGTGACTTTGCTGAGTGGGAGTTTGTAGATGGCAGGGTTGTTGGTGGTGAGGAGCAGGAAGGTGAGTGCTGAGAGGCAGAAAGGCCAGGTGCAGGTTGGTAGTCCAAACTGGGGGTGTGGAGAGGAACACAAAAGAAGCTTTGGTTATGTCAGATGCTTGTGCTTGTTTCATCAGCCCTCCCCAACCACCTGCAGCCCTGGAAAAAGGAAGGAATGCTTAGTGGGCACTGGATAAGGATTGACCTTTATAAAATTATGACAGTGGTTAGTCTGCATTGTAAGCGGTGAACACTCTTCAACATGCACCCATTATAATGTCTTGACATATTTTGTCTTGGGGTGTCTAGCTAGGATATACCTCCAACCCTAGAAACTGTGGCCATTTTCTACCTTCTCCCATCAGTGCCTCTAAAATAATGGTGTTGGCAGTCATTTTGTCCCACGGTATTTTTCAATTTGGTCATAGCTGATTGGACTAGAGATGGGTACCAGGCTTAAATAGCAGTGACCTGGAGCAATAGAATCCCTCTTCTGAGAATCTGAACTAAGTCACAGAGGCTGTGTCTAGAGACTGCATGAGGACTCTTGAACTGAAAGGACTGGAGACCCAGGGCTGGCCGGTCAACTGGGGCCATGTGCAGCAGAGGAAGCCCATCACAGCCTCGGGGAAATGGAGCAGGTTTATGGAGAGAGACAGATGTGACATCCTAGACCCAGGACGAGGTGGAGAGTAGCTGCCTCTTTTCTCAAGGACTAACAAACCTGCAAATTCAACTATGAGGCAGATCAAATCATGCCTTCCTCTCTCCCAAACATTTTAGTGTAAGCACTAAAAATGTTAGGTAATGCTGGGGTTGGGGGTGGGGTGGGGTGGCAGGGTAATAATGAGTCTAGTCAAAGCATAGGTCCCTCCTGTCCCAAAACCAACAGAATTCTAGAGAGGTCCTCTAGCTCTGGTGAGGGAGCTTAGAGAGTGCCCAGTCATGTGTGTGTCCACAGGTGGCACTGTTGGATGGGACCTGGGGATGAACAATGACAGCCTGGTATCAGAACTGCTGATGCTGCAAGGCATACCTATGAGTGATGAAGTCTACTCAACGAGCCTTTCCAAAGCCCAGCTGAGTCTGCACAAGGTGTTTTGGGATGCACCCCCTTGCAGTCCTAGAGTGGAAAGGATGTGGGTTTAGAGCCCCACAGACCTAGATCCAAATCTCAGTTCTGATAAACTTGTTAAAATAGTAAACCTTGTTTACTATTTTACCTCAATAGTAAAATAGGGATAATATCTACTCAGAGTTGGTGCCTAGTGCATACTAAGCACTCAAACGGTCTTCATTATGTGGTCATTATTGCTAAGCAGATGGCGGCATCGTTGAAGACTTGGGGCTGCACACACGTCGGAAAGTAAAAAGCACAGCTCATACGTGCTCTCTTCTGTGGCGGTCTTGAATGGACTTATAAAGGTTATTCATCATTTTTATCCCTTGTTTCCCAATGAGATTGTAAATTCCTTCAGGGTGAGTTAATAGCCTGTACTCAGAACAGCATCTTAAACATAGTAGCCACACAGCAAGTTAACTTGATTTTGTTTTGAAAAGTGCCTAAATTGAATAGTATCTTCTCTGGGAACCAGGAAGGGGCCAGACACCATTGCAAAGTCCTGTTATGAGGAATGAGATTTTCCCAATTTGCATCCCTTCTATTACCTTGTCTAAGGTAGGCATTTGGCACATACTTATTAGATGAACAATTGGGTGTGTGGACGGGGGCAAGAATAGATAGCAAAGCCAGGAGTGGACAGGGTCCTCTGGGGCTATAATCCAGCCCCTCCTGCCTGGTGCAATTTTTATGATAGTCAGCTGTTCAACCCTAGCTCTAATATTTCCCATGGTGGGGGCTCATTACCTTAGGGTTTCATTCGGTCAGATTGCGATAAGGTCCCTGTGCAGAGGGAGAACTTGGGCTGAGGGTGGAAGGAGACCAATGTGTCCCCAAGTCATCACATACTGTATGTCAGGTATTGTAGCAGAGGTGTATGTGAAACATGGTGTGACCCAGAGGAGGGAGGGACTTGGGCCTTCTGGGGAGGCAGGATAGAAAAATCAGAGAAGGCTAATTCTACTGCTTACAAGTCTAAACTGCTCATTTACACGAGGGGTAGGATAGGATTTAGAAAGGAGTGAGTGGAATACCCACCCCATCCTCACTGGCAGGATTCCCAGGCCTGTCCTTGGTGGTCCAGGTGAAATATGGATCCTTATCAAAGATGAGGCATGGACTGTAGGATGAGCCCTGACTGCTCTGCATTGGGAGTGGGGGTACGTGGGACTGACCAAGTGGCTCCCCTCTTTTCTGAATTCCCATTAGAGTTGGCACCACCCAGGGGATGGAAATAATGCCTCCTACTTCACGTGCACCAAAGTGGCTAGCACAAAGATGTGCACTGGCCCACATTTTAGTTGGGCAGACAATCTATAAACACAAAAAATTAAAGGTTTAGAAACAGTTCTAGAGTATGATACAGTAGGAAGAAGTATTAATTAATTGGTTTATAAGATGATGCTCTGCAAATTCTTTCTATAAGGTGCTCCACTGGCCCATTGACAATGGGATTTGATCGACCAACAGTTCACATTTCAACTTTTGAGATCCTGTTCTTTGTCTAATGGGTGCTGAGGTGAGTAGTGTGATTTGAGACAAGGGGAATGAGTTGGGGAAGGGTTTCTGGAGAAGAATTCGAGCCGGCTTTGAGGAGCCCAGAGAACACCAGGAAGTGTGTGGTGGGCACATTCTGAGCCCAGCTGACTTACCACGGATAACATATTAGACAGGGCAGCACCCAGGTAGGCGGCAAACAGTGCTGGAAAAAGAACCAATAAGAAATATTCCAGTAACCATTTAATGGTGTCTCAAACTTAGTCTACACCTTCTCTCCCTATAAATATTATTCCACACATGCTATCTCTCGGATTCAGAGAGAGAAAAACAAAAACAAAAACAAAAAAAACCCAACTTGAGTTATGTTTCCATCACTTGGCAGTTTTGAAAAGTGTTAAATTCCATGAAAATGCCGGCACAGCTAAGACAGCAGATGAACTTTGTTAAAAGGTCTAGAATTTAGCTGTTACAGTTCTCTTGGGTCCCACCACCTTGCATTCCAGTAAAGGAACATTTAACAGCATAAACTATAAATGGAAATTTTACTATACAGCAAAGACAAGTGAATCCCAGAACTCCCTGCTGGAATATTTCATCTCAAGTTATTAACATAATATGGGTTTCCAGGGAGGAGCCATACTCTGTAAGCTTGAACACCAAATACGCCTACTACTTCATCTTCCAGGCTCTGCAGTGGGAATGGCCAAGATCGCTACTGGGAAGAGCCAAGTGCTAGCAAGAGGCGAGGTGCTGTGAAAATGGACTAACTTATTTGACTCACTTCTGAACCTTTAATTTTTCAAATTAAATCATCCAATTGTCCCTAGGATGGTAACAAAAGCTAACGTTTATTAGAGAGTTTCTGCATGCCCAGCTTGTAGTAATCCCTATAAAGTCTTTAAATAAACATTCCTACTACATAAGCGCTATTGATGAGAAAATTGAGGTTCAGAGAGGTTAAATAACATGACTTTCTGCCTGTCTTTCAATTGGAGAAGTCCCTATTGTTTTAGAGGTGGGGATTTAAGGTGGAAGGGAGAGAGGAGATTGAGGAATGACTTCTATGAAGTGAGTTGTGGGGCAAGAAATGGTTTCTTGGGTCATACCAGAGAGCTTATTTGTCTGAGAGGGAATAGGAGCCCATGCTGTCCATGATTTAAAATTTTCTGTTCATTGAACACATAAGAACACTTGTGTGTGTCATACTGTGCTTTATGAAAGGACATCCCTGGATATATCCAACTCTTTCTCTAACTTGTAGAAGGAAGTTTGACTCTACCTCTGCCTACAGGCAATTTACTACATCTCTGAACCACAGACTGCACAGATATACAAAATGGAAAAATGGAATAATGTTGGTAAAAACGAATGTTAGATATTATCATCCTGTCATCCCTGTTTGCAGGTTCAGGGATCTACGTAATAGAGCTGTAAAATTCCTAGCAGAAATTTAATTTTAAAAAGAAAGGAAGAGGAGAGCTTCTGGGGAAGATGGCAGAGTAAGGAGTTACAGGACACACTCCTCTTCCAAAAACAGTGAGTGGACAGGAAGAAACGATCTGAAACAGTGGTTCTGGGGCTCCAGAGGCCAGGGGAGCACAGAGCATCCAGGAAAGAGTGGGGCAGGGAGACTGAGAAGCTGCAGCAAAAAACTGTGAGTGAATTGCTCTGTGGCAGTAGCCAGAGATCATCCCCTACCCTCCAGGCAAGCAACCTTGGGTTGGACCTCTCTGGCTGCAGTGGACAGGATAGGATGAGGAGGCCTTCCTCCCTGGGAACAGGGTGGGAGGAGGCATGGCTGAGGGCTGAGCATTGCTAGTGATTGGCAAGTTTAAAATGCTGGGCCCCGGGCCTGAATTACAATTCTAGCATGCCCTGGACAGGGTTCTCCACAGACTTGTTTCAAATCCATCCCGGTCAGGGGTGGAGTCTGCGGAGGTTGAAAAAACACTCTCCTTCCTTAGGACTGCAGGGAAAAGTTTGCTGAAGAGCACCATCTGCTAGGCAGGCCAGGAAAGCACAGTTCTGGCAAGCGGACAAAAAAGGGTTTTTGGCATTTTTCCAGACCCTCTCTCCAGGGCTCTTTGGAACTGGCCATGTCCCCTTCTTGGGCCCCTGGCCCTGATCAATTAAAAATGGGCAATTCTAAAGATCTAGAATAAGTTGAACCAAGGATCAAAGAAGAGCCATAATACAAAGCCAACCAACAATAAAATCTTAGCAAGAAAGAGAAACTGACCATGAGAGTAAACTCATCAAGATAACCAGATGTATAGAATTACAAGCCATACTGAAAAACAGGAAGATATGGCTCAGTTAAAGGAACAAATTAAAAAGTCAGAGGAGACACAGATTTTGGAACAACTAATCAAAGAAGTTCAAACAAACCCCCTAAATCAATTTAAGTAGTTGAAGAAAAATATGGCAAAGGATATTGATTAAGAAGACATTAGGTGAGTATAAAGAATTTGAAAGCATGCAGAGAAAAATAACAGAACTTGTAGGAATGAAAGCTATAATAGAAGAGATTAGAAACACTTTAGAGGAGGTTCTGGGAGGATGGCATCAGAATAGGCAGGCAGGACTCAACTCTCTCACAAAAACAATGGAGAAAGGACCCAAAGCTGGCTGAGGGACAGAAAGATGAAGAATCCAAAACAACAAACGTGAGTTACTAAACTGCCATGGTGGCTGGATAGGGCACCCACCCCCACCCGCAAGACATTAAGCCTGGATAAAACCCCTGGCTCACTGCAGCCAACTGATGGGAACAGACATCTTCCTCCCTGTCAGCTGCTACAAGGGAAGAAGGAGGGTGCGTCAAAGGGTGGAGAGTGGTTTCTCTTAAGTGAATTCAGCCAGCAGAGCCCACTTTGAACCTTGGCTCTGGCCAGATGAGAAACATGGGAAAATGGAGGTTGAAACACTTCTGTGGAAAAGTTCACTGATAAGCAGCATCTTCTGGAAGGCCAGGAAATTGCAGAGAGAAAAACTGCTTTTAGGGCTCTCTTTAGCTCCTCTCCCAGAAAAAAAAATCTGTGCCCCATTAGTAAATCCCTGGCCTGATTTTGATAACTTAATCTGGGCAATTTTAAAGAATCATATTAAGTTGAGCCAAAAATCAAAGAAGAGCTGTGAAAAAACAAAAAACAAACCAAAAACAAAACAAAAAAAACCAAAGACAAAACAAACAACAACAACAACAACAACAAAAAACACTAGGGAAGAGAGAGAAATTGACTAGAGTAAATTCACCAACATATTCAGATGCCTAGACAACAGCAAAAAGTTACAAGCCATTCTAGGAAACAGGAAGAAATGGCCAAGCCAAACCAAATATCCTGATGAGATACAGGATTTAAGACAACTAATCAATGATAATCACACAAATCTAAGTCAATTTAAAGAATTGAAGGAAAATATGACTAAAGAGATAAAGGATATTAAGACACTGGGCAGGGAAGCGGCTGTGGCTCAATCAGTGTGGCTCCCGTTTACCATATGGGAGGCCCCGGGTTCGGTTCCCGGGGCATCCTGGTGGGGGCAGGCCCGCCCGCATGGCGTGGTTGGCTGACCCAGTGAGCGCAGGCAGCAAGAGGGGGATAAATGAATAAATAAATAAAATCTTAAAAAAAAAAAAAAAAAAAAAGACACTGGGCAAGCATGAAGAATAATTTGAAAGCCTTCAAAGAAAAGTAACAGCTTATGGGAATGAAAGACACAATAGATGAGATTAAAAATACATTTGAGGCACATAACAGCGGATTTGAATTGATCAAAGACAGAATTAGTGATTTCAAAGACAAAACATCTGAACTAGAAAAGACAGACAGAAAGAGAAAAGAATGAAAAAATTGGAACAAGCTCTCAGGGAATTGAATGACAATGCAAAATGCACAAACATACACATTTTTGGTGTCCCAGAAGGAAAAGAAAAGGAAAAAGGGGCAGAAAGAATATTTGAGGAAATAATGACCCACAACTTCTAAATCCTCATGAAAGACATATCAATATCCAAGAAGGACAACACACCCCAAACAGAATAAATATAAATAGACCTACTCTGAGTTACCTACTATTCAGAATGACAAATATCAAAGATAAAGAAAGGATTCTGAAAGCAGCAAGAAAAAAAAATAAAGCATCACATACAAGGGAATTTCAATAAGATTAAGTGCCGACCGCTTATCAGAAAACATGGAGGTGAGAAGAAAATGGTATGATGTATTTAAGGTACTGAAAGAGAAAAACTGCCAGCTAAGAGTTCTGTATCCAGCAAAACTGTCCTTCAAAATTGAGGAGGAGTTTAAAGTCTTCACAGACAAACAAAAACTAAGAGAATATATTACCAAAAGACCAGAATTACAAGAGATTCTAAAGGGAGTGCTACAGCATGAAAGGAAAAAATATGGGCAAGAGACTTGGAGAAGAGTATAGAAATGAAGATTATTGGGAAGGATAAATTATAGGGAAAAAACACAAATAATAGTAAGATATGACAATGGTAAGCCAAAGGATAAATGGAGAAAGTAAGCAATGCCTTTACAGTAATAACATTGAATGTTAATGTTATCAAAAGATAAAGACTGATAGAATGGATGAAAAAATATAAACCATCTATATGTTGTCTATAAGGGACTCACCTCAGATGTAAGGCCATAGCCAGGTTTAAAGTGAAAGGTTGGAAAAAGATATTCTATGCAAACAGTAAACAAAAAGAGCTAGAGTAGCAATACTAATATTAGACAAAATAGATTTTAAATGCAAAACTATTATAAGGGATGAAGGAGGTCATTATATATTAATAAAAGGGGCAAGTCACCAAGAAGAAATAACTTTACTAAATATTTATGCACCTAACCTGAGTGCCCCAACATATATGAGGCACACACTGGCAAATCTGAAGGGAGAAGTAGATGTCTCTATAATAATAGTTGGAGACTTCAATATGCCACTCTCATTATTGGATAGAACATCTGGACAGAGGATAAATAAACAGCATGAATAATATGATAAATGAACTAGACCTAACAGACATTTATAGAGCATTACACCCCCAAACAGTAGAAAATACATTCTTTTCAAGCATGCATGGATCCTTTTCCAGGATAGACCATATGTTGGGTCACAAGACAGGTCTCAGTAACTGTAAAAAAGATTGAAATTATACAAAACACCTTCTCTGATCATAATGGAATGAAGCTGGAAATCAATAATGGATGGAAAAGGGAAAATACACAAATATATGGAGACTAAACAACACACTCTTAATCTATGGATCAAAGAAGAAATTTCAAAAGAATTCAGTAAATATCTTGAGATGAATGAAAACAAAAACACAACATATCAAAACCTATGGGACACTGCAAAGGCAGTGCTGAGAGGGTAATTCATATGCTTATATTAAAAAGAACCAAGACCTAAAATTGAAGACCTAACTGCACACCTGGAGGAACTAGAAAAAGAACAGCAACCTAATCCCAAGCCAAGCTGAAGGAAAGAAATAATAAAGATCAGAGCAGAAATAAGTGAAATTGAGAACAACAACAACAAAAACAATAGGATCAACAAAACTAAAATTCTTAGAGAATATCATTAAAATCAACAAACCCTTAGCTAGACTGACAAAGAAAATAAGAAGATGCAAATAAATAAAGCAGAAACGGGGGGGTGGGGGTGGGGAGGGGGGCATTACTACTGGCCCGGCAGAAATAAGAGAGATCATAAGAGGATACATTGAACAACATATGCCAAAAAAAATAGACAACGTAGAAGAGATGGACAAATTCCTAGAAACACATGAGCAACCTATATGGACCCTAGAAGAAATAGAAGACTTCAACAAACCAATCACAAATAAAGATTGAAGCAGTCATCAAAAACCTCCCAAAATGAAAAGCCCCAGACAGACGGTTTCACAGGTGAATTCTACCAATCATTTCAAGATGATTTAATACCAATCTTGCTCAAGCTCTTCCAAAAAAACTGAACAGGAAAGAATGCTACCAAACTCATTCTAGGAAGCAACATCACCCTAATACTAAAACCAGATAAAGATACAACAAAAAAAAAAAAAAAAAAAAAAAAA
>JAKSZT010054215.1:33739972-33866743 GCA_026826555.1 Tolypeutes matacus
AAAAAAAAAAAAAAAAAAAAAAAAAAAAAAAAAAAAAAGAAATTATAGACCACATCTCTAACAAAGTAGATTAAAAAATCCTCAACAAAATACTTTTGGATTTGCAAACCAAATCCAAAAGCACATTAAAAGAATTATACACCATGATCAAGTGGGTTTTATCCCAGGTATGCAAGGTTTTTTTTTTGTTGTTGTTTTTTGTTTTTAATACACAAAAATCAATTAGTATAATAAGCTACATTAATAAACTGAAGAAGAAAAATCACATGATCCTCTCTATTGATATAGAAAAGGCATTTGAAAAAACACAGCATCATTTCTTGATAAAAACATTCCAAAAGTTAGGATTAGAAGGAAGCTTTCTCAATATAGTAAAGTACCTGTGTGAAATACCTACAGCAAGCATTATACTCAATGGTGAAAGACTGAAAGCTTTCACACTGAGATCAGGAACAAGACAAGGATGCCCACTATCACCACTGTTATTCAAAATTGTGCTAGAAATTCTAGCTAGAGCAATTAGGCTAGATAAAGAAATAAATGGCACATAAATAGGAAAGGAAGAAGTAAAACTTTCACTATTTGCTGATGATATGATCCTATATTAGAAAATCCCAAAAAATCTGCAACAAAGCTACTTGAACTAAGAGACAAGTTCAGCAAAATGGTGGGATACAAGATTAATTCACAAAATTCAGTAGTGTTTCTATACACTAATGATGAGTACTCTGAGGAAGAAGTCAGAAAAAAATTCCATTTAAAATAGTGACTCAAAGAATAAAATATTTAGGAATAAACTTAACTGAGGACATTAAGGACCTGTATTCAGAAAACTACAAAACATTGCTAAAAGAAATCAAAGAAGACCTAAATAAATGGAAGGGCATTTGTGTTCATGGATTGGAAGACTAAATATTGTTAAAATGTCAATTCTACCCAAACTGATTTAGAGATTCAATGCAATCCCAATAAAATCCCAACAGTCTTATTTGCAGAAATGGAAAAGGCAATTATCAAATTTATTTGGAAGGGTAAGGGGTCCCAAAATAGCCAATAATGTCTTTAAAAGGAAGAACAAAGTTGGAGGACTCTCATTTCCTGACTTTAAAGCATATTACAAAGCTACAGTGGTAAAAACAGCATTGTACTGGCATAAAGTCAGACAGATTAACAAATGGAACCAAATAGAGAACTCAGAAATAGACCCTCACATCTACAGCCAAGTCATTTTTGACAAGACTGTCAAGCCCTCCCAGCTGGGTCAGAATAGCTTATTCAACAAACGTTGTTGTGAGAACTGGATATCCATATCCAAAAGAAAGAAAGAGGACCCCTAATTCACACCTTATACAAAAATTAACTCAAAATGGATCAAGGACCTAAATATAAAAGCTACAACCATAAGACTCCTAGAAGAAAATGTAGGAAAACATCTTCAAGATCTTGTAGTGGGCGGAAGTTTCTTAAACTTTACACCCTAAGCATGGACAACAAAAGAAAAAAAAATATAAGTGGGACCTCCTCAAAGTTAAACACTTTTGTTCTTCAAAAGACTTTGTCAAGGAAGTAAAAAGGCAGCCTCCTCAATGGGAGAAAATATTTGGAAATCACATATCCGACTAGGGTTTGATATCCATGTTACATAAAGAGATCATACAATTCAATGACAAAAAGACAAGCAACTCAATTTAAAAATGGGCAAAAGACTTGAATAGATATTTCTTCAAAGAGGAAATACAAATGGCTAAAAAGCACATGAAAGAATGCTCAGTACCACTGGCCATTAGGGAAATGCAGATCAAAACTACAATGAGATATCATTTCATACCTTAGAGAATGGCTATTATTAAAAAAACAGAAAATTACAAGTGTTGGAAAGGATGTGGAGAAACAGGAACACTCCTTCACTCTTGGTGGGAATGCAGAATGGTGCAGCCTCTGTAGAAGATAGTTTGGCAGTACTTCAAGAAGCTGAATATAGAACTGCCATATAATCCAGCAATCACATTACTAGGAATATATTCAGAAGAACTGAAGGCAAGGACAAGAACTGACATTTGCATGCCAATGTTCATAGCAGCATTATTCACAATTGCTAAAATATAGAACCAGCCCAACTGTCCATCAACCAATGCAAGGATAAACAAAATGTGTATATACACACATTGGAATACTATTCAGCTGTAAGAAATGAAATTGGGATGCATATGACAACATGGATGAAACTGGAAGATGTTATGTTGAGTGAAATAAGCCAGACAAATATTGTATGGTCTAACAGGAACTTAGTATGATGAGTAAACTCACAGAGGTAAACTCTAGAATATAGGTTACTAGGAAATAGGTGTGCTGATAGTGGGAGATGATGCTTAATGTATGTAGCATTCTTAGTAAGGTTAATTGTAAAAGTGTGGAAATGAATAGAATTGAGAGTAACACATTATAATGAATATAGGTATCCCTGCTGATTTCTAAATATGATAGTGGTTGAAAGGGCTAGTCTGTGGAAGTAAATGTCAATTGAAAGGAAACTAGAGAATAAACTAGGGAATGTATAAAATGGTGATTTCAGTGGTGGGTGAAGATTGTGGTTAATAGTATAAATATAAGAATACTCTTCTTTTAGAAAGTGCTAAGAATATGGTGATACATGGGAAAATTACATAATTATAAGTTACAACTAATGTAACTTATAGATGATAGTTAATGGTACTATTGTCATATTTTTCAGCAATGGCAAGAAGATATTTTTTCAATACTAAGGGACAATAGGGGAGTGTATGGGGGTATGGGATTTTCTTTTTGGAGTAATGAAAATGTTGTAATATTGGCTGAGGTGATGACAGCACAACTCTGTGATGAAAATGAGAGCCACTCTGGGTAAACTGTACAAAGCATGGGACTGTATGACACAGGGAATCCAGTGGTGGATGATGGACTGTGGTTAACAAGACAAATGTGAGAATGTTTTCTCCTGAACAATAACAAATATATAATAATAATAAAGGGTGTTAATAATTGCATGGGTTGGGGAAAAATACACCAAATAGGAGATATGGACTATAGTTAATAGTAATATTTTGATGATGGTCTTTTCATAGTTTGTACCAAATGTTTCACAACAATGCAAGGTGTTGGTGGTGGGGAGATGTATGGGAGCCTTTTATAATGATATGAATGTTTTGTAAATTCATGAATTTTACCATACATTTATTATGTATGTTCATGTATGAGTGATATTCTTCAATAAAATTTTATTTAAAAAACCAACATCCTGTTTACTCTTCAAGCAAATTTAGAAATGGAAAATGAATAACCTTGTGAAACCTCTTGTGAGCCCCCTTTTATATATATCCCTCAACCCCATACCAGTAAATATTGCTTCATATGTTTACCAAACAATTTCTTAAAGTTTTACATGTGTAAATATATACATATAAGACTTGAGGGCTGTTTAAAGTCAAATCTCCAGGCTGAGAGGAAGGAAAGGAAGGAGGGAACATTTTGTTATCCACAGCTTGAAAGTCTTGTTAAATAGCTATGTTCCACGCTACACCTCCTCTTGAAATGTTCATTTTGGATGAATTACCTTTAAATGTGGTTCTGCCTCTTCACCCCCAGCCCCTGGTTTCCAGTGTGACTGCTTGCAGGCAGAGAGTCAGCGATTCCCTGACCTTTCAGCCTCATCTCCTCACTCCCCTGCCCCCCATCCCAACTGTTTGTTGCATGCTTGGAATTCACTAGGCAAATTGGCAACCCATCACAGATGCTGACGGGTTGGTGGCATGCAGAGGCCCTGATTAAAAGACATTTCTACTGCACGGGAGGCAGTTGGCCTGCCCTGCAACAATTTCTTGAGGATGTCTGTAGAGCAAATATTAGATTGCCACTCAACCTTTCAGCTGGGCCTCGAAGATGGGGAAAAGATAGGCCAGTTTAGAGATGGGGAAGCATCTATGTGATATGTTCAAGGAGAGGAGAAATTTTGTTTCCCATTTGTGGAAAGAATTTAAAATGCAAGTGCCCTTTGCTCTTTCTGAGGAATGAACAATAATGTTTCACTTGATAAAATCAGCACAAAGGGGTGACAGCCAAGGGCTTCTTGAAAAGCAAGCATTTTGCCTCTTGCATTTAAAAAATTTTTTCAAATAAAAAAGTACTGTAAGGTGGATACATGACATTATGCTTTTGCCAAAACCTATAGGTTTCTACAGTAATAAAAGTGAGCCCTAATGTAAACTATGGACTTTAGCTAATAATAATGTATTGCTATTGGTTCCTCAAGTCTACCAAGTGTACCCCACTAATGTAGGATGCTGATAATAGGAGAAACTGAGTGGGAGGGGAGGGGACACATAGGAACTCTCTATTCTTTCTGGGCAATTTTTCTGTAAATTTAAAAATTGCTTTAAAAAATAAAGCCTATTAAAATTCAAAAAATATATATATATACATATAAATATCCTACGATTTAGTATTGCCTGGCTTTGACTGTATATAAATAAAATATGAAAAGAATCAGTCAGGGGAACGGATGTAGCTCAAGCGGTTGAGCGCCTCCTTCCCATGTACAAGGTCCTGGGTTCAATTCCCGGTACCTCCTAAAAAAAAAAAAGGAATGAAATCTGATTCACGTGATAACAAGGATGAAACTTCAAGACATCATCCTCAGTGAAATAAGCCAGACACAGAAGGACAAATATTGTATGATCTCACTGATCTGAAATAATTAGAATAAGTAAACTGAGGGTTAGAACCTAGTATATAGGTAGCCAGGGGTGGGGTTGGGGTAAGGAATTGGTTGTTAAGGCTAAAATGTACAGGGTTCCTATTTGGGTTAATTGTAAAGTTTTAGAAATGGATAGTGGTAAAAGTAGCAAAACATTGAGATTGTAATTAACAGCACTGAATTCTATATGTGAATGTGCTTAAAAGGGGAAATTTTAGGTCATATATATGTTAGTAGAATAAAAGTTAAAAGGCAAAACATAGGACAGAACAACATAGTGAACCCTATCAGAAATGATGGACTATAATTAACACAATTATAAAAGTGTTCTCATGAATTATAACAAATGCACCACAATAATGCAAGGTGTTAATAATAGGGTGGCACATGGGAAAATACACTCTAATGTAAACTATGGATTATAGTTAATAGTACAATTATAGTAGTCTTTCATCCATAGTAACAAAGGTACTCTACTAATGCAAAGTGCTAATAATAAGAGGAAGTATATGGGAATGCCGTATTTTCTACATGATTGTTCTGTAAGACTTCAACTTCTCTAATTAAAAAAAATTAAAAAAGAAACATGACAGAAGTTATTGGGATAAAGGCACAATAATGGAGATTAAAAATAACTTGAGGCATATAACAACAGATTTGAACAGGCAAAAGAAAGAATCAGCAACCTAGAAGACAGGACAATCAAAATCATACAATCAGAAGAACAGCTAGAGAAAAAATTTAGCAGAAGCTGAGAGTGTTGTGTGTCAGCATGAAGTATATCAATACACACAACACGGGAATCCCAGGAGAAAAGAAGGAAAAGGGGGCAGAAAGAATATGAGGAAATAACAGCTAAAAACTTCCCAACTCTTAGGAAAGACATAAACATACATGTCCAAGAAGCAAACATACTCCAAACAGGATAAACCCCAATAGACCTACCTTGAGACACATACTAATCTGAATGTCAAATTCTAAGTATAAAGAGAGAATTATGAAAGCAGCAATGGGAAAGCATTTCATCACATACAAGGATCCTAATAAAACCAATGCCAATTTCTCATCAGAAACCGTGGAGGCGAAAAGGCAGTGGCATGATATATTCAAGGTACTGAAAGAAAAAAAACTGCCAGTCAAAATGTCTTCATCTGGCAAAACTCTCCTTCAAAAATGAGGAAGAATTTAAAATATCTACATATATACAGAAACAGAGAGTTCATCACCAGAAGATCTTCCCTATAAGAATTACTATGTGAATATTCTTGCTGTCCTGATTTTGTGATAATCAGGGTAGGCTAAACATTTGCTATATTAGAAACCATGCATGTGTCCCCAGACCTAGTTTTTCTCCCTAGGTCTGGTTTTTAGAATACTGGTGATAAACTAAGCCTGATTTATTATATGACTATCCTGCATGGGAAAAGACTGTAACTTTGGGTATCTTTGGTCAACCTTAAGAGATATAGCAAGGGGACAGATGTGGCTTAGGTGGTTGGGCATCCGTCTCCCATATGGAGGGACCTGGGTTCGACCCTCCAGGACCTCCCGGTAAAAATGAAAAAAAAAGAAAAATATAGAAGGTGCATGGGCCGCTAGGCCCTGCGTGCAGGTGAGCCGCCAGGCCCCATGTGCAGGTGTGTTGCCAGGCCCTGTGAGCGGGTGAGCCACCATGCCCCGCAAGCCACACAGCAAGATGATGATGTAACAGGAGAGTGACATAAGGGAGAGCCAAGACAAGATGCACTGAAAAACCAGGAACGAAGGTGGTGCAGGAGGTAGTAGGATGCCTCTCTCCCACATCGGAGGTTCTGAGGATCAAATCCCAGTGAAGATAGGGGGAAAAGGATGAGAAGAGAGGGCAGGAAATGGACACAGAGAGTTGCCCAGCGAATGGACACAGAAACAGCAAAAATGGGGGGTAAAAATGGATAAAAGTAAATAAATAAATAAATAAATCCTAAAAAAAAATGGATAGGGGAGGAAGATTCGGACTATAGTTAGTAGTAATACTTTGACAATGCTCTTTCATGATTTGTTAACAAATGTTTCACAACAATGCAGCATGTTTGTTGGGGGAGGTGGGTGATGTGTGGGGGCCCTGTATGATATTATCCATGTCTGTTTTGTAAGATCACGATGTTTACTGAACGTTTACAGTTTATGTATGTTCATGTATGAATGACATACTTCAATAAATTGTTTTTTAAAAAAAGAATCACTAAAGGAAGTTTGTCAGGTTGAAAGGAAAGGACAAGAAAGAGTGGCTTGGAACAGTGTGAAAAAGTGAAGATATGTAGTAACGGTAACTGTCACAGTTTGATATTCCAAAAGAGATATAGGTTATGTTTGTGAACTGGTCTGTTCCTCTGGGCGTGATAACTCTTTGATTGTATTAGACTTAGCTGAGACATCTGATTAAATTATGTTGAAATTAGGGCTTTGATTCAACCATGTCATTAGAGTGTGACTCAGTGTTGAGTCCCAGCCCCTTTGGTGAGCTGATAAAACAGACTCTCACACAGAAGTAGACACACAGAGAGAAGATACACAGAGGATCCTGCAGCCCAGGAAGAGAGACGAGCCTGATAGTTTACAGCTGACCTTGTGAAGAGACCAGAGCAGCTAAGCCCAGGAAGAAATGAGCCCTATGCCAGCCTACAGCTGAGATCAGAAGAAGTTGGACTCATAGAGCCTTAAGAGGGAAGAGGAAGGCTGAACCCTCACAGACATCACCCACCACCTTGCTTCAACACATGGCCAATGACTTTGGGTGAGAAAGTACCTCTTATGGTACCTTGAGTTGGACTCTTTAGACCCTTGTGACTATAAACTTCTACCCCAAATAAATACCCTTTATAAAAGCCAACAGAGTTCTAGTACTTGGCATCAGCACCCCTTTGGCTGACTAGAACAGTAACTAAAAGGATAAATACAAAACTCAATAGTACTGTATTCTCAATACATAACTCTACTCTTTAATTCCTATAAGGGTTAGAAAACAATTGAGTATGAAATAGGATTAGAGAGGCAGAGGGCTCATTTCTCTGCCAGAAAAATAGCTAGAGGACAGGCAGAAACTGCTTGGAAAACTGATCTATGACTTAGGACACCAGGGGAAGGCTAGATACCACCCAGAAGAGAGAGAGTGGTGAAGGAAAGGAGACTTGGCTGGTTGGAAAGATCCCATGAGTAAATCTACAGCAGCAGCTGCTGGTGCCCATCCCCCCACCCTTGGAGCAGACAGCCATGGGTTCACTGCCCCTGGCCGGAGGCTATGGACTGATTGGGTTGTAGGGATCCTCTTCCCTAAGAAAGGGGAGAGAAAGGGACACAGCCTATGGAAAATTAAGATTTTGGCCAGCAAACTTGGTCTGTTGCATCCCAGGGGTCAAACCCCTTCCAAAGGGGGACAGGTATGGCTCAAATGGTTGGGTGTCTGTCTCCCATATGGAGGGACCTGGGTTTGATCCCTGGGACCTCCCGGTAAAAAAAAACAAAATCCTTCCAGGCCAGGTGGAGCCACAACATTGTTTGCCCTGAGAGCCAGCAGGGAGCTAAAGATAACCTGCCTTCTCAAACACCCTCTGTACTGACCTGAACTGGTTGCTGATGACGCAGAGGGAGGGAAGGTGTAGCCAGCCAAGGTAGGAGAGTAGCTTCTAAGAAAGTTTGATTTGAGAGACTTGGCACTGAATAGTCTGCCCTGAGAGACGGTGATTCTGCACTACCCACCTGGGTGGGATTAGGTTAAAGTGAATGCATTCCCCCTAGCATCTGGGGTCTGAGCAGAGCGAACTGGTAAAGAGTGCCATCTGCTGGCAGACCAGGAAAATGCATGCAAAGGAGAAAAATAATAAATAAAAGAGGTAATCTGGCGCCTTTAGTGCCCCCCTCTCCAAGGCCCTTGGACACTGGCCTGCACCCCATTACTGGGTCCATAACCTTGGTCTGGGCAGTTAAACAGGGGCATTCCTAAATATCTAGAACAAGTTTAACCAAGAATCAAAGAACAGTGGTAGCACACAGTTACTTAACAGTAAGTTCCTAGTCAAGAGAGAAACTGACCATCAGGGTAAACTCACCATCATAATCAGATGCCTAGACAACAGCAAAAAATTATAAGTCATACTAAGAAAAAGGAGGACAGGGATCAGCAAAGGAACAAATCAAAGTTCCAGATGAGACATAGGACCTGAAACAACTAATCAATGATGTTTATACAAATCTCCAAAATCAAATCATGGAGTTGAAGGATAACATGGCTAGAGAAATAAAAGACATTAAGAAAACACTAGGCAAGCACAAAGAAGAATTTGCAAATGTGAGTAGAAAAATAACAGCGCTTATGTGAATGAAAGACACAATTGGTGAGATAAAAAACACATTAAAGGTGTACAACAGGGGGCGGATGTGGCTCAAATGGTTGGTCATCTGTCTGCCATATGGAGGGACCTGGGTTCGATCCCCGGGACCTCCCAGTAAAATTAAAAAAAAATATATAGAAGGCGCATGGGCTGCCAGGTTCTGTGTGCCGCTGAGCTGTCGGGCCCCGGGAGCCATGCAGCAGGATGATGACGTAACAGGGGAGAGACAAGACGAGATGCTCTGAAAGCTCCAGAAGCCAGGAGCTGAGGCGGCGCAGGCAGCAGAATACCTCTCTCCTACATCGGAGGTCTCCAGCATCGAATCCTGGTGAAGACTGGAGGAGGAGGATGAGAAGAGATGGCAGGAAACACACACAGAGAATTGCCCAGCAAATGGACACAAAACAGCAAATGGGGAATGGGGGGTTTAAAATGGATAAAGTAAATAAATAAAATCTTTAAAAAAAAAAAAAAAGGTGTACAATAGCAGACTTGAAATGATAGAAGAAAGAATCAGCAAGGTAGAGGACAGAACAGCTGAAATTGAAAAGAGAGAAAAGAGAGAGAAAAGAATGGAAAAAATTGAGCAGGGGCTCAGGGTGTTGAATAATAACACAAAGCACAACAATATATATGCTATGGGAGTTGCAGAAGGAGAACAGAAGCATTGTGTTGAATGAAATAAGTCAGACACAAAAGGACAAATATTGTCTGACCTCAATCATATGAAATAATTAGAATAAGCAGACTCCTGCAGTCAGAATATAGAATATAGGTTACAAGGGGGTGGGGTTGGAGTATGGGTAGGAATGAGAAGTTAATGCTCAAATTGTTCAGTTTCTTTTTGGGTTGATCGTAATGTTTTTGTACTGAATGGTGTTGATGGCAGTATAACATTGTGAACTTAATTGACCCACTAAATTATATATGTGAATGTGGTTAAAAAGGGAAATTTTGGTTGAATATATGTTAGAATAAAAATTGGAAAAGGGGGGCAGATGTGGCTCAGATAGTTGGGTGTCCGTCTCCCATATGGAGGGACCTGGGTTCGATCCCTGGGACCTCCCGGTAAAAACAAAAAAAAAAAAAATTGGAAAAAAGCCCACATAGAATTATACAACACAAACAGTGAACACTATTGTAAAAGATGGCCTAGATTTAATAGTACAATTATAAACATATTCTTTCATGAATTGTAACAAATGTTCCACTCTAATGCAAGGTGTTAATAATAGCATGATATTTGGGAATCCTGTATTCTATGCATGATTTTTCTGTAAACCTACAATTTCAATAATAAAAAATAAATTAAGATTTTCAAGCACCAGAATATACAATATTCCAAATTGTTGTAAACAGTCTCCTTTCCTGAGGCTCTGAACAAATATGTAACCAAGAGGGCTCATCTGAAGGGCTTAAGGTCAGTGTTTCACTGCTTAAAGTTAATGGCTGTATTTATAAAGCCCCCAGTTCCATAAAGAAGGTTGAATTTGCATAACCGTTGCTCTGCCAGTGGGCTCTGACCAGCAGTCTGTAAAGCAGCAATTATGAAAGACAGTCATGAACAACAACCAACTACTGCTACAAATACCTCTGTCGTCCCGGGAAGCGCTGCGCTCAGTGAAGTTAGTTTTCAATATATTTATCACTAAGTAACCACTACAAAAAAAGTTTTAAACAAAATCTGTGTATAAAGCAACAATTCCTCTAATTTCTCTTTTGGGGACTAGCAGAATTTTCCCAGGGTGGGTTTCCTTGTGGGGATGGGCACAGACATGGTTTGGGGTTGAAAGGGAATTGCATGTGCAGTACCTACCGCAGGCGATGGCAAGGATGTGCGTCTGCCAAGTGATGCAGTAGAACATGCCTCCTATGGCAATGCACGCCAGAGTGCTGTTGAAACCACACAGGCCGAAGTAGATGGACTCAAAGGGTGTGGCGAGCGTGAGAGCTGCGAGAGAGGGCAGCGGCAGGGTTGAGTCGGGTGTCTCCGGGGTTCACCTGCTGGCCTTGACCCCCTGGGCTGACCTGCTGATCCTCAAAGCCCAGAACCAGTTATCCTCTTGGGTATTTATATTTTATTTGGTGAAAAAAACATCTAAGGAAGCCAATGGCCATAGAGGCAAATGTGTACTAGTCATTAAGCTGGTGTGAGTAGAAGCAGCCCTTTTGAACAAGGAGTCCTAAGTCTGACTTAAACAGCACAGGGAAGGTCCACTGCCTGCCAAAATATAGGACTTCTCTGGAAGCAGATGTGACCCAAGCGATTGGGCTCCTGCCTACCATATGGGAAGTCCTGGGTTCGTCTCTCGGGGCCTCCTGGTGAAAGCGAGCTGCCCACACAGAGAACTGGCCTGTGCGGAGAGCTGGCGCAACAACAACAACAAAAGAGACAAAGAGGAGAGACAATGAGACACAACAAACCAGGGAGCTGAGGTGGCTCAAGTGATTGAGTGTCTCTCTCCCACATTGGAGGTCCCAGGATCGGTTCCTGGTGCCTCCTACAGAGAAGACGAGAAGAAGAGAAGACAAGCAGACACAGAGAGCACACAACAAAGGGACAGAGAAAAAGACAGCAAGTGCAAAAACAACAAGGGTTGGGGGATAAAGAAATAAAATAAATCTTTAAAAAAAAAAAGAGGATTTCGCCTCCATCGATATCTTAATATTCTCTAACAGAGAACACATCCTTCTTGTCATCTTTAGAGATAAGATAAAAAATATAAATATACCTGGAAGAAAAAAAAAACCCACAATTTTTAAATTTATACTATGGTGTAAATGACTAAAATTAGAGTCTTTTTTGGGGGCAGATTTTGCTCAGGGTAGCATGAGGGCATTCATTTCAAAAGTGGAGAAATAGGGTACAATGGAAGGAGGTAAAGCTTATAGGAATCAGAAGATGGAGCATTGAGGTCACGTCACCAATTTGCTCCGAGCTGGCTCCAGGCACAAACATCCTTACAGCACATTAACAAGGGGGAAGTGGTGACACTGACCTGCTAGCATCCCCATGGTGGATCCAATTGCCGCATGCAAGCAAATAAGAGGTGAGGATATGAACAGCGCTATGAGGAAAATGCCTCCGCTCCAAGGATTATCGCAGCCATACACTTGGCCGATCCCAACAGGGATGGCTCTCAAAAGCTGTAGGTACGACAGAATCACATGCTCAGTATGGAGAAAAAAGAGATGACTTCCTGTGGCTGGAAAAAAATTCGCACCAAACTCTTCATATTAATGCTTTGCAACAGGTTTCCAAGGTATTTTTCATTCTAATAGGTTAACCCTAAAAGGAACTTGAACTTTATTATCTTATTCTTGTGTTCTTAGAACATCAAGGGTTAGCGTTCTGAATTTCTTCATTTAGAAATGTGAGTGTAAGAAAATTCTCATCCCCCCAGTGAAGGAAAACTGAAAACCTTTCAAATTAAGGTATTCTTCACTGAAGAAGTCAGTAGTAGAGTTTCAAAGTTGGGGTTGAAAAACCCGTTTAAAAACACAACTGTTAACAAAAGATGATTAGGAGGCCAAATAGATGGAAAAATGGTCCTTTGTGTTTCCAAGAACAACGTGTCTGGGGTGAGACGACGTTAGCTGGGTCTGGAGGGAAGAGTGGACACCGGACTCGCATCCACAGAAGAGCCCCGAGAGGGTGTGGTCCATAGCTGCCCTTTGGCTTGATAAACCCTAGGAGCACGCTGCTTGAAGGGTCCAGCTTCCGTATCTCGGGCGAGCGCAGCTGCCTGCTGGATGGAAACCGGTGTGAGGAGCCTGGGGCCCAATTCCTTGTGGGCACCTACATGTGCTCTAGAGTTTGGGAAAAGAGCATAATCGATGGATCCTGGGGACACAGCTTCCCTAGAGACAGGGACTGGGGCTCTGCAGCTGGGAAAGTCCTTAGGGGATGAAGAGGCACTGGGGTTTGCCTCTTCCTTGGGCAGTAGGCTGAGGAGAAGCAGAGTCCTGAGGTGAGTATGTGTGTGTGCTGGTGACATAGCTCTTTTTCAGCTCTGCTGCCCTTGCTTGGGGTGTCAGGGGAGGGACATTTTGTAGCTCCAGGGCTACACCCCAAGGTAACGTGTACAGAGACAGCAGGCCATTGCAGGAGCATGTGGGTGGGCCTAGGGACCAGCCCTTTGGGCACAGTCTCCCTTTTCCCAAGGCAGAGAAGAGGTTGGGGGCTCTGGCCCAGCATGCTGGGGGGCAAGTGGGGCAGGCTGGAGATTTTACATAGGGCAGCAGAGCTGGGCAGTTTAGTCCTCAGCAAGGGGACTCTCCAGGGGTCACAAGAGCAGATGAACACATGGGCGCTGAAACTTGCTGGGAGATTTAGACCCTTTCTCTGACATTCATCACTTGTGTCCCTGCAAAATCAAGGCTCTAATGATAATAGTCAAAAAGGACAAAACATATTTATTATTTTATTTATTTAGTTTTTAGGAGGTACCAGGGCTTGAACCCAGGACTTTGTACATGAGAAGCAGGCACTCAACCACTTGAGCTACATCCGCTCCCCAAAACATATTCAGTATTACCATGATCCATTCAATTGGCCAGAAAGTTGTTTCTGAAAGGTAAACCACCAAAATATTTTTTCTTCCTACTTTCCCCTAGGACCCTGAAATTCTAAAGTGTTTTTTTAAAGGATTCCCAAATATTTTATTTTTACATTTTTGCAAGATTTCCAATGTTTTTTAAATGGATAATGTAGCACTGAGAGTATTTCAAAATTACCTATTCTTACAGCCTCTCTCCAAGCACACCAATTAAGTGAGCTTGCCTCAGAAATGTATGGATTGGGAAACACCATGGGTGGAAAACCTAGGAGCTGAACCACCAGCATGGCATGGTACCTTTTCATTCTTTTCTTGTGTGGGGTTTGGTCCTCACAAAAAACAAAACAAAATTTAAAAATATCCACAAGGAAGGGGCTTACACCAGTATTTCTCTTCCTCAATAATGATGTTTCTTTTTGCAAAAGCAAGGCTCTTTCTAGCTGCCAGGCTGTTGTCTGCTACGGAATGCTAGGAGAAACTGTGCAGCATTATTTCTGAGGGAAGGTTCTTTCAGGAAGTCCGTGTGCCTTGTGGTTAGATGATGAGTCGCGAACAACAGTTTCAGAAGGAGCGCCTGACCCCTTGAGTGTAAGGGAAAGTAGGAATAGTTAGATATCTGTTTAGATAAGGATGCTAACAGGCCCGCTTCTCCATAGTGCTCTAATGCTTGTAGGGTAGCTCCTTATTAATTGTCTTGGCAGACTTCCAGAAATCAGCATTATATACAGGATGCATATAAAAGACTTAAAAATTCTGTAGTTTGTGTTTCTTAATAGAGGAACACCCATTTAAAATGCTTTAGAATGTAAGCGTGCCTGAGACTGAATGGAACTAAACTTCAGAGGCTGCCACAGCGCCTTCTGGAGCCACGGGATGGTAGGGTGCTGTGTGTGTCTTTTATTATTCAACATGATTGAATGAAAGGAAGTGCTCAGTATAAGCTTCCTTGAAACTGTAGTAAAAGATGCTTTAAGAAAGAAAGGAAAATGACAGGGCCCAAGTATCAAAGCAGGAGGTCTGAGTTCTTGTCTTGACTTTGCTCCTTACTAACTAGCTGTGTGATCTCAGGCAGGTCTCCTCACCTGGCCACAGTTTCTTCCTCTCTGCTCTGGCAGGGTGGAACTAGAAAGGGCCCTTTCAGCTCTTAAAAGGAGTGAAGAAAAGGTTGGTAGCTCATGAGATGCTGTATGTGGAGTGTCTCGCATTGTTTTAGTTGTTCATTATTTCTTGTGTTTTTCTTTTATTTTTCGTTCTTCCTTTTTTTAATTAAAAATTTTTTTTTCATCTTCATTTTTTTCATTTGTTCTTATTTATTTATTTATTTTTCATTCATTATTTCTTGAGATATTTCTAATGTGCAAAATAAGTATTTGCCCCTTTAAAACCAGGTGTGGACAGATGCTGCCCCCCTTCTGCCTTCCATGACACTTACCAAAGGCACCTGGATCTCTGACCAGGTGATGTTGGGCACGGAGGATGCAGGCTGCAGCAGTGTCGTGGGGAAGAAGAGATTGTAGTGGCCTGTGGCTGCCAGGTACAAGGTCACGGCAATGTTGAAGGGCAGTGTGAAGACTGGGAGGTCCCACTTGCTGAAGATGGTGCCCAGGGCACTGGAGAGGATGGGGCTGATGGCAGGAGCACAAGAGATGCTGTTCAAGAAGCTGCCTGGTTCTGATGTGAGAGGGGCAGTCAAGGCAGACTGAGTGGGAGTGAGGGGCTCGCTGGTTCTTCCTGGGGAAAAGCGGCCTGCTGGGCACCCTCCCCGAGCCTAAGTGGCCCTGAGCAGACCTTTCCCTTGGCCTCTTCCCTGGGCCAGGCATAGCGGCAGGGTGGGGATGCCCAGAGTTGAATTCAGAAGGAGGGCTCTCTGGGAAAAGGCAGGAAGACAAAGAAGTTCCTTGGAGTCATATAGCTTCATCCACAGACTTGAGGAGCGAGGGTGGGTTGGGGCAGGAGAAGGGAATCACATTCATTCATTCAAATAACACTTATGGAGCAGCCAAGCACATGGGGCCAGAGAGCCCTGGTTTTCTGGAGGTGAGAGAGGAACTGGGATCTGGGGCTCTGAGAGTTCATCCTACATTGGGAGGTTGTCTCACTGTGGTCAGGGGGCCCAAGTATAGGGAAAAACTGTATGGGATGTGGAAGGAGATTCTGGAAGATTTCCAGAAACCGAGGGGACGCTGTGGCACGGGGCTTTTAGTCAAGGTGGGCACCAGTCTCCTTCTCTGTGCTCTGGCAGGGTGGGGCCAGAAATGGCCTCTTCGATCTTAAAAACAGGAAAGTAGAGGACGGTAGCTAACGAGACGCTGCATGTCCATCGCCTAGCTCAGCACCCGGCACTGTGAAACATTAGTGATTCCCTGCACCTTTCTCGTGTACAAGCTAACAGAGTGTCACTTTCTCAGGTCTGGGCAGATCTATCCTGCATGACAGTCACAGGGCTGGATACAAATGTTGGTGGCCCTAGATCTGGACCCACATCCTCAGTAACAGACTTACCAAGACATGGACGTAACGATGACAGGGAGCAAAAGCCACCAGTAGTAGTCGCCTTTGTCGGAGAACACGGCCAGGAGCAGCCCCACCAGCACCCCGTTGTAGCCGTGGAGGCCGGCGGCGACGGCGGACCTGGGGGAGGAGGGGCGTGGGCTGGTGGGGGCACTAATGTGGAGGCACACTGCCTTTTCACTTTTTCTTCTGAATCAGACTTTTCTCAATTGGGGCCTGACTACGCCTTCAAACATGCCCCCTCTGGGAATGGGGCGGGAAGACAGCAGCCCTTTACGTTTCCCTAGACAGTGGTCGCTATTAAAAAATAATCAGTGGGAGAATGATGGTTCCTCAGCAAGTTAAACTTATAATTACCACATGACCCAGCAATTCCTCTCTTAGGTACATACTCAAAAGAATTGAAAGCACGGACTCAGACACTTGTCTATTGATGTTCACAACAGCTCGAGTCACAACAGCCAAAAGGCAGAAGCAGCCCAAAAGGACAAATATGTATGATTCCATTGATATAAAACACATGGGACAAGCAAATTCATGGAGAAAGAAGATTAGAGGTTACCAGGAGCTGGAGGAGGGAGAATGGGGAGTTATTGCTTAGTGGGTACAGAGTTTCTATATTGGGTGATGAAAAATTTTGGAAATGCATGGTAGTAATGGCAGCACAGCATTGTGGATGTAATTAATATCACTGAAGTGCACACTAAAACATGGTCAAAGCGGCAAATTGTATAATATATATATGGTTCCACAATAAAAATAAATAAAGTATATAGTTGAAACAATCATCAGAGGCAATAGACTGTTTTAATTATCAGGGTCCTCATTTTGAGGGGATCTGGGACACAAGCAGAGCTGGAGGTGGGAAGGTGGAGTATGCTCTCCACAGGGAGAGACCCCATGGCCCTATGCTTGGACCGTGGGTTTCTGGGGCTCCTTGGCTGTGGGAACTTACTTGTCCTGACTCAGGATGAGGGCTGTCAAAGTGGAAACGATGGTTCCCAAGCAGCCTGAGATGGCCCACCAGGGGTTCTGGATGAAGAGGCCAGCGACGATGAGGATGCCACTGAGGGGGTTGTTTACAAACATCACCTGAGACGTGCCACGGAGGACCCAGTCGAGAAACTGGAACACTGGGGACTTATCTGAAATGGGGAGGATGGGAAGTCAGCACGTTCTCAGTGTGTTGCTGTCTCTGGGTTAGGTCCAAGGAAGTGGTGGAAGGTGGGAGGGAATCTCCATATCCAAAGTGAGTTTGCAGGGAGCTGGTTGCCTGTTGCCAACCACCATGCAAGAGCATAAACAATTAACTGGAGGGGGCATTTGAGTGCCCAAATTGCCCCTCACACCTGTTGCCAGCTGGACATGGTCTTCAGGTTGTTTTTCTAGCAGTGAGGATGGGAGCACCCTCAGCTATCTACACCCCCTGTGGTAGTGCCATGAATTCTCAAGAAGACTGTTCTAGAAAGGAAACTCTTGCTGCATGAAAGGTGTCAAATCCATGACCTGAGCTCTGGGGAGATTGCTAAAGAGAACCCATTGGAATAGTAGACACAATTCTTCTGTGGCTCTAGAATCCCAGTGCTAAAACATGCCCATCTATAACCCTATGATGGGATATTTGGAGAGCATAACTGTTGTGTTCAGAAATGAGAGCTCACATGTTTAAATGTATTGGCATTTACACCCCAAGAGACTGTATGTCTGTTACAGAAGCAGAATTCCCTTCTCTGAAGGACAGCAGAAGCAGAACTCAGTCTAGTCTGTCAAGAATAGTGGCAATGTGTTTCCTGGGGGATGACTGGAGGTGACCTTTTTAGGTACAGGGTCAGGGGCTTACCTTTAAGGCCCTCTCCACACTCCTTCATTTCTCCTGTGATGTAACTGAGGGCTTTGCTGACCCTTTTCCCACTGGCAGCCATGGAACTCTGGATCCAGGAAGACTTGGAAATGCTTTCTTCCACCTTTATCTCAGAGCTCTCCTCCATGGTGTCCAGATCCTGTCCAGGCACAAAAGACAGGCAAGAAGCGCCTACATTCTGCGCTTCTCACACTGAGAAGTGGATCATTAGCTCAGGGACCAAGCTAAGATTTTCATCTGGTTTTGGGAATTGCTCTTTGATCATTTCTCTGCAGATTAGAATACCTTTTGATTTTCTTGACCCATTTGTTTAATCTGACCTATGACTCCCTTTAGTATGGGTGTAGTATATCACATTACATCCCATTCTGTGGATGAAGGCTCAGGAATGGAGAGGCTCTTATTTGCAAAGTTCAAGGTCAAACAGTAGAACTGAGATTTAACCACAGATTGTTAGACTCTTAAAAAACAAAACAAAACAAAAACCCCATTAATTTCACTATACTACATTCTTTCCAGAAGAAATTATCCCCTCTTCCCACATGCCTAGATTTCAGCATTTATCTGTACGTAAACAGAGGTATGAAATTGAACAGGTAAGGATTCTGTTTTTGAAAATTTGTACAAGCTTATTTTCTAAGTGCTCAAATAGTGGATTTAGCAGAAGGCTGATAATTCTTTAAATAAAAGGAATATGAAGTTTCACAAAGTAAACTGTGAAAAATAGGCATTTTTTCACACTTTATTGCCTGAAAATATGAATTCAAGAAAATTTGTCTACGTGAGAGAATGACTTTTATGGACTTTGGCTCCCTAATCTGCCATAGGCTCGGTAGCTTCTGAGTGCTGCCCCTGATTTGGGCCATTCAATACTCACAAGAAGCTCGAGTGTGGGCTTCCGGTATTGATAGGGAAAGGAGTCTTTGGTTTGTCTCTCCTGGGATTCGCCTTTTCCAAACACTGGAATTGGAAGGAAAGGGCACTGTCAATGAAGACACCTCTATCCAGGCACCTTGGCAGCCCTTTTCTTGCAAGGCCCAATCAGAATATTTAGTATTTCCTATTTCACTTGAGGAAGCACAGAACCATGGAATCTTGCAGCCCCTTCCTTCTTTTATTGGTCATGGAACCTTTTGCGCCCTCTCTTTGGAAAAAAAATGCACACCAACATGTCAGAAGCCTCAGGACTCACAGGCTCCATCTTCCCTTAGTTAGGAAGCGCTACCTCCTGCTGATAGGAAACAGCAGTCCAGAGGGCCAGTGAGTTGCCTATGAACCCTGAATCCAAGGTTTTTTCTCCTATACCACATGGAGAACAAAGAAAGGAATCTGGACTTCGTTGATGTCTTTGAGTCCCTTTTCATAAAGTATTAGGCTACCTGAGTCCTGCAAAATATGTGTTTGAATTTCCGTTTGACTCTCTCCAGCTGGATGGACATGCACGGGCTGTTTTGTTTTGTTTTGTGGGTGAGTGTGTATGTCTCTGGATTTTAGGTATTTTAGCAGCAAGTGCTAAAATATTAGGACAAATGATATGCAAGTAGCCCCTCAAAGCAGATTTTGGCATATCCTTGTAATTCTAGAAAACCCTTGTAAGGTGGCTCTAAGCATATTTTTCATTATCAGATACTTTATTTTTAGAGATGACCTATATTTAAAGATGACCAGACGGTCAGTCGGGATTTATGTATTCTAAAAGAAGCACGGCCCATTGGAAATTTGATTCTATGCTCTGGTTCCCTCTGGCGATCAACTCTCAGAAGGGCAGCCTGGACTCAGCAGCCCAGCATCCGATTGTTTCCATTCTGCATTCACAAGTCTCCAGGGTATCTAAGCACTAAATGCAATGCATCAAGGCACTGTGTTCCCAATTTTTGAAAGAGCAGGAACTGCAAAAACCAGTGTGGTTAGAGAGTTACATCTTGCGGGAGAAACTAATTTTGAGAGCTTTGAAGGAAGCATAGGAAACAGAGAGGATTTCCCTGTTCTTGGAGATCCCCACCCACCCTCTGCTTCTACCAGAAGCTCCCTCTGCCTGTTAGTGCTTCAGCAACAAAACTGACTTGCAGCTGGCAGGCTTCTCTGCCTAGGGCTCTTTCTGTGCCCCCTCCCACCCCAGCCCCCAACCACTGTGGTCAGAGGATGTTTAACCTTTTGAGGCAAAGCCTGCTTTCTTCCACACCATGCCTGGGGGCCTCTGTCAAAGACAAACTCTTGGGCCCCTTTAGGGACCCTTGAGATATCTGCAATGCCCTCCCTACCTCACTTAGGCTTTCCTGTAAACCACTCAGTTCTGATCCCCAGGGCTGGCTTTTGAAACAATGGGGTTTAGATGAGCTTGGGGAAGGAAATCACTAAAAGGACATCAATCTTGGAATCAGTTTATCCCTGCAGTACCCTTGCCTGCTCTGGGACTCTGGGCAAGTCTGCTCCCCTGGGGGGAATTAGTTTGCTCTTCTGCCCTGGCTTTTCATGCAGCTCTGCCAACTCTCCAGCTGGTTAGGGAGCTCTCTCCGACTCCTCCTTGTTTGCCACAACTTGTTCTCAGCTTTTCCAAGTCCAAGTACCTGGCTCCATCTGCTCAGCTTGCCTGCCTCCTGCATCCTCCTCTCAGCCTCTGGGAGCCCCTTCCAGCATCCTCCACAAACTCCCTTGGTGCTGGAATCCCCACTGCTGCTGTAGGTGAGAACTTTTCATCTTTAGTCTCCTAGGCCAGGGGCTTTTGACTTGGCTGCAAATCAGAATCTCATGGAGAACTTTAAAAATCCTGATGCCCACCCAGGTTGCTCCCCAGAACAATTAAATAAGTGTCTTCGAGGATGGGATGCAGGTGATTCCAACTTGCAGCCAAGTTTAGGACCCCTGCCACAGAGGACAGAAGCCCATGCCCTTCCTGGCTCCACTCCCCCCCACTCAGAGAGTCCAGACACCCAGAACCGTGGCTATGGTCAGAGGTCAGGCATGAGCAGAGCAAGCCCGGCCCTCGTGGGTCTCCCCACTGCCCTGTGAAGCAGGTACTGCCATGGTCCCCATCTTAGAGACAGGGAGCGCGAGGACAGGGATGAGGAGGACGTGCACACCTTTGCTCCTCCTGCGGATGGACGACCACTCGATGTGGAACACGCTCCTGGGCTTGGGGAGCAGGGCCTCGGCGCCCTCGTCGGCCTTTGTGCCCGTCGCGGGTGGCTGCTCCACACCACCGCCTAGCCAGGGGCAAAACGAGACAGGTCAGTGCCCCTCCCCAGTCCACCCCCAGGGAGAGCCAAGCCAAGTATGTGGGGAAAATCCCATGCAGAAGGTGGAAAGGAAAGCTGGAAAGAAAAGCACAGTGAGAGCTGCAGCTGGGTTGGTAATTGCATCTGTGTCTGGATAAAACAGCCAGCTTCTCCATCCCTCCAGTGAAAACTTCCTCTTCCTCTTCCCACAGTAACAACCTAAGTCATATCAGTGTCAAGAGAGGGATGAGCCATCCTGTCTCATTGCTCCAGCAAGGAACTACTGTTTCTAAGACCCACTTAACCAGGCCTTGTGTCCCCATGAATGCCAGACCCTCAGCTGATCATCCTGTCCTTCAGCCATGTAGTTGCTCTCCATCTGTGGTGGGGGTGAGGGCAGGTGGGGGGGTGGGAGGTCTGGGGGGTGGGGGTTAGGGGCCCCCAAAGCTGGCTTCATATTGGAATTTCCTGATTCTTTTAAAAAAGGCGTTACCCCACCTTGGACCAATTAAAAAAAATAAATTTCTTAATACCCATGACATTTAAAAGATGGTTCTAATGTGCAACCTGGGTTGAGAACCATCGATCTAGGTTCTTGCTACTCAAAGTGTGGTCCCCAGACGAGCAGCATTAGTGTCACCTGGGAGCTTGCTACTAATGCAGAATCTTAGGCCCTACCCCAGACCGACTGAATCATAACCTGTACTTCAACAAGGGATTTGTGTGCACAGCAAAGTCTGGAAAGCACCAAAGCTAAGACTCCTGAATCTGTGATGAGCGACAAGAAATCCTCTGCTCTACCTCATTGTCCTAAATTTCCATGGGGCGAGAGAGCACTCTTACCATTCAAAATGTGCTCTGTGGTTTGTCAAAGTACATGTTCCTAGACCCACGCCAGCTCTCCTGGGTAGGGGTGTTTGGCGCCCCCTGGAGTCTGCAGCTTTAACAACCTCTGCTTGGGGTTCAGTGCACAGCGAGCTGGATGATGGAGCAGCAGCCTGAGCTAGCAGAAAACATACTAGTAATACACCAGCTTTGCACACTTCCAGAGCTAACTCACTGGGCCCTTTCAATAGTACTTTGACACTGATAAGGTGGGCATTGCTATCCCCAAAAGATGGAAAATTGAGATACAGAATGCTTTCCACAGCATCCTACAGACAGCCGAACCACAGGACTCTCAGTTTCGATCTTTTTAGTCTGCATCTTTCCATTCAATGTCTGGCTTCTTGGCCAGCTTCATGGGCACCACCATGGAGCTCATTAGAAATGCAGAATCTCAGGCTTACCCTGGATCTACAGAATCGAAACCTTCATTTTCACAAGATTCCCAGCTGGTTTGTACGCACATTAAAGTTTGGCAGTGCTGATCTAGTTCACATTGAGCACTTAGAAACTGCCTTAGCAGAACTCAAAACACAGCAGGTCAACAACTAGAGAGTCTGTGGGACGTCTGTGAGTGGGGAAAGAGGTCTCACCTGCACTCTCCAATTGAAATGTAAGACACATAACCCCTTCCTTCTAGAATCAGGAAGGGGAAGAAGCTACTGTTTCAGCATCCTGTCCCTGGGTGAGTCATAACTCCTGAGGCCAGGGAAACCCCCTTGGCTCTGTGTCAGGGATACCAGGAATGTTAGCCTTCCCTGGAACACCTCTGCAGACAGGGTTCTTGCAGGGGGACAAACCCCAGGGGCTTATCCTTGCACCAGCTGACACAGCCAAGAATTCTCCTATGGTGCCAATCCCCAGCACACATCTGCCCATTGTTTCCCAGTCCTCAGATGCCAAGTGTTGCTTACCCAAGCTGCCTCCTCTGCAGAGAAATATTCTCACATTAGCATCGGAGACTCAGATCTGAGTGGGAACTTCAAGATCACCGTCCACTTCCTTGTCCAGAGAAGTTAAGCAACCCACCTAAGTCACACAGCTCATTACTGTTGGCAAAATCCCTTGACTCCCAATGCACAGCTCTTTCCACCGCAATACTGCACTGTGCTATACAGCATAGAACTGTTTGGTGCAAGAGGGGAGATTTCCTTTTATTTGGGAGCCTGGTCCTGGGTCCTGGAGGCCATGACAAATGCCATTTTCTAACCTGTGTTATTTTTCATGTATATAAAGAGGGTACTCCTATTTAACAAGCCAAGACAACATCTACGTGGAATTTCTGGAAATACAAAAAGGAGAGTTGTTGTTAGGATGCCTCAGATCTTTTCACAGAGGAGTCAGCCATAGTAACACAGGGAGAGACAGGTGTGCTTGCTCGGAGGGCTTTCCGTGGGTGAGTGATTGCCAGGTATGGCCAACACCCCTCTTCTGAGAAAGCTTATTGATTTTGCATAAGGCCATTGGCTCACCTTCCATACCCTGGCTCTTCACAAGTAGTACCCCAGGTTGAGCTACCTGCTCAGAGCTCATGAGAGTGGGGCAGATTCCAGGTTACTATGTGTTTCTAGAGTTGGTCACACACATAGAACAACAGGATAGCACCTTTCTTTCCCTGGAAAACGTTTTTGTCCTTGTTTAGGGTGAGTTGGGAGGTAGCACCAAATAGGGTCTGATTCAGTGTGGCCTCTGGGTCTCAGGTGGACCGTACCAGGGGGGCCTGGCTGAAGACCACCCAGAGTGGGCAGCAGCCCCTCAAGATGTGCTGGCCAAAATCGAGAATGAAAGGTGGGAGCAGATGCTACAAAGAAGATTGGGAAGAAAGTAACAACCTAGGCTGTGAAAATACCTAAATGTAAGGTGATAATTTACTACTTGCCTCTGGGACAAATTCTCAGAACTTTAATAACAGATAAAGCCAATGTCAAGAATATCATGACACAGGTATATCAAATGCTCCAGAAAGAAGAGGCATCATTGATGTGACTGGGGAAAAAAGAAAATAATGACACTGGCTGGGAACCAGAAGTCACTAATTTTATCATGGTGTTTTGCAAGTCATGTAACCTCGTTGACAGTTTCATCAATTGTAGGCATGACTCCCAGATTGAAATACACAGACTTGGTGTATGGCTGGCCTCACTAACCCCACTATTACAGGTTGAATTGTGTCTCCAGAAAGAGATGTTGAAATCCTGAGCCCCAGGATCTCAGAGTGTGGCCTTATTTGGTAATAGGGTCATTTCAGATGGAATTAGTTAAGTTCAAATGAAGTCACACTGGATCAGTGTGGGCCCTAATCAATGGCTGGTGTCCTTATAAGAAGAAGAGATCTGGACACAGACAGACAGATGAAGGGACAACATCATGGACTGCTGCAAGCCATCGCCAGAAGCCAGGTGAGAGGCGTGGGACAGATTCTTCCCTGTAGACCTGGGAGGAAGCATGGCTCTGCCGACACCCTGATTTTGGACCTAAGGCCTCCAGAACTGTGGGACAATACATTTCTGTTGTTTTAAGCCATCCAATTTGTTACAGCAGCCCTAGGAGACTAAGAGACCAACCTATAAAATGATGACAGATATCTCAGGGGGATCATAGTACCTGCTGTTTCTTTCTTCTGTTGTTAGGAAGATGAGATCATGCTTGCAAAACACTCTGAAAAATAATCCTGAAGTGCTCACACATCAAGTACCTCCCAGGAGGGTCCTTCCCTCTGATGGCACCTCAGACAGGATGGGTCCTTATCCTCAGGGCATCTGGCACCTGCCACCTGCTTGCATTAACTCTTACCTTGCTATTAATTTTATCTTATCTGTCACCTTCATAGGATGGTGGGATCCTTGACAGCTGGGATTATATCCAACTTACTTTGGCATCCCCAGAACCTATCATGAGCCTGTATACTGTAGGCACTGAGAAGTATTTGTTGAATAAATTAATGAGGCATAATTATATTACACATTTTAATTTCTGAATGGTAGAATAAAGAGTCACTTGGCTATTCCAGGATATAAACTATTATTAAAATAATGGTTCTTGTAAATGTTAATGCTTGGTAAATATTGAAATAAATGTGAGTCTTTCATAGGTCGACAAAGGTTATAGCTGAGTTGTGTAGGATGTTGGAAGTTGCAGGGTAAGGGCTGAATATTTCCAGTGTTCCTTGGATAAGAGAGTGGAAGTTCATACATGGTGATAAAATGGATGGCCATCTATGACCAACCAGCCAGAAATTCCTGCAAGAGTGGCTGGAAGAACTCTGTTAATGAAGAGAAGAAAATAAGCAGTTGAAGACAGAGATCTTGCTCAATGTAATTTGATTTCATCCTTATGACATTATATGACATCCATTCTACTTGGCCACGAAACCCTAAGCTATTTTAAGGTGGGACTGGGTATTCCTATAGCCCAAAGAGTAAATTTTGTTCACAGTAAGCATTCAATAAATGTTTCACTGACTTATTTTTGGTGGTCTTTTCCAACTGATTTCCCACCCTAACATCAGGGCACACATAGTAACACTTGTGTGGCATGGTGCTGTGAACAGAAGATGCTGCTGCTGGCCCCTGGGCCTGGGTCTGAGAACTCTGCCCCTCCAGGAGCCATGGCTGCTTGGAGGGCCCAGGGTTTGCTCTCCTGCACAGCCGGGTGCATGCTATGCATTAGACTACCTGTCGCTGAACCTTAGCAGCCAAGTCACTCCTCGGCATGTCCACCTGGTGCTGGAATTGCTGCTGTCTCCTCCTATAACAAGGCTTATTAAGTGTATCAAAGCATGTAGCTTCATGCTTGGGGGCCTATCAGGACCATTTCAGGGGCACAGTCCCTGCCCTCGAGGATTGTCAACATCCCATGTTTTAACAGGCAAGAGTCCAGCGATGCTTTCCTCCCACTGACTCAGAGAAGGAAAGAACAGTTATGAGCCATGATATTTGTTCAGAAACACTTTTACTGAGGAGTAGTGATCCCAAAGTATGCACGTCTCTACTGCCTTCTAACACTAAGAAAATGACAATCATTCAAATGTAGAGGTAAAAAAAAAAAAAAAAGACTAGAAGAACCCACTGGTCAAATCAAATTTTGAAGCTTATTGCAATTTTTCTGAGGCAACAAACCAACCAACCCAAATCATCTTTCAGAAGGGGAAAAATGATATAGTTTATCTTACTGAAAATCAACCTTTCTCCAAACAGGTCCATGCCTTTACATTTCCTACAAGTTATCTTTCTTAGGTTTGGGGGAGGTTTACTGTATCCTGGATTTGGATTGATGCTGTCCATAAATCACTTGTTATAATGTTCAACATATGGAGCATCTGACCTATTTGACATCCCTCCTTGGGTCTCTTATCCCTCCAACCTACTATTTCTGGACATAGCCACACATCTGAAGGCAATTTCTTAGCTACAATGCCAGAATGGTGTTTTTTGTAGTGACATATCATATACAATTAAAAAAAAAAAATCAGTTCTAAATGACTCCTCTTTGGCCATGGTTTGAACAGATGTTTCCCCACATGGGAGTTGAGCTTTGCACCACAACTTGTACAGGGCTACTCTGTGTGTGTGCATGCATGTGTGCATGTGTGTGTGTGCGCATGCATGTGCACGAGAGAGAGAGAGAGAGAGAGAGAGAGAGAGATGCCTGTGGGTGCTAAGTGGGGTGGTAGGTTTTTCTGTAAAGTTGTGTTTAGTTGACATTTTCAAAGATCACTCTACAAACTGTCAGTCACTAAATGATAGAGGTGGAAAAGGCCTTTGAGATTATCTAGCCCAGCTCTCTCATTTTACAGATAGGCAAACTGAGGCCTCGAGAAATCGAATGACTTGCCCAAGGCCACACAGCTAATGGCAGAAACAGGAGTAGATGTTACATAGGTCCATTCTGTCTCTTGCCTTCTAGTCTAAAATTTATTTCCATATACCTTACTTCCCATTAAGAATTTATTTTTGATCTATCAATTCAACTCTGCTTTTGAATGTAAAGGCCTAATTAGGCATTCTAGAATTCATTTCTCTTTAACTGGTGAACCCTTTTCCTTTTGGAGAATCGAGAGAAAACTGAAAGTCTTCCTGAGCCTTCCTCATATATCTGGACTGGGAGGTGGGCTGTGGAAGAGATAGATGGGGTAAAGATGGAGGCCAGGTCCAAGGGAGCACTTGGAGATGGATTATTTGGAAGCCCCAACTTCTTAATCAATTAGCCAATTTTTTATTTTCTAAGAAAGGGTTTGAGATAAGTCACTGTAACCCTGAGATAACCAAGACCTCATCCTTATAGGAATGCTTTAAACTCTTTCTTTTCTGCTTTCCCAAACAGCCCTTTTGGTGTCTTTGGCTCACTCCATGGGGGAGACATTGATAAATGAGTTCATGAGAAAGTTCCAGGATCAGAGCACCCCATCTGTAAATGGTGTAACACCAGAGGGACTTTCTCCAGAACAACTTTGCATTCTCCTCCCACTGTTCTCACCCCAGTCCACACCCTCAGAATTGCATGTTTTTATTTTCCATCTCGATTTTGATCTTTCTCCTTTCAATCCATTTTGCACTTCAACTGTTAGACCTATCATTATGTCATTCCCTTACTCAATAATCTATATGGCTCCCCAGTGCCAAGAGCATAATGGCCAACTTCTCTGCCAGGCTTTTCAGATACTCCACAATATGATTAACCTCATTATCCAGCCTCATCCTTTTCCTTCCCAACACATACCCTTCCACGACACCCTGGCCTTATCACTGACCCTCTGCTCCCCTCTTCCCTCCTTTTTGCCTAAGTTCTATCAACCTTTCAGGGTCTGATTTATGTTCTGCTTTCTCCACAAAGCTATCTCTGACTTCTTTTGCCAAATGGATCATTCCATTCTTTGACTTTCTCCTGTATTTCCAGATAGTACTCTAGACTATATCTTTTAGGCATAGGGCCAGAGAAGAGTTTCATATTGACAGTTACAATGTACACAAAAAGCACTCAATAAATGCTTTGCAATCTATTGAAACTACTTGGAATTATCAATCCTTGATAATCAAGTGATCTCTGGGTCCAGGCAATGGCAAAAGGAAACTAAGGCCCAGAGAGGGGTGACTTACATGAGACTACGTAGCTGGTCAGTTATGGAGCCAGGTTTGACCTCCTGGTTTTGATTCTTTACTCCTCCAATAGAAGTGTTCTACAGACAGTTGGTGCTTTCCCAAATGATATCAATGGGTTTGTGACCTTTTTTATTTCTTAAAAATAATGAATATTTCATATCCCCGAAGGAGTAAAAAAAATTATAAAAAATAATAAACACCTGTGTTATCATCACATTTGTGACACCTACTGAAAGGCCAAGGAAAGTTTTAGATCATCGTATCATTGCACACTGGCTTCTTCTCTTCTAGCAACATTTCATACTCTCTTTTCCTACATCCTCTTCCTTGCCCCTCTCCCCCTCATTACCTATGGCAGATGTAGCTAACTGATCACTGTACTCTTTTCCAATAAATTTAGACACAGCTTCAGAATCCTTCTTAACACAATACTCTAGGTAACCAATGCCAATTAGTAAGAGTTGTCATATTAGAGTAAGCTATTTTTTCCCTCTCTAATCTTACAGGAGGGTGTGGGGCTGTATAAAGTTGGAAAAGCTACACATCAAGACCAGGATGTTGACAGTAGACAGAGGCCTGGCCATAGGTTTATCTGGGCCTCACAGTTTGGTCTTCCCTTAGCAAGTTCACCCAGGCTTATGTCCTTCAATGCCAGTTTTGGAGGAGATCACAAACCTTACAAGGCTGTCCATTCCCAGATCAGATAACTTCAGAGTGCTGGAATGTTGTTCCTTAGGGCACAGCTGTATGCCTTACAGGAATATCTACTCTCTGTAGCTACACAGAATAAGTCTACAGTAATCTAAGATGGATGTGTGAAAGGGGCATGGAGGAGAAAGGTTGTTGAGGAACCAGGAGCCTTACAATATGTGTGGATCCTGTACTATTGGTACATCTGCAGAAGGGGCACTGGACCTGAGGGGAGAGGGCCAAGGTGTCCAGACCAGATGCCTCCACCCTAGAAGCAGCAGGTATTCAAATGTGAACCAAAGGTGGCCTCTCATTGGCTCAAGTCAACAGTGTTGCCCTGGAAGCCACACTGATGACAGAGCTGTGGGCAGAGCACTCAGGTGGACAGAGAGGGAGGATAAGATTCCAGAGATGCAAGGTGGAACCCTCGAGTTGTGGGAAGGATGACAGAAATAATACAAAGGCTAATCCAGTGGGCAGGTGGGTGACGAAGGGATTTGAGGGCTGTTTGATCAACCTGGATCCCCACTGGGTCTTGCAGGAAGAGCTCAGGGGCATGAGTCAGGACACCTGGAGCTTGTGTTTGCTCTTTTATCACCTGGACGGGTCTCTGGACAAGCTGTGGTTTCTTCATCTATAAAATAAGGGGTTTGAACGATAAGTACTTAGGAGCCCTTCTAGCTTGAAGCTGCCAGGATCTGAATTCTCTTTGGTGCTCTTGGAAAGTTTCCCAGCCCCAGGACTGGATTCCCCATGCCATGCTTTGGCAGAAGATAGGGACAGGAGAGACTGCCTATCTTTTTTCTCTTCCTTTGAAAAGTCAGGTGGTCCTGCTGGCTAGAGGGTCTACCTGGCTCATTTCTCTCCCCCAGGGCCTCTTACCTGGGTTCTTTAGATTTCCCACACAGGGCTGGAGGGATCTAGACCATCAGGATTCGGGAGGAAGCTTCCTTCTGATTGGGGCAGCGTCTCAGGTCCTCAACTCCAGGTGTTGCAACTTCTCCCTAAACCGGAACCCCTTCACTCCCTGGAGTCTTCCATCCCAACCTCTTGCTCACTTTCTGTAAATTCACTCTACATTCCTTATACCTGTGCCTGGTGTGCATCTGTCAGTTGAGGAAGGGTACCATGGAGGAGGAGGGAGAAGAGGGCAAATCCTTCCTAAGCAGTTCAGCCTAAACTCTCCTGGGAATTCTAGCTGCTGCTACCATGGTTTCTCCACCTGGTTTGATGAGGCAGGCTTTCTTTAAAGGGCCAGAGTTTGGGACTAGGCTCTACTAGCTTCTCTGTCTTCCCTCAGTGATTTCCTCCCAGCCACTCCCTTCATTAGAATTCTTGCTTCAGCATTTGCCTTTAAAGCATTTATCTAAGTGCTATCTCCTAAGGGGGCCAACATGCTTTACAACCTCAGTAAACTCCCTAATTCCCCTTGCAGATGGGGCCTCAGGCTGGAGAACAGTATTGCTATCTGCCTTCTCAAAGGAAATTTCTGCCCAGCCCAATACTAGATGCCATCTTCCTGATTCTCCTTTAGACTCCTGCTGACCAGGGACCCAGGACCTGGGGGCTCTCAGAGCAAAGAGGGCATGACCTACCCCTGCCTCCAGAAAGGGTTCTGAGGGCTATATATTAAGGAAGCCAGTCCTCCCAACTGAGGCCACGGGGTCAGGTGGGCTGGAGTGTGGGGGAGGGGGAGCAACTCAACAATCCAAACATGCTTTGTTTGTGAGCATGATGGGTCATGCATCAACCTCCCCTACTTACTGGCTGTGAGGGGCCTACCCAAGTTAAAGAAAGGAAACTTCACAATGAGGAAATTAGCCACAGCTGAATAGATACCCCCTACATAGTGACGTAAAAGGCCCTTTCCTCACCGTACCAGGTGTTTTGGAATTGCTGAAGAAGGGTCCCGATCACAGAGGGCCTTCTGAGGAAGGAAAGCAAACAAAGGAGGTTGGAGGAAGCCAGCAAGCCCCACATTCCAGACGGGGGCAATGGTGTGGAGAAAAGTCCACTTCTCTGCATGGGAGCCTTTCCTTGATGCTCATGACCATCCCCTGATGACACCTGAGTGTTCACCTTTGCCTTGCCCCCAAGTTGACTGGTCTTTCGGCTTATTCCTGGTGTTGTCTTGCTCTGGCCTCTCCTGAGGTCAAATAAGTCTCTAAGCATCCAGCCACCCCAGAGATAACAGGGAGATGTCACCCATGAATAGCATGTAACCTATTTGAAAAGAGAGGAAACAGTTATCCCCGAAGAAGCCATCCAGGTAGTTCATATGTGTTCCATGAATCAAATGGAACCATAATGCTTCCAAGTTTTGAATCTGTCAAGCATGCTAGACTTAAGGTAGGGCAATCAAGTCCCATCTTGGAGAGCAGAAGGCCAAGCCCTCTCAATGTAAAGGTGGAATTGTGGCCCCAGTAGGTCGTACCAAAGGTTGGAGCTCAGATGTGAAAGGGCCCCCAGGAGATCTGTCTATGCCAACAGGCCTTTCTTTCCTTGAAGACTCAGTCAGTCAGAACTCACTTCAGAACTATGTTTTCTTCACAATGCTAGGTCTTCACTCCCTTCAACTCCACATTTCCAATCTTATAGAGAGAAAAGGCCTGCACTGATTGCCAGGGGCTAAACCAGATAGGTCAGATACCTCAAAGGGAAAGGGCCAGAGTCCAAGTGGGACAAATGCAAGGGGAAAATAGGGGGCTGGAGACTCCTAGTTTTCAATTCACAGAAGGTAAAGAGGACCTTTGTGACATTCCTCTACCTCTGACCCCTCCTTGGGGCCTTGGAATTTCTAGAAGAGTTCCCTTATAAACTCTTCCATTTTTTTCTGAATGGCCAGAGGCAGGAAAAGTCAGAAAAATAAAAAATCTTACGTAAAAAAGTGAATGCCTTTAAAATTGCCAAATTAGACTGTGGTTTATTGAGTAGAATCATGCTCACAGTAAAACTGCCAGCCTCTGTCTAGTTTTAGATTATAGCTGTCCCCAGGCCCTCACAACCTTGACGACTCACAAAGCTCAGACTCATGCAGGAAGCATAAATAAAACAGAGCATACGGGTTTGATGTAACCACAAACACAGACCAGAAGATGGAGTTTCTTGATAGCTGGATCTTAGAGGGTTGACCAGAAGAAGGGAAAGTGACGGGAGGAAAAACTCAAGGACTTTTGTGTTAACACAAGCAACCATATTGAACATTTTGATAAACTGACCAAATGGCTAACTGGGCAAGCTCTAGGAAAAGCTGTAAAGGCAGCAATGGTTTATTTTTGGTGTCTATATGGCTTCCACATTCTTACCTTTTTGTCATCTCTGTGATACCTCCTCCTTATTCCTCTGCAGGAACTCAGGGCCATAGAATCACAGAAACTTGGACTTGGAAGAGAGAGGCACCAGTGGTCATCTGGTCTGGTCTCAAACCCAAAACAAGCATCCCAAACAGGCTTCCAGTCCTTGCTCCTGTACTGCCAGAGCTAGGAACTCAGGTTCCAAGGGCAAGCATTTCTTGGGCAACTTCTATTGTTAAAAAGCCCCCCTAACCCCCAATCTACTGATTCAAAGTCTGCCTGCTTATCACATTCACCTAGTGGTCCTCACTCTATGCTTTGAAGTACTTCCTCTTTTATTGGTGTTACCCCATACTGCAGACAGCCTAGTCATGTCTTCTCTCCGTCAAGTCAAATACAATCTGCTCATCATCATTCCTGATGGAACAAGGGGACTTTAGATCCCCATTCATCCAGCTTGTCCTCATGTCAGTATATCCTTTTTATGCCCCAATCCCTCTCAAATATGTGCTAACCATTTTTTTTCTTTGTACCCTCCCATTCTTTTTAATCAAAACTATTCGCAGAAATTGCTCCTTTAACCTAAGATGCAAATGATTGGTCATGCTTACTGTGCTACCTTCTCAGGACTGTTTACATTTTAACAGGTTCAAAGCTTTGCACCAAAGGGATGGCTGGGGATGTTTGGGCAGCAGGTAATGTCAAGATAGGGGACAAAAGGGAAAGAGGCACAGAAATCTTCCTGGCAATCAGTGATTCTGGCCTCACCTTTAACTCAGGTGAGTCTACTCATCTGGCCAGGCAAATCCCCATAAAATGAATTCCTTGACGCAGGGACTGGTCTGATTCCTTCCTGATTTGTTGTCAAGCTCACGGTCTAAGTAACATATTAATAGCTCCTCACACAATGTCTTCTGGGTGAATGAGTGAATGAGGTCAAGCCACAAGGCAGAGATTCTAGGTGCTCAGCTCATGAATTTTGGCAAGTTGCCCTGGACAATAAACATGGGAGCCCATCTGTGATACAATAAGGGGGATAGGCAGAAGTTGGGGGGCAAGCACAAGTTTCCTGATTTATGAAACTGGACAACAAAAGAATAATAAAAACACATATGAAGATTAAGTTTCTGCTCTCATCTCAAAGATTTTTCTGAAATAATAGACATGATTTTTGAACTGAAACTTCAACAGATAAATTGAAGAAAGAAAAGTTACTATTGGTACTTGTATCAGTGCCCTTGAAGATCAAATGGAAGAAATTTCCCAAAGCAGAGTAAAAATACAAATGGTAAAAATTGAGAAGGAAAAGATAAACAGCCTGGAGCAGAGATGAAGAAGACCTAATATATAAATAATAGGAGCTCCAGAGAGAGTATAAGGCTGAGAAGGAGGAAAAGCAATAACAAATGTTAGGAAAAAAGTTGCTGAGCTGAAGAAAAACTTGAGTTTGCAGAGTGAAAGGCAGGATTGATAAGAAAAGACACATACTTAGGATTAAGTTCATGAAGTTCCCAAAGTCCAAAGTAAAGAGAAAATCTTACAATCATCTAGAAAGAACAAGTTTTGACAAAGGAAAAAGTATGAGATGGACATCAGACTTCTCATCTGTAGTAGTTGGAAGCAATTGAAGGAATAATACTGATGGACAACTGAGAGGGAGAGCTTACAACTCAGGGACCCCACACCCAGCCAAAATTCCATTCACTTTCTTGGGGACAAGAAGCTTTGTGTACCTCAAAGAGTCAGAGAATATGTCACTCAATGTGATGGTTGGAAGCTGTATGTACTCTAGAAAGATATGCTCTTAAAGTTAATCCATTACTGTGGGTGTGGACTCATTGTAAGTAGGACCTTTTGAGGAGGCTACTTCAGTTAAGGTGTGACCCTCATTCAGGAGTACTTTATAAACAGAATGTATACACAGAGAGAAAGAGAAAGCAAGAAGCTGAAATCAATGAAAGTTGGAAAAGAAAGGACAGACCAGCAGGTCTGCCATATGCCTTGCCATGTGTCAGAGGAGTTATGGATTGCTGGCAACTGATTTTCAGGAAGAAAGCATCACATTGATGATGCCTTAATTTGGACATTCTCACAGCCTCAAACTGTAAGTCAATAAATTCCCATTGTTTAAAGTCCACCATTTCATGGTACCTGCTTTGAGTAGCCTAGGAAATGAAAACATCCATATTCTTTCATATATTTTTTGAGGGAAATAACAAAAGAAAGAGTTCTAAACGGAGATCATAAGACAGGGGAAGAGAAGAAGGAGGAAGCAGTGATAAAAGGCAGCACATTCAATATAATAGCAAATGCTCAAAGGACAATGATAGAATTACTGGGAATATGTAAAATCAGGGCTCAATAAGGAATCTTGAAAAAAATAAGAAGCATATTATAAGGGAAAATAATTAAAAATGATAAATGTTATCAGCAAATCTAGAGATGAAGATGGCTAGAGAGAAGTAAAAGTATTTTAAGGTCTAGGACACTGGGGAAGGGAATAATGCAAGTATTATAAAGGCTTTAGTTTCTTGGGGGTACATAAGGAGCATTGGAGGAATGGGGTATCTTGGCAGGTTAAACTATTTGGCTCCTTTTTTTTTTGGTAATAATAGAGAAATATGTCTTTGAATATGAATATTGGGAAAAGAACAATAACTACTAAGTAAAATGAAAAAGAACAGTAGTCCTTCCAAATTAACAAAAGGAAAAAAAAAAAGGCAACATGATAAAACTTGCAAAATGAGGACAATGAACAGCAAAATTAATAATGCAATATAAATAGTAAAAAAAAGTAAGATGGAAGAAATTAAGCAAGCATGTTGATTGTTGCACTTAATCAAGCATATTGATATGAACAGATTGAATTATCCTATTAAAATATAGAAACATAAAGATAGCTTAAAAAAATAAAACATAGCTATATGTTATTTTTAAGAAATACAGTTAAAAGAAAAGGAACATTAAAAGAAAAACAGTTAAAATTAATGAAGGTTAAAAAAAGGGAATAAGAAAATACCAGTAAGAGAGCAGGCAGGCAATAATAATGTCAGATAAGTTGGAATGGATGTTAAAAGCACTGGCTAGGATAATGATGGGTATTTTGTAATGGTAAAAGACAAAATTTATATAGAATCAATGATAATCATAAATAAATTGTCATCAAACAATGTAGTTGCTAAATACATGATGCAAACATTTAAGAAAAGCAAAGACAACTTAATAAAACTATAAAATTATAGTGTGATTTTTAAATAAACCTTTTCCAGAATTATGATCCCATAGACAAAAAATAAATAAGGACATACAAGAATCGAATGATATAATTAACAAAGCAATTTAATATGTATTTCCTTCAAATTATAAGTTTGTATTTTTATATGTCCAAAATCAATCAAGTATTTGGCTACAAAGAAAATATATATTAAGTCTTAAATTAGAAATTTTAAATAAACTCGATATGGAAAATTAAAAATACCCAAAGATTCTTATGTGCTGGAAATTAAGAAACACATTCCTAAATAATCCTTAGATAAAAGAGAAAATCAAAACTAAAATGACAAACTATTTAAAAAGGAATGAAAGTAAAATACTTTATTTCAAAACCTATGGTACAGCTAAAGCTGTATTCAGGAGAAAATTAATAGCCTTAAATCCCTTTGCTGTTAAAAAAGAAAGATCTAAAATGAATGAATTTTACATCCATTTTAAGATATTACGGGAAAAATGAATATTTAATTAAACCATGAGAAAATCAGAAGAAGAAATCAATAAAACAGAAAACAAACCAGAACAAGTAGAAAAGATAAATAAATCCCCAACTTTTTCTTTGAAAAGGCCAATCAAATGGGGGGAACCATTTATAATCCTGATGCAAGAAAAGAGAGAGCAAAACTTTAGAAATAAAAAAGAAGACAAAACCACAGATACAGGAGAGATTAAAATTACGGTTTGGAACATTATGAGTAACTCTATGGCAACAAAAATTTTAAAATGAAAGAAAAAGGATTATTTACAAACATATACTCTCAAAGTGGACCCAAGAAGAAATAGAAATAGTACTATGTCAATTACCATAGAAGAGATTGGAAAGGTGATTCAAAATCTACCATATAAAAATGCAGCAAGACAGGACCATTCCAGGCTGACAGTAGAATTCATCAGTGTTGAAAAAGAAGAGATAAAAATGGAGGTAGAGATGGAGAGGTCAGAGGGAGAGAAGATGAGAAGTTTCGGGGAGGAGACAGTGGAGAAAGGGAAAAGGAGGTGTGATGGGAAAAGAGTTTGAGAGTTTAAGCCATAACCTCCTCTAAAGTCTCCCCTCATCCCACCCATCATACATAGGAAATGAAAACATCCATATTCTTTCATATATTTTAATGCTTCCAAATTTATGTTCAACATGGGCCCTAAAATTTGTACAACCAAGAGCTTCTGCTGGTAGTTTGGGGTGATAGGAGAAAAACATCTGGGATGTGGGCTCCAAAGTACTACCTTTTCTCTCAAGGTGGCCTACTCCCATGCAACCTCATGTTGGTGATGTGAATCTGTAGGTTTGGGGTTTCTGCACCTACTCATTCTGTAGGTTAGTGAGAAGGTGAACCACTGGTGAGGGTGAGACAAGATCACTCCAGAAGCTTTTTAGTTTCTCAAGGCTATTGGGCTACTTCAGAGGACACCTGGGCACCTGACCATGACTTGTGAGCAGGGCTACCTGCATTGTGCAGACTTTTTCTTAGAGGGGTGGGGATTTTCACTTCTGTCCCATCTCTATCCATGCCCATGAGATGGATACAGCATCTGCTCATCAGCTTGGCTTAATAAGATTTGGTTAGCCTTGAGGGGGAGCTTGTCTGACCATGTTTGAGAAATACCATTGATTTGCCCAGAAAGATGCTTTTGTAACATTTCATCCCTCTTGTACAATTTTTCTTGGCAAACTAATTCAGTGATTAACAACAATTTATTCAGGCATTTCTTTCTTATATCAAACTAGTAGATAATTCATTTTTTGTTTTGTACTTACATATCTAACTATCTTGATCATTGTATATTAAAGAATTTCTATGGTATTCCCTGTGATTTTTTTAAAATTTGCTGAGCATATATTTACATTTTCTGAATAACTCATCATTTATCCATTTGTTTTCAAATGAATCTGGCAATTTATAATGCAGTTAAATTTTAATTCCTCTCAAGAGCTAAAGTGGAAACTGGGAAAAGAAAAACCAGATACTTGCAGCCAAGGTGGTACCTTGTAAATGACAAAGTATGAAATGAAGTAGAATGAAGAGGGAAGGGAAGAGATAATCTTGTCCAAGTGAGGTGATAGACTTTTTCATATCCAAAATGTTTTGTTCTCCTGGAAATCCAGTAAAAGCATGGCTGAAAGAAGTTCCCATTCGGACCCAATGCTTTGTGTGAAGATCCTCTGGGCTTAATGGAGAGGAGAGGGATTTTTTTTAGGGAAATTTGGCCATAATTGAGCTCCCTTTGGAAGCCTGCAGGGAACTGGAGTGCCCGGCCTCCATTTTAGTAGTTAGGAAGCCAAATTATGATATTCATGGGTAATTGTTTTTCCTTCTATGGTTAGGGATAACCATTAAAAAAATATATTTTTTTGAGATACCAGAGCTGGGTATTGAAACTGGACCTTGTATGTGGGAAACCAGCACTCAACCACTGAGCCACATCAGCTTCCCTGAGTTGTTTTTCTCATTTGTTTGCTTGTTGTTTGGTTTTGAACCTGGGACCTACCATGTGGGAAGCAGGTGCTCAACTGCTTCAGCCACATTGGCTCCCCTAACCTTTTGTTTTATGTAGTATAAATTTCATAAAGCCTCAAATACCCAGAAGCAAATAAAATATTAAATAAATTTCCTGTTTTTCACATATTAAACTCAGGTACTTTCCTGAAACTAAATCTCTGCTAAAAGCTGCTACTTTAACCTAAACTGAGAAATGCTTATCCTTCATAGTATAATAAAAGTCATATATAGGATTCTCATCTATTAATTTGCTGATCATTTCTCCCTGCTAGGAAATATTACTCTAACTACTGATACTTAGAGACTCCCTATTTAGTCACTTGTAGTGCCCAGATTGTCCCTGTTTTGACTTTAAAACTTGATCAGTGTGAACTCCCGCCATTCTGGGAAAGCTTTATGTGCTCTCATCACTTAGCTCTGTGCATCATGGCACCTTCAGTTTCTAGCACCTTTCCCCTGACTTACACATAGTCCATGTCTGCCTAGTGGTTCCTTGGGCAAAAAGAAGCAAGTTCAATTTTTTTTTTTTTTAATAGGTCGTACCGGGGAATGAATCCAGGACCTCATACAATGTGCTCAACCACTGAGCTACATTTGCTCCCTGCAAGTTCAATTTTAACATCTATTATTTGGTTAAACATGGCGAGGAGAGCATCTCTAAATTACCACTCCTAAAAGCCTGAGTGATGTTTTTGTTTACGCATTTAAATCACACTCCTTACTTAGAACCACAACCAGCTCGTTACCAGCTTCCTGTGATGTTGCGTGATGAAGAGTTATGGACACTTAGGCAGAGAGAGAAAGTCAGCTTCAGGGAAAGGGAGTTACAGATTTGTTTACTTCCACACAGGCTCAAGGAAAGGCAAAGAAGGTGAGTGCTGCAGGGAGAACACAGGGAGCCGACATCAAGTCCCGGCAAAGAGCATTTCTGCCTGGGCCTTGACTAGTCACCGCTGAGGGGCTTCTCTTCTTCGCTGCTCTTCACTGTCAGATAGTAGATGCGGTTGGCCTCTGGGTAGGTGACTCTGCTGAGCGGGAGCTTGTAGATGGCGGGATTGTTGGTGGTGAGGAGCAGGAAGAGGAGGGTGGAGAAGCAGAAGGCCCAGGTGCCTGGGGACACACCAATCTGGAGGTAAAAGCATTGGGATTTGAGGAATGTTCCTAGGCCCACAACTTGGGCCAAGGAGCCAGGGGGCCAGGGGGAGAAGGGGTGGTAGAGGTTGAGGATAGGGACCCTCTCTTAGTGAAGGCATTAGTGTTCCTAGATTCATAATGCCAGAGTAGTTGGTCATGGACTTTGAGGTCTTGGTACCTTTGAGCACAATCAAAATCTTTTAAGGATGGAGCTGAAAATTGGCCTAAGGATGGTTCCCCACATCCAGCCACCTTCCATTTGTCTATCTACATTGCCACTGTTACTAGTTGTATATCTCTTTTCTTCTTACACACACACACACACACACACCAGGAGCACATCTATGCATATCAATCCTTCTCTGGACAAACCCTAGATAAACCCTGATAGAAGTGCTCTGTGGAGTACCAGCCACCAGCCACCATGACCCACTCAGGATTCTTCCTCAAGACCTCAAGTGTCCCGAGTCCTGGCTGGGGAAGAACACTTTAGGATAGTGCCTAGAAGAATCTAAACTTACCACCGCCATAATATTGGAGAGGGCTGCTCTCATGTATGCACAGAACAGGGCTGTGGAGGAAAAGGACCATGAGAGAACCGGCTTCCCAGAACTTGCCCCTCCCAGCCACTGCCTTGGCAAAATGGGGTCCCAGACCAAGAGCAGAGGTCCTGCCCTCTCTCCCACAGCTTCAGTGTCTACACCACCCCCGGACATCTGGCATGGGTTTTCTGACTATATTAGTTACATTTGCACATAGGTGTGGCCCATTTCCCTCCAGACTGTGCCTTTCTTGAGGGGCAGAGATTAAAGCTTATAAATTCTTTTATCCCCTCCCCATTTCCATGGTAGTCTGCACAAAGCCAGGGCTCAATAAACACATTTTGCTTGTCCACACTGACATTGGGATGGCCTAGCCCAGGCTGGATGGCTGGGTGATGATCTATCTGAGGTCAAGTGGTCAGATTACATGAGAGCTCCCACTAGGTCCCTCCTGTCCAAGATTCTGAGTGGCTGTGATGCTGTCTGATCTTCATCAAGTCTCATTAGGGCTGAAACTTATTTGGTCCCTGGTCCAGGCCCTAGCAGTCAGGCTGCTGGGTTCACCTGCAGGATCTGGGCCCTGAGGGCAGGTAGGGGAGCTCATCTTCTCCCTGGTGTCTCTAGAAGAGGTCCTTCTGCCCCTGTACCTTTGTTCTTTATGTGCCTCTGACCAGTACAACATCCCTTTCTCCTCTTTCCCTAACAAATGCTTCCTTGAAACTGTTGTGATAAAACACAGCCTTTCCCTTAAGCCTTCCAGATGGTTCCAGCCACAGGAAACAGACCAGAGGCTCTTACAATCTGAACCTCAAAACACCTAGCACTTCTGACTTCATAAATATTTACTGAGCCACTGTCTCTCTACCCAGCCACATGCTGGCTGCTAGGGGGAAATGAGAGACATAGAAGTCATGCCCAGTCTCCACACATACATGGGAAAAAACCAAAAGAAATGCAGTTCTGGATGCTATTCTTCTCTTTCATTGTTTCTAGTTTTACTTACTAGAGTCCTGCTTTCAGGAGAATGTAAGCAGCCCAGGACAGGAAGGCTGATGGAAAGAATGGACTGGGGTTTGAATCTTACTTCTGCCATTAATAGCTGCATTCTAGGGCAAGTTAATGAAGCCCTATGGATCTTATTGCCTCACATGCAAAATGGGGCTGACAATCTCTGCTCATAGTGTTCTTGGGAGGTTCATGAGTTTCCACAGCCCAGATCATGGTGCTGGCAGTACAGTAGCTGCCAATAAGGACTGTGGCTTTTTTTGGTCTTTGGATAGCTTATTCTCTGCTTATTTTATGGAAATCAACTGCCCATAACTTAATGTTGTGATTTTCTGAGATCTCAGTGATACCAGGTACATCACTGGATCTTTCCAATGGTCTTCATAGATCATAGTCTTAATAATTATTTGTGCCATTGCTCCTCTTCTGCTAGACCATGGCTTCTGCCTCCCCCTGCCCCCCGCCCTGTTACTCTCCTTCTCCTACCCCTCAGCTCCCAGGGGCTCAGTCTGCAGGCCAACTGGGTCCTCAATCCCCTGTGTCTTTCATGCCTGGCATAGGGCCTGGCCTAGCTCTATAAATAGTTGTTGAAGGAAGAGCTTTAGAGAGCAGGAATGTTACCACTAGGACATTGGGGAAATGCACGTGTGATTTCCTTGAAAACTGAAACACTGCCTAAGTATAATCGCAGTGGTAATGATAGTGATCCTGTTTGACAGAGGAGCAACCTCCAGTTCTCCGAGCCGCTGGTCCTCCCACCTCTGCCACTGATCAGTGGTCACCAAGGTCACTGTGGGATTCCCATAGCCAAGGGGGAAAGGAAGGGCTAGGGGTGCATGGTTGTCAGCTTTCCCAATACCCACCACAGAAGAGGGCCAGCACGTGGGTCTGCCAGGTAAGGGCGTAGAACATGCCTCCAATGGCGATGCAGGAGAGGACGCAGTTGTAGCTCCAGAGACCCTTGTAGATTGACTCAAAGGGTGCGGCCACTGTCAGGGCTGTGGGACAAGGTAGGGTCTTCCTGGATGATCTGGGTTGTGGCACAAGCATCACCCCATGGCTGATGCCAGGTCTTGGGGTGGCAGGCCTGGCCCACTCCTGTTGTTCACCCTGACCCTCAGCCCCTACCTGTCAAAAGAGCCTTGACAAGAGGCATCTAGTCTTAGGAAACCAACAATGAGGACTGAGCAATGGTTTTCAAACTGGTCTTCAAAGCTATATGTGACTACTGCTGGGGTGAGGGGAAGCCAAGGAGCTGGGACCCCCAGCCCCTCTCCACTCCTTTGGCTAGAGCATTTGCATTTTTAGCTTGGAGGATTTCATTTAAAAAATGTTTTGCTTCAAATGGTTCAGAAGAATTATGTATACATACAAAGATAGGTTGGTTGATAGATGATAAAGACATATAGCAAACGTAGGTTAACAGGTGAGTCTGGGTAAAGAGTTTGTGTGTTTCTTGTACTAGTTTTATTTTTGCAATAGTTTGATAAATTTGAAATTATCTCCAAATAAAAACCTTTGGAAGTTCTGCTTCCAAGAGTTTTAAAAACACTGGAATAAGTCAACAGGCTGCTACTTCCAATGCCCCCCACCCGAATTTCTGACTCCACTGTCACTATATACATATCACATACATACATACATACATATATATATATATATACATACATGGGTATATATTTATAATATTAAATCACGTTTGTAAAATGGCAATCAATTTTTGAGAAAAATTTTTTCCTTTTAGCCTATTCAATATTTCAAAATGCTGGGTCTTGTGCTTGGTCTGTTACTGCCTCCGCCGCCCCCCTCCCTGTTACTCTCCTTCTCCGACCCCCCAGCTCCCAGGGGCTCAGTCTGCAGGCCAACTGGGTCCTCAATCCCCTGGCATCTCTCCACATGTCCTGCTGCTGCAATCTGCTCCCTTTGCAGACTCTAGGAAGGGAAAAATAAATCCCTACCCTGATGGTGTCTTAAAACATCAACAAATAATGTAACGACAGAATATTGGCTGTGTGCATGGGAGAAATGACCTCAGGAAACCATCCTGAGGGCTGCCGGGCAGAGAGAGGGCTCTATCCTACCTGCCAGCAGCCCCACAATTGAGCCAATGGCTGCATGTAAGCAGATGAGAGGCGAGGCGATGAACAGGGCCACCAGGAACATGCCGCCTGTCAAGGGATTGTCACAGCCGTACACCTGGCCGACCCCAACGGGGATGGCTTGTAACAGCTGCAAAGTCAACAGAGTCCAGGTCATTCGAGCATGAGCCGATAATGCACAAAGCTGGCCTCAGGGCCAGGATAGAGTCATTCCTGGGGGAGTAATGGGGTGGAACCGGAGGAGGGCTGTGCCCTCCATAGTGGGAGAGAACATGGGAGGGCGTGAGCTGGAACGGATAGCTCCTCACTCCATCACCTAACAGGCACCTGAGCGTGCCTGCTGGGAACAGGAGCTGGGCAGTAATGCTTCTGAAGAACACAGGGCTCTGCTTGGAGACTAGGGACTTTGAGAGGACCAGAGGGCAGCTTTTCCCCTAGATGGTGGTTTCAGGGCACTGGGGGATTTTCTGCCCCCTTCTCCCTTCTGAAATCTCCCTTCTGAAATCCTAGAAATATTCTTGGAAATAATCTAGGCCATTTTAGACATGAGGAAATTAAGACCGAGAGGTGATGGATAATTTATGGGTGGCCAAGTCCAGATCAGCCCCTCTAAGCTTGACCCCCAGTTAAAGGGGTCTTGACCACACTACTGTTTCTCCATCAGGCTGCTGTTGGCAAGTCCTCTTTCATGGGATGCTGCACCTTCAGTGCTACCCTGGGAATTGTGGGCTCCTAGGAGAAGGAGAAGGCATTTCCTCTGCTTTCAAGGAGCATTCATCATTGAGGAAAGGTTATGTGTGGGACATCAGAGAGCAGCACAAAGGCCAAAAGTCCCTGAGCCTGAGACATTTGGTGGTTTTGGAATTTGGGAAGATTAATTTGGCAGTGATGTTGGATGGTCCTTCTCTGTCCAGCTTAATCATCCACACTTTGGCAGTCCTTTTAGGGCAGAAAAGAAAGGAGGGATAATGGCAGAGTAGCGAGAGCACCAGCCTCGGAGTTGAGGGCTCCAGCTCCTGGGGCAGAGGGACTCAGCCATGGGTTCATGTGTGACTGTGGACACATCACTTCCTGTTACAGGGGACACCTCTGGGCTTGGGTGTCCTCTGTAACATGAGAGGCTGGTCTACTGGATGATCCCTCGAGCTTTAAATTTCTGTAATCTTTTCTCCATCCCCAGGTCACATTACCTCTTTGAGGATAGGGATCCTTTATGGCTGGGTACATAATAGGTGCTAAATAAATATGTATTGATTAGTTCAATACAAAGTTCCCAAACTTTGCTGCACATGGCAATCACCTGGGGATTTGAAAAAAAAATACTGATGCTTGGCTTTCCACCAGGCATTCTGATTTAATTGGCACAGGGTACCACCCAGGCATCAGGGAGTCTAATGTGCAACAGAGTGTAGGGACCCCTGGATTAGTTACAGAAAATCTACTACAGATATTGAGTGCTAATTGCATTTCTCCTTGTGGATGAAATTTTGTACTTTGTAGCAAATTGATTTGATTTGGGAGTCAGTGTGATTACTTTAGGGAGTAAGTGTCTGAGGCATCCAGGAGAGCTTTCAAGCTTTTTCCACCCTTTTCTCCAAATGGGTGACCTTTTAGTAACCAAACACTGTTTGGATCAGAGCCTACTAACTTGTGAAAGGGATGGAAAGGTGGGGTCCAGTCTTATTTATAGGAACCCTAAAAATTCTGTACCAGACCAGGGAACTCAGCTTAAGTGTAGGGAACAGACTGGAAATCTACTCAATAAATATCCCATTACCCACTACTAACTTCTCAAAATATGAGGAATGCAGGATGCTGAGGGGAATCCAGCTTCCATTTTTCAATCAGAGAACACAGGTTTTAAGCCCAAGCAGTCAGGAACGAGAGGAATGAAGGAACAAGTTGCCTTGGAATGGAGCCTGGGTTTAGAATGAAGCGTCCTTAGCTGGGATCCATAATTTAGTCTGGTGAACTGTGGCACTGGGCCCTGCCCTCCCTCTATTCTGTTTCTGTGGTCACAGCTGACACCTTGGGGTGAAGGGTAGTCAGGTGTGCGGTCGTGGAAATTTACTGAACATCAGCCTCCTTGTACCTCTTATAAGTTCTCATGTAACAACAATAAGCTGGTTAAACAAAAAGGAAGTCATTCCCCATGCCCCCACCACCGTCCCCCCATTGTTTTAAAGAGTAAAGGGGACATAGCATTGATTCTTCAAAACTCAGACCCAAATAGTATGGAAGAAAAGGAGCCAGTTGTCAGAGTGGTGGTGTGGTAGGGAGATAAGAGGGTGAACTTGGGCCTCAGGGTACTGGGTTTGGTTTGGATCCTGGTAACATCACTGTCTAACTGCTGATTTTGAGATGAATGAGGCATCTCTTCTCTGTGTCCCACATGACTGATTCCCATGGCACTGAGCTGTACTGCCTTGCAGTCTGAATGGCGGGCTAGGTGGGCGTTTCTCTCTGGAAGTGTCACATATTCCTGTGGCTGTCGCTCAGACAATACCTCTTGGGTAGGGATCAGGAACAGCAGACCAGTTTGACTAATTGCCAGGGGTCCAGCTCATTGACGATTGTCCCAAAATTGGAGTCTAGCCCTGCTCCTGCCCCAGCTATTGTGCATTTGAAAAGATGGGCTTTCCCTTAAACGCAGGGCTGCCTTTTCCATTTTCTTGGATTTAGGTGCCAACCCTGCCTCTGATCCCAGGCCCTTTAAAAAAGGTTTTGTATTGTTTTCAGCAGCATTTGCCATTAGGGACAGGGAAGATAGTCCTGTTTTGATAGGCTTAGGTTTAGAGTGTGATTGTCCCTGGAGGCCACAGCTGGGCAACCCCTGTCCACCCACGACCTGGCCGTGGCTCTGGGTCCTAGCAGCCCAGGAGCAGAGTGACGCCAGGGTCCAAGCACACATAGAGACTGGCATGGCCTGGATGGCTAGGCTTGGAAATCAGATCACACAACATCTGAGGATGAGGGGGACATTTTCAAACATTCAAAAAACTACCATGGAGGATGAGATGAGAGAGACGATGCTGAATGTATGTAGAGTGTTTAATAAGGTCAAATGTAAATATGTGGTAATGGTTGGACTGATGGTAACACACTATAATGAATGCATCAAACACTGCTGATTTGTGGATGTGATTGTGGCTGGAATGAGTGGTCTGGGGAGATTGGCGTTGGTGGAGGACAGCTGGAGGATAACATAGGGAATGTTTAACAGTGATTTTGGTGATAGATGAGGATTGTAGTTAGTAATATAAATAGAGGAATGCTCTTCTACTACAAGGTGTTGAGAATGTGGTGACACATGGGAAAAATATAACTAGTGTGGTTTATAGACTATAGTTAACAATGCTGTAATACTTTTGTAGCAAGGGCAAGGTTGGTACTATATTATGCTAACAGTCACAAGGAGAGAATATGGGGTTTAGTTTTGTGAGATGTGAATATGATTAAGCATTTTTTTCGCTTCATTTTTTTCATTAATAAGGAGACCTTGACTATGTCATTTGACTAATCTATATTCATTTCTGAAAGTTTCTGAACACTGGAGGAACAACTGAGTTAGTAGTTGGAATTAGGTGAGATAAAGGGAGTGATGCTTCCATGACTTGCTGAGCTCCCTTTTTTTGTTGTTTTGTTTTTTTGAATTTGAAATAGGTATTTTTTTAAAAAGAAGGCTATCATGGAAGTGAGATTCTGAATTACTATAGAAAGCAGAGTCAGAACCAATGAGTAAAAGATAAAGGGACTCATATTTCAGAAGAATGCAAAGAAGAATATTCCAACACTTAAGGGTACCCATTGACAGAGTGGGCTGCATTGAGAAGCAATGGGCTTCGTCTCACTGCAATTGCTCAAGCTGCGGGGACATGTCCTACCTTGAACTAGGGGGATGGCAGCTCAGAGCTCAGGCTCTGAGACCAGACTTCTTGGGTTTTAAACCTAGGCACTAACTGCAGTTTGACCCAAGGCACCTTACCCTCTCCGTCCCTTAGTTTTCTCAACTGTAAAATGGGCATAATAGTGCCTCCAGTATAATGAGGGTTAACAAGTTAATGTGTTAAGTGCTTGTAACAGGGTCTGATAAGTAGTAAAGCTTGCACTTAGTTGATTGTTAGCTATCTCTGTTTGTTAACAAGGCCAAAATTTCATAACTGTATATATTTAATCTTATGTTAGAACTTTATTACATGCCTTTATCTCCAATGTCTAGAGATCAGTAGAATAAATAAATAAGTACATTTGTGATTGTAGGATATAAAACATGGCTTCTTAATGTTGGCACTATTGACATTGATGATTTTTTGTTGTGGGGGTCTGTACTGCACATTGTAGGATGTCTAGCAGCATTCCTGGCCTCTACCTACTACATTCCAGTGGTACATTTCCCCAGTAGTGACTATATAAAGTTGCCAACTTGCCAGACATTTCCCAATATCCCCTGGGGGAGGCAAAAACCACCCTGGCTGAGAACCTAGTCAAGTACATAGAAGTTCACCCCCTGTCTTCTATGGATAATACCTATTAAAATCCTAATTTTTAAACATTTAATTTACTCTCTTGTAGCTTAATCAAACTATCCATCTTATCTAATAGTTTCCCCTCAATCCCTTCATTCTGTGTCATCAAGTTGACCTTATTTGTTCACTTGTTTATCTGTTTCCCTGCATAGAATGTGAGCTTCATGATGGCAGGGATGTTGTCTGGTCTTATTCCCCATGTATTCCCAATATCTGTGTCTGGCACATATTATGCATTCCATAAGGGTTTGTTGAAAGAATGTATGGATGTGGCGAAAGAATGAATGTGTGCTATCCTTTCCTGTCCTCTCTGCTGAGGCCCATCATCTGCTGGAGATGCACCTAGAGATGCTGAGAGCCTGAGTAATCCACTTTGCAGTAGAATCAGGGGTCCCAACTCATCTGCACTGGATATCTTACCAAGGGCATTTCAATCTCTGTCCACGTGATGTTGGGCACTGAAGACACAGGTTCCAACAGCGTTGTGGGGAAGAAGAGGTTGTAGTGACCCATGGCTCCCAGATACAGGGTCATGGCGATGTTGAAGGGCAGCGTGAAGACTGGGAGGTCCCACTTGCTGAAGATGGAATTCAAGGCACTAGAAAGAACTGGGCTGAAGTTGGGAGAAACAAAGGGTTAATGACTGTGGTCATCCTTAGGGCTACCCCGTCTCTTCAGCTCTGGCCACTGTACTATCCACTGTATCCTCCCCTTGGCACAGTCATTGCTGGATCCCTCAACACTCTACTGGTGCATTGATCCGGGACTGGGAATAAGGTATGCAATTTAAATATTTGTTCCAGGCATTTGAAGCTTCCACTCTCAAGGAAAAAACCTTTAAAAATATTATAATTTGCTTTGAATGGAAAACTCTACAAAATAACAAACATTTCTTTGCTTTTTAAATCAAGAAAGCTAAACAAAATTTAATCTTTCCTTATCGCCTTTGAATCATGAGGTACTATTGTCTTGGGGTTTGATAATATTTTAGAAGTTTGACCTTCTGTAAGGAGGCTGTTATAGTACTTAGGTAATGTATAGGTTTGAATACAGCAAAAATACTTTGAGATAATCTGGGAATCATGAAGTGATAATGAAACCTTCAGTTGGTTGTATCCTCTGTCTTAGCTTCTTCCTTAGAAAGAGTGTGGATTGTGGAGACAGATGGAGCTGGTGCAAATCCTAACTCCTACACTTACAGGCTGAGTGAACAACTTTAGGTAATTAATCTCCCTAAGCTTCAGTTTCCTCTGGAAGTTAGTCTAGATAACTAATGCCCCATGCCTCCCATGGCTGCTGGACAGAACGTGAAATCACTGTGTTGACTGCCCACCTTTAATTCATGACCATGAATCTCAAATTGGCATTAAAGATTGCCTGAAAATCTTACGACAGATGTAGAGATGTCTAATAAATTAATTCTTCAATTCTCTGAGACAACAGTTTCACATTTTCTCCTTTCTCAGATCTTCACTGTCTGCTTCCCTTTAGGCTCAGGTAACCATCTTGCCTCACTTCATTAAGAAAATAAATGTGATGAGATGAGAAATACTTCATCTTCCCAGCCTCAAAATCCATACCCTGCTTGCTCTGTCCCTACATGCTCAGCCTCTTTGCCTGTCTCATGCAATGGAAGAAAGCGTCCCTGCTCCTTTATTGGCCAGTACTTCTGTACTATGGATCTAATGCATCTCAAAGACTTCACTCCTACAATTCTCTCCTCTTTCAGCTTCGACTTCTCTCTCTTCTCTTGCTCATTATGGTCAGTATACAACATAGTCTAGAAACTTCTACCTTTAAAAAGCCTCCCTCTTTAACCTATGTCCCTCTCTGTGCCCAATTCTCTGTTCTCCTTCATAGCAACAGTCTTCTGAAGGGTGCTCTCTCTTTGCTATCTCCAAACTTTCCCCATACTTTCTTTCCTAAAGCTACTTCAGTCAGGCTTGGGTCCTCACCATGCTGTGGAAATGGCTCTTGTTCAGTTCACCAATGACATCTCTCTGGCCAAATCCAGTGGCCAATTCCCTGCCCCCTTCTTTGGATAGTAGGACCCTCCCCCTGTACTGAAACACCTTCTCTTTTGACTGCCATGGCACCAGACTTTCTTAGTTTTCTCCCTGATTCTCTGGCTTCTCCTCAACTCTTGCCAAAGTTTCTTCCCCTCTTCTGCCAGATATCTGAATGTTGGAAGACCCTAGGGTTCTATCCTGAGTCTTCTCTCTCTTTTTTTTCTTCCCTTTCTGGGTGATATCCTTTAGTGCCATTGGTGAAATACCTCTTATATGCTTCTGCCTTCCAAATCTTGATCCCACCACTAAGTTCCAGATTTGCATATCCAATTACCTTGTCAGCATCACCACTTGGAAGCCTAAAATTTAATATGTTCAAACAGAACTCTTGATTTGCACCCCTCTCCCCAATCAACCTGTTTCTCTCTTAATCCTCTCCATCAACCCAGCTGCTCAGGAAAATTCTACCAGTGTCCTGAATCTTCTTTCCTCCCCCTGCTCTCACTCCACAGCCTTCCAGTGAGTCCTGTTGCTTTTACCTTTCTTAAAATATACCCTGAATCCAGCCACTTCATACCACCTTCATGGATATCACCTGCACCCAAACCATTCTCATCTCCCTGCTGGTTTTTCTACCAGACTCCTAACTGTGCTTCCAGCATCCACTCTAGCTCCACAAGCAGAATGGTTTTTTGGATTTAAACCATATCCCACCACTCCCTGCTTAAAAGTCTTTTCTTCCCACCACTGTGGTAATACATCAAAAGGCTTTCTGGATATTCAACACATATGGGGTCTGGCCCTCTGCCTGCTCCCTGACCTCACCTCCTCCCATCCCTCTGCCATTCACCAGGCTTCAGCACCTCACTGGCCTTCTTTCTGTATCTTGAACATATCGCACTCCCCCAGTGGGGGTCTCTGCTGCTTCTCCCTGCAGCATCCTTCACTCAGATCTTCACATGGCAGGTACCTTCTAATCATTTAGGTGACAGTCTAAATGTCACCTCTGCAAAGTGTCCTTCCTGACCACCCATTTATGTCTGATTTACCCTGTTTTGCTTTCTACAAAGCACTTATCACATCTGGAAATTACCTTTTTGCTTAACTAGTTTATGAGTTGATTGCTGTCTTTGCCACGAAGAATGTAAGCTCCAAGAGGATAGAGACCTTTCCTGTTAACAGCTACCTCCAGCATCTAGAATAGTTCCTGTACATAGCAGGCACTCAACAAATATCGGTAGGTTAGTTGGATCTGGAAAATGGCCCTTTGGCTGGAATTTCAAGGACTCCATGAATGGCTTAATTAATGCTCTGGAATAGTAGCATGGAGCTCGGCCTGGAGTAAGGTGCTCAGTGTTCTCTCGTCTTTTAAACTGGGATGCCAGGGGTGGGGAGCACTGAAGACCCATTGTCGCCTAGTGCTGTGTGGCTGAGGAGATGTGCTGAGCGGCTTAATCTATGTGGTTATAAACCTAATGTAGGTAATTGAAGACAAACTCTCCCCTTCTTCACACATGAGCATGTGGAGATATTAAGGAAGTTCCCATGGAAATAACTGCTGTAGCATTTTGTTCCAACAGTTTAAGAAGGAAAGAAACCCTAAAAGGAAAAATAAATTACCCAGAATGCCTAATGTAGTAATTTATTTGCAAGCACCACTCAAAAGTAATGAAACAGTACTTAAGCTAAATTAAACAAGCTGGTTTTAGTAACTCCAGAGTTTAAAGCCAAAGAAAGACATTTACTTCTTAGATGTGTTGAAAATCAATCACCATGTCTGGGAGGAGTCGAGCACAGGGTAGTGAATTTGTGTGAGCCAGGGTTGGGGATGTGGGGCGGGGCCAAGCTCAAGCACCCCGCCCCTGCCTGACAACTGTCAGGCATGCTACTGATCTCCGCGGCCACGCTACTGATCTGAGTCATTCAAATGAATTAAGGATCATGTGTGTGAGAGGCCCATCACACCCCTGCGCTCAGTGAATATTTGTTCCTAACTCCCTTTTGTCTTGACCTTTTTATTCTACCCGCAACATGAGGTGACTGTACAGCTAGATCTCAACTAATATTTCTAGTTCAAAGATTCTCTGTTTTTAAATATAGAAATTCTGTTTTAAGAAAGTCCTCTGATTCTGTCACCAGAGAGTTTTCAGCTTTTGAGTCTGGGTTAGGCCACAGACTAGATGATTCACATGTGGCCAGTATTTAGAAATCTTTGAAAATCTTTCATGAGACAATCTCTGCATGCCTTGGTCTTCCCTTCTGTAAACTGGGGACAATAATAACCCTACCTTGCTTAGGACTGAGTCCGGCATGTAGGAAATATGCAATAAATGTTAGTCTTTATTATTCTATCACCCAAGGAAGATTATTAACATAATAAAAAATATTGTGGTTCTTTGCTGCTTTAAAGGGCCCCGTTATTCCACATAAACAACGATCCCTTGTGCTGCACCTGAATGTGTGGGGTTCCACCATATCTCACTAGGCCAGAGCCTGACATTGAAGACACTGGGCCCCACAATGGGGCAAGTCCCTGCTCCGTTTAAGGCACAAGCAACTTGGGGCCCTGTGGATCTGTGAGCAGAAAGAAAAAGGTGCCTCACCAGGCCATGGCTGTGACGGTCACGGGAAACAGCAGCCACCAGTAGTAGTCCATCTTCTCAGAGTACACGGCTACCAGCAATCCCACCAGTATCCCGTTGTACCCGTGGAGTCCCGAGGCGATGGCGGACCTGGGGATGAAACAGTTCCTTTGTGCTTGGATTTGGTGGCGCTTGTCAAGCCCCTCCTGGGACCTTGATTCCTCTAATAGTAACACACCGAAAAAGTCAGCTCGCTTGATGACTATTGGGCTGTTCCGTAGCTGTCAGAGCCTTTCTAGATGACACACACACAGGCACATACACACACCTCGAGTACCCTTGCTGAGCTAGAATTAAATTATGCACTTTCGTCTTCTCGGTGCGTAAGCTCTTCTCTGCCTCTTAGTGGGAGCCTCGGGTTTTTCTGTATAGAGGGGAATCTAAAAGCAGCCTGAGGTGTGGCACAGGGAGATTGTGTGTGTGTGAAAGAGAGGGCCATAATGGCTGCATTATGCAAAAACTATGCTATGTGAAGAGTTTCTGTGTTTTCCCTCCCTCTGTATGTCTGCACCAGAGTGGACAAGCTGAGTCAGCTTTGGGTGCCCACCTACTCCCTCCCTATGTCACAGTAATTAGGGGATCCAGAAGTGTGGCAGATCCGAGCTTTTGCCTAACACCTCTTTATGCTGCATCAGGGATGCCTCTCTCTAATGCTAATAAACACTGTCTTTTCCAATAATTCTGCTGTGGGAGAGGGGTGGGAAATGGGCGATAGGGAGGGTGCCAGGTTACTCACACTGCAAGTTCCCTGCCAGAGAGTGAGCTCTGTGTGTTTGTGATCTGTCATCCTGTGCACGATCGTAAGCTCCAAGGAAGGAGGACGGCTCTGTGCGCGGCTGCATCCCCAGTGCCCAAAACAAAGTCAGCAGCGGCTGGTGCATGGCGTGTGCTTGGTGCATATTTGTTGATGGATGTGCATATGTACTGAATCTTATTACCTACTGGTTGCTGCTCTTGCATGGCGGAAGCATCTGGAAGCACGGGCTCCCTGAGATGGAGGAAGGGAGCTCTGGCAAGAGGAGGGCTCCTGCCCTGCAAAGGAGAGGTCTTAGGTCTGGAAGTTGAAGGACCTTTCATTTCAGAGTGACTGGGAGTCAGCTGGCCAGGTTAGGGTAGAGTGGGAGGATGGGAGAAGGGTGGCAGAGAGGGTGTCAAGTAAAGCTGTGGACATAGGACACGTGTGTGGACCAGGCACAGGACAAGAGGGGCCATTAGCAGCTCTGAGACCTGGAAAATATGAGGGCAGCTGGGGGCAGGCAGGGAGCTGGGAAGGAATGGAAGACAGAGAAGAAAATGAAGGTTCAGGATCCCGTTGGGGCTAGAGTATAACTACAGGAGCAGAAGAAACTTGTGTTTTGGGAAAATCACTATTTTTAGTATATTTGCATTTTCTCTGTTCCCCCTCCGCACCCCCACCCTGGAGTTAGAATTTAGTACCTTTTTGTTTTCATGAGGAAAGAAGGTTGACCTCTGTTGGGGGGAGGTTCTGCAGCCCCAATAGCTGGGTGTAGTTGGGGTGGCAGGAATAAAAAAGAGGGAACCCATGGGAGATAAAATTAGAGGGACTTGTCAGGGCTGCCTCAACAACCATTCCTCCCTGTGGACAGTCTCCTTCCAGAACTGTTTTCCACTGAAAACTTGGTGGCTTCTGGGTTTGGTTTTCAAAAGGAAGCCCATTTCCTTACATTCCTATCCTGACCACCAAAAATATAAAATTAGGTTCAACCTCAATGCCAAAAAGCTCTTCATTAGGACTGTGGTCCACAGGATACTGCAGCATAAGTGTTCTTAACCTTGAGTTATCACCTGTAAGTTAAAGTCTTGGAGTTGGGGGTGGTTGTGACTGTAACTAGAATATTGTGCCTGTGATTCTCTGGGGACAGTGGTGAAGTCATGGTTCCTTGGAAGGACATGTGTAGAGATACTGTGTAAGGTGCCTAGAGCTTGGAGGCTTTGGTGTCAGTGATAGCACTGACCTATCAGCAAGGCAGCTTGTGTTTCTTTCTAGGCACTGTAGTGGAATATGGACATCCTGGAATATGGATGTAGTGGAATATGAATACCCTTAGAAAATAGCTAGGGAGAGGACTCATAAAACAAATGAGAATGATCCATTAAAGTAGTAGGGCAGGTTGTGTGGCTGTTCTGAAAGAAAGAAGGCACCAGAGTACACCAGGGTAATCATGGGGGCTTCCTGGAGGAGGAGAGATTTCAAGAAGTTGTATGACTAGATAGGCAGAGGCATATCCCAGAAAAGGTGCTAAATTGGGAACGAGTGTGATTGGCGGGTGATTGGTAAGATGGGGCCCATCAAAGAGGGCTTTGGAAGTCAAACTGAGGGGTGGGGTTTTTATTTGATAGGTATTTGTCTTGAATTTTTAATTGAGGGTATTTGGGACAATTAGGCAGGCATGGCATGTGTCTCACCTTATAAAGAAGAGTCTGTGAAGGGACTGTTTCAATGGCTTGGTAAACTTACCAATAGGTTACAGTTGGGGAGGAAAATCAGAGTCAGCCCATCAGCAGAGCAGGAAGGACACAGGCTTGTCTGAGCTGAATGTCTGTTTTATACATGAGCATGATGGGGCCAAAGGGAACCTGCTTGCTTGAGGTCACCTGGCCAACAAGGCAGTGTGCTGGATGGAATTCACCCTGGGTCAGCAGGGATGAAGCAGCCAGGGGCCAATTCTATGTCAGCTGCCCATGAAATCAAAGGTAACCGGGAACAATGCATAGGGTTTCCATGCCTTGAAACAGGCAAAATCCCCCTGGAGCCCAGGTTTCATCTCACCCACCAGACCTGCACCCCAAAGAATTCAGCGTCTCATCCAGCCAATCTCAAATGACACCCCAGCTTGCTATAATCAGAGCAATCCCCCAAGGCAGCTTCTCCCTGAGGCTGAACTACTCAGCACAGGCCTCGGTGGAATCTGGAATTTCAGGGGGCTCTGCAGGAAATATGACGTTGGTTAAGACATGACCAATTCCTATGACTCCACTGCTCTAGGTTCCATGAATGGCTTTGGGTTACCTTGCATTCCTCGCACTACCCAGAGTGCAGGAGAAGCAGGTATTCCTGTTAGGTGAGCTCCTTACCCGTCCCAGGCTCCTTTAACTCACTTAGCTATTAGCTTCCCTGTTGCCACATGAAGTGATGGCAAGAAGTCCACGTAACAATGCGTGGTAGGGGTTTTCAGTCTTTTTGAGAGTAACACACTGTTTAAGGAATACATTTTACACATGACCCAGTAAGCTCCTGCCCTCTTTCTTTCTCTCTCACTCACATAAATGAAACAAAAATGTCACAAAATAATGTTTACCTTTAATACATATGGATGACTCTAATCTGTTTTATTTTATTCTATTGTATCACTTAAAAAAATTAATAAATTAATTCATGATCTGTAAATGGGTTGGTAACAGAAAAATTGAAAAACACTAAGATATGGGATAATCCAGTGTTTATCAAACTTTTCTAACCACCAGAAACACCCAGGGAATATCTCATTAAAAATACAACACTCTGAACCTCCCCAAGATGAGACTGTCTGTGGGAGGGAGAAAGGGTGTGGGTGGAGCTGAGAAGTTGTATTTTTAAACAAGCTCCCCAGGTGATTCTGACATCACAGAAGATTGGAAATGTAGGAATTAGATGTGGCAAAGCCCGAGGAAATTGCCAGGTTCTATACAATGCTAGTTCTTGTTACTTGACTTTGCACCCGGTGCACCGACCCCCATACAGCCTGGCTCTTGTACCTATGCACCTCATGTTGCCCTGCTTGTTGCCCTGCTTGATGCCCCCTCCCACACTGCCCTTCTTTCCCCTACTGTCTTCCTTCCTCTCCCCCATACCCAATGTTCCTAGCTCAATGGCTGCCTCCCCGATCTCCCCAGCACTTACGGATGTCTGCCTTCTCTGAACTCTTGATTAGATACTGTCTTGTATTATTCTATTCCAAGGTCTTTTCTGCCTGTCAATCTTGTTTTCCCCAACTAAATTGTAGGTGAGGGCAAGACAGCTCTGTACCTTTCTCAGAGGGAATGTTTCAAGAAGGCCCAGAAGTCAAAGTTAAGCCTGGTGAAGTCAGTTCTGTGAGCAGCAATAGTTTTATTCTGTACGGACCTCCTGTGACTTGGTTAAAGTTGGGATCCAGGAGACTTTGGGCTGGCTGGTAGGATAAGGTTGGCTAACCACTCAAATGCCTCTCCTCCTGTCTGCCCCAGGAGTCTTGCCAAACCCCTGTGAAGAGGACCCACCTGTCCTGGCTCAAGGCGAGGGCAGTTAAGGTAGAGACCACTGCCCCCAGACAACCAGCAATCGTCCACCATGGATTCTGGATCAGGAGCCCTATGAAGATGATGAGGCCACTGAGAGGGTTGTTGACGAACATCACCTGAGCCGTCCCCCTAAGGACCCAGTCTGTGAACTGGATGGCCAGGGGCTTATCTGAAAGAGACAGACAGTGCCATCAGCAGGGCCAGCCTGGGCTTCCCTGCTGGACCACTGGCTTCCGTGGCAACCAAGGCAAACAGGGATGCATGAGCCAGGACATTTGTCCTCATTCAGCCTGCCAGGGGGCACTGGTGTCCAGCCCACGTCTTCTAGTGGTTCAGCAATCAGCCTGCAGTAGGGGGTGGTTTCTGCCACACAGACCAAGGCACCATGCTGAGACCAATTTAACACCATTCCACCCATTGGCTTGGTTGGCAAGGAAGCCCCAGTTAGCATTCCAAGAGAAATTTATTGGCTCAAGGAACGGATTGGGAGGGAAGGAAATTCTCTTTTTGTTTAGCATTGTATAACTCAGTTGAGAGCTGGTATCTGGGCAGTAAAGAAAGTAGCCTGGAGGTAGAGAAGGGAAGCTGGGAAAGAAAATGTTTTAGCCCAGCTGTGAAAATCAGTATTAAGTCAGGGCCCCAGGGAAGCCAGATCTAGAAGAGGGGACATACATTCTGCCTCATTCTCTCGCTTAGTTTCCAGGACAACCTGTGCAGGTGGGGTATGAGTAAGGGTGGGGGGTATTTGTTGCAGCATTTAGCTCAGGGAGATTAGGAGAAGGAAGATGTTAAAAGGAAAGAATACTGGGACATTGGGGAAGGGCTGCCAATATTTTGTTGGCACATGGTGGGCACATAATAAATGGGTGTAGAATGAACAAAGTAATGACCATTCACCTTGTTTGGGATATAGCTTATAGATTACTAATGTGGTTGCCCCATATTTATTCCATGTAGGAATGAACAATTTGTGAGGAACTATAATCAGAGAGAGAAATTGATTTAATTCTGAACAGTGAGAATTCTAGGTTAGGAGGGTTCGGCATGCCCACACAGAGTCCACCCAGGGCTGTGGGAGCCCTTGCCTTGGTGAGTGAGGGTCAGCCTCCCCCGTCCAGGAAAGGGAGGCCTGTCTCCCCTATTGGTCCAGCTGCTTCCTCTTGAACATGCGCCTACCTTTCAGCCAACTCTTCCACTCCTTCATCTCGCCTGTGAGGTAGCCCACTGCTTGGAAGAGGCTGATACTCCCAGGGCCTGCAGAGCCCCGATGGGCCACCCCATTTTCTCTCTTTTTACTCCTTTCGTTGCTTTTTTCAATTTTCACAATGTGGCTGTCTTCGCTGGATGACCGGAGATCCTTTCAGGAGAAGCCATGACAAGATGTCAAATAATATAGCCTTCTGACAGCAGGGGCATTTAGGGGCAGGTGTCAGATTTTTTGGTAAAGATGAAGATCTGAGAAAAAGGCTGAGACACATGCCCATAGTTTAATGCTGTCCAGTCTGCCCCATATAAGCCAGCTCTTCCCAGGACTACTACACATTCTTCTTGCAGGGGTTCTTAACTTTTTGTGCCATGGATCCCTTTTGTCAGTTTGGTGAAGCCTATGGGTTTCTTACCAGAATAATGTTTTAAATGCATAAAAGTAAATTAAATAGGATTAAAAAGGAAACAAGTTATATTCAAATGCAGTTATTGCAATATTAACAAATATGATATACTTACTTATAGGTGTGATGGATCTAATACTATCATAACTTCAAAGTGGTGATAAATGAATTTATGGGGCGCCCTCACCCAACTCTGTAGGGTCACAGCTCCAGAACTCACCATAGCATCGGCTGAGGCTTTTATTGTGACTGTATCATAGTCTAACTTTTCTTTATGTCTACTCCTGTTGCCTTCACTCCTCTGCAAGTATTGATCCCAGTAACCTTACATGCAAACCTCCATCTTAAAGTCTGATTCCCAGGGAATCCAATCTGGAATAGTGACAAAAACCTCAGGCATTGCTAATATGTTTATTGTTCATTGCCTATATTCATAATTGAAGAAAATGCTAAAGTTCATTTGAGGTGAGTGAAAATGAAGATTATTTTCCCCACCCAAATTCATACCCCCCTCAGTTATGACCATCAAACCCTTGATCAGGAATCCTTGCTCTAGAGCTATACTGTCCAATATAATAGCCAATAAGAGATATGGCTATTGAGCTTTTGAACTGTGGATAGCCTGAACTGATGGATTTCTATATGGATTTCAAAGACTTAGTATGAACAAAGAATGTAAACTATCTAAAAATGTTTATATTGATTACATAGTGAAATAATATCATATATTATACATATTAGGCTAAATAAAATATATTATTAAGATTAATTTCACCTGTGTTTTTTAAATTTTCAAAATGTGGTTTCTAGAAAACTGAAACTCACACGTAGCTCACATTATATTTCTCTACTGCTGGTCTGGAAATTTCACCAGCCTCTTCTCTGCATCAAGACCTTAATGGTCTTGAGGACACCAGTGAAAACAGCAGAGTAAGCACATCCAAAAATTCCTTCCTCTGTAAGAGCAACAAGAGCACTGGCAAAACTTGCGCCTGAGGTAGTGAAAACAGTTGGGGCTAACTGAAAATCTTAAAAGGAAAATCTGGGGGAAAGGGGACTCTGAAAGCTTGGACTTATTCCTGTGAATTTAGAAGGTCCTCCATGTGTGTAGGGCCACGCTCATGCTAGGGTGGTGCACATGCCCAAGGCTGTGTGCGTGCTCCAGAAATAGCTGAGAGGATCCTAAGCTCTCACTTCTGGCCGACTTTGAGTCTCTATTCAAACAGGAAGTGAAGGCTAAGGTAGTGTAAACTACCTGGCTGAGTGTTGAAGGTGTGCCACAACACACACACATACACACAGAACCCCTTGGCAAAGACTGGGAGACTCACTGGTCTCAGGAATTTAAGGAAACCTCTGTGTTCGATCATTAGCTGACCACTAAGCGAATGCAGCAGAGATGTCAGTGGCTATACACCACAAAGAATACAGATTTATAGGATTAGTTCAGAAAAATCACCACACAAATCAAACAACAAAAAACCTGGGGAGGGAAATAATATGATTTCCAGAGTTTCCACATTACATTATTTAAAATGTTCAGTTTATTAAAAAAAAAAAAATTTTTTTATCGGGAGGTCCTGGGGATCGAACCCAGGTCCTTCCATATGGGAGATGGACGTCCAAACATTTGAGCCACATCCGTCCCCCAATGTTCAGTTTTTAACAAAAAAATTATGAGGTATGAAAAGAAACAAAGTGGGACCTTTATACGGGGAAAAAATAGTCAATAGAAACTGTCCTTGGGGAAGCTCAAACATTGGATTTGTTAAACAAGGACTTTAATCAGCTATATTAAATATATTCAAAGAATGGTAGGAAACCATATCTAAAGAACTAAAGGAAAGTATAAGAATGATATCTGTCCAAATGGATGATATAAATAAAAAAAGAAATGATAAAAAAGAAACAAATAGAAATTCTGGACTTAAAAGTTACAATAATGGAAATGAAAAATTCCCTAGAGGGGTTCACCAATAGATTTGAGCAGTTAGAAGAAAGATCAGAAAACTTGAAGACAGGTTAAGTGATTATCCAGTCTGAGGAATGGATAGAAAAAAGAATGAAGAAAAAATGGACAGAGACTCAGAAACCTGTGGAACATAACCAAGTATGTTAGTATATGCATAATGGGAATCCCAGAAGGAAAGGAGAGAGGAAAAGGGGCAGAAAAATTTTTTGAAGAAATAATGGCTGAAAACTTTCCAAAACCAAAAGTTGGTTCTTTGAAAAGATCAGTAAAACTGATAAACATTAGTAAACACTTACTGTATTGGCCAAGAAAAAAAGCAAGAATACTCAAATTATTAAAATCCAGAATGAACACACCAACCTTACAGAAATAAAAGGAATTATAAGAGAACACTCTGAACTATTGTATACTAACAAATTAGATAAACTAGATGAAATGGGCAAACTTCTAATAAGACAAATTACCATAACTGAATCATGAAGAGAGAGAAAATCTCTATAGCTCTATAATAAGTAAAGAGATTGAATCAGTAACAAAAAATTTTCCCACAAAGAAAAGCCCAGGCCCAGATGCCTTCACCAGTGAATTCTACCAAATGTTTAAACAAGAATTAACACCAATGTTTCACAAATTCTTACAAAAAAGAAAAGAGGAGTGAACACTTCCCAACAGACATCACAAGAAAACTATAGACCAATATTTCTCATGAATATAGATGCAAAAATCCTTAACAAAATACTAGCAAACTAAATCTAACATCACATGAAAAACGATTATATACCATGACTAAGTGGGATTTGCCCCAGGTAGTCAAGGGTTGATCAACAAGCAAAAATCAATCAGAGCAATACACCTTATTATTAGATATAGGACAAAAACAGTATGGCCATCTCAGTAGATGCAGAAAAAGCATTTGAAAGAATCCAACACCCTTTCCTGATAAAAATACTCAGTATGCTAGGAATACATGAGAACTTCCTCAAACCACCTCAAAGGCATCTATGAAAACACACAGGCAGCATCACCCTTAATGGTAAGAGACTAAAAGCTGTCCGCATAGGACCAGGAACAAGACAGTAATGTCTGCTCTCACCACTTCCATTCAACATAATTCTATAAGTTCTAGTCATGGCAATTAGACAAGAAAACAAAAGGCATCCAGATTAGAAGGAAAGCAGTTAATCTACCTCTATTTGCAGCTGGCATAATCTTTTATACAGAAAACTCCTACAGCATCCACCAAAAAACGATTAGAGTAAATGAATGAGTTCAGCAAGGTTGTGGGATATAAGACCAGTATACAAAATCAATTTTATTTCTCTACACTAGCAATGAACATTCCAAAACTGAAATTAAGAAAACAATTCCACTTTCAATAGCATCAAAAATAATAAAATACTTAGGAATAAATTTAACAAAGCAAGCGTAAGACTTGTACACTGAAAACTATAAAACATTATTGAAATTAAAGACCTAAATAAAAAGGAAAGGTCTCTTGTGTTCATGGATTGGAAGATTTGATTTGTTATTAATAAAAAGGCAACACTCCCCAAATTGATCTACAAATTTAACACAATCCCTATGAAAATTTCAACTGTCTGTTTTGAAAAAATTTACAAGCAGATCACAAGGGACCAAGAATAGACTAAACAATCTCTAAAAATAACAAAATTTGGAGGATTCTCACTTAATTTCTAGATTAACTACAAAATTACAGTAAATTTGTATAATAACATTGAGTGTAACAAGACAACCTACAGAGTAGGAGAAAATATTTGCAAATATATATCTATATTATATATGAAAGATCTAGTATCCAGAATATATAAAGAACTTTTTCAACTCAACAATAAAAAGACAAAAAACCCAATTGAAAAATTGGCAAAGGATTTGAATAAACATTTCTTCAAAGAAGATATACAAATGGTCAATAAACACCTTAAAAGACACTCAACATTGGTAGTCATTAGGGAAAGTCTAATGAAAATCGCAATGAGATGCCACTTCACTATGATGGTTATAATAAAAAGACATACAATAACAAGTTTTGGCAAAGATGTGGAGAGATTGGAACCTTCATACATTGTTGGCTTTACGTTAAATATTGCAACCCCTTTGGAAAACAGTTTGGCAGTTCTTCAAAAGGTTAAACATAGAATTCCCATATGACCCAGCAATTCCACTTGTATATATTCAAGAGAATTGAAAACATATGCTCACAAGAAAACTTGTAAAGGAATGTTCATAGCAGCATTATTCATAATAGCCCAAAAGTGGAAACAATCCAAGTATCAAGTGACTGATAATAGATAAACAAAATGTGGTATATCCATTCAATGGACTATTATTTGGCAATAAAAACTAACAGAGTACGGAATTGTGCTGTAACATGGATGAAACTTCACCATACTAAGTGAAAGAAGCCGTCACAAAAGGCCAAATATTATATGATTGCATTTATATGGAAGCTATATAATAGGCTTCATAGGGAGAGATAGTAGATTAGTGGTTGCAGGACCTGGAGGGAGGGGGATATAGGGAATGAAAGTTAATAGTGGTGATAGTGTTGACTTTGCACAACTGTGGGAATATACTAAAAACGACTAAAATGTATACTTTAAAAGGGTGAATTTCACAGTACTTGAATTACATCTCATTAAAAATAAATTTAAGTCTTGTGTCCCTCCCCTCTGTATCACCTGCTAGCCAGTCTACATGTGTGCTACTGTGTTCAAGGGTGCTAATGGCCTGCATTTTACCAGAGGCCTTCCTTTTGGAGACAGTAGGTAATTCAAGGGAGCAATTCTAAGGGGAATGATTTCAGAGACCGGTGAGTAGGCTGGTGTGTGAACATGTGTATTCTTTCCTTGCCCTGCAAATCATGCTTTACACAGAGCCATACACTGTCTATGGCCTAGTTGGCCTGATTATGGGGTAACTGTGTCTACTGGGGGAAGAATCTCCCAGGGCAGTGGCATCTCCATGCTATATATAAAATACATTGGGGAGCCAGGGAAGCAGAGTCTTACAGTACCCTTCTTCCTGCTTCCCCTTCCCACAACTTTTAAAACATCCTGGAAGGAACATTCCTTACCTTTTCTTCAGGCATTTCCAGGAGAGGCAGGGCTGGGTGTGTGTCCTGGGAACTGGAGGGAGAACTGGGGCTAGTAAACTCTGACTCGTAGAATTTGTGTCTGCTGGATAGAGGATCTGTCAGGAGAGGGCTGCTGTGGGTGTCAGACATCTCCTTTTGGGGGTGGCTGCTCATCTGTCATGCAGCTGGTGAGAAGGAAAAAGAAGAAAGATGAGTCAGGCTGGAGCCTAGAAAGACTTGGCTGAGGCTGGACTGCAGCCTCAGGAGGCCTGAGGTCTTTCCTGAGGTGGTAAGCAGTACCATCCATGGGACCTACTATTCCAGTAGCCTGTGCTCCCACAGGGGCTTGGGGTCACTCCTCCACCCATCCCACATTTACCTTACAAAATCACCCCATTCTTCCAAGTCCAGAGGAAAGTCCACTTTGGCTGTGAAGACTTCCCAGGCCACCCACTTAGAATGGCTTTCTTTTTCTGATCACTGGAATATGTTTTTCTTTACATTTCACATTACCCATTGTACTATCTTCTATGGCAGTTAGTTTACATATATGTTTCCTTTGATGCATACACACAGATCCAGGTTTTGCAGCCATGTGAGGGCTTAAGACAAACTCATTTTCCTGATTGCTGTGGAGATTTTATTCCTTACTGCTGACTTCCAGTCCCTCTTCTCTCCCCACCGCCCTCAGTATCCTTTCCAGGTATATTTTTGAATATTCCATGGGAAGGGTGGAGGTCCTTTCCTCTCTATGTGGGCCTGCCTTTTCTTTCCCCACCATGGCCAGGGCTAATGCCAGGGCTTCCTTTTGGATAGCCTCCCCCAAGGTCCTCAGTTTCCTGGTTTAGCCTGGCTGTCCCCAGCTGTGCTTCTCTCCCTCCCATCTAGTCACTTCAGCTGTTCTTCTTAGGCCTCCTCCAGCTCACTTATATCTTTATTTTATTGTTGTTGTTTTTTTGAGAGATGGTTTTGGAAATGTACACAATCTCCTCTCAATATGAAGACACAAAGGAACTTCTCAATGAATGGTGGCTTTTCTTTTTATTTTCATCATTCTTAATATTGCTAGTTATGAAGTGTGGGGGAAGTAGAGAGGCCTGGGGGTCAAGGCAGCTGTGTAAGCATGGGGAAATCACTCTCAATTCTTGGCCTCAGTTTCTTCATCTATTACATGAGAGATTGTATTTTCTAAGATCTCTTCCGGCATTTAAACATTCCAGGATCTTGTTCTGTGAGCTCTTAGGAAAGTTGTAAGCTGAGAGAGAATCTGATCAAAAAACTTTAAGAGTCTCTACATGCTGGAAGTTCATGGATAGGGCAAATAAGATTTTATTCATGAAACTGTAAAAAATAAGAACTAGGAACATGAAGCTTGAAAAAGACAATTTTAGAACACAAAGGCATTTCTCCTTCATACATCAGATAATTTAACTTCTCAATTTCCTTGTTTAAGGGGTAACACAAATCAAGGATTCTAAAATATACCTTTATGTCCACTTCTCTAATAAATCCTAATTAGACATGCCCACTTCTCAGATTTCTCCTCCAAGCCATGGTGCACAGAGCAGCCAAAATGGTCATATTAGCAGCCGAATCTACTCAGGTCAGTTCCCTGCTTAAAACATTTCAATGGCTTCAGATTAAAAATAGCCTCTTTAACATGGTGCCTAAGGTTTTACTTTACCAGGCCTAGAAGGACTTTAGCTCTTTCTCACCTCAGGGCCTTTGCAAATGCTACTCCATCTGCCTGGAAGTCTCTCCCTCACTCTTTATTTGCTTAATTTCTATTCTTCCTTCAGGCTTTATCTCAATTATCACTTGTCAGAGAAACCTTCCGAGACCTCCACCCCAACCCCATATGTTTTCCTGTCACACACGCCCAGGGGACCTAGTGTTTATCTTTAGAACACTTTTTGCACCAAACAATGATAGATTTACTTGTGCATTTATTTATATAGCATCTACTTCTCCATGGAACTTCAGTAGGTTGATGAGGACAGTCACCCTCTTTGTTCTTTTTACTGCAGTATCCCCAACTCCTAGTACAGTGCCTGACACATAGTATATGCTCAATAAATAGTTAAAGGAAAGAATGACAGGTGGAAGAAGAAGGAAGAATTGGTGAGCAATTCTTCTAGAGTGGTGAGCACTTCCCTGGAGAACTTATAAATCACAGTGGGTCTCAGGAGTCACAAGTGGTTTAATAAAGGCAAGGGGATGCCCACAGCCCTGCACTTCCAGGATACAGAATCCCTGGCCATGGCTAGCACCTGGCTTCACTCACAGGAGGAATACATTAAACCATAGTTGATTTTTAGCATGGGCCTGCAAATATCATCCAGTCCACTGACTCTTCTTTCTGATACTGCCATCGCTCTGGAATGGGGGTCCTGGCTTCTATTCTGACCCTGCAGGTGAGGTTTCAGCGAGGGTGGGCATACTGCCTGTGGGAGGGCCATGCCTGGAAAAGTTTAGGAGAGAAAAAAACCCGGAAGCCTGGATCCTGTCTGCTCCTCTCTGATGTACTCTCTCCCTCTAGTGGCCAAGAGGCAACATAGCATTCCTGGTCCCTCGGTCTAAATTTCCTTCCAAGCCATCCAGATGAAAAGTGAGGGACAATTAGATATCTGGACACGTGAGCTGCGGGCGCCACATATCCGGATGAACTAGAACCATGATAGGAAGAGCGTGTGTTAAAATCAGTGGCTGTGAAATTAATTAAAAATTCAGATGGATAATAAAGACAACTCCCCCCAAATATATTTCATTGATTTTAAAATGCCATCAGCTGTAAGATGTATCATTATTTCATGTCTCACCAACAAAGAGGAAAAGACTGCCAGTTATAATTGTAAGATGTCATCGATTTTAATTGGCATTCTGAGGTCTGGAATGTTAAAATATGAAAACAATATACATCATAAAATCAAGGAAATACATTGGAGCTTTAGTGGTCGGGCCCAAGTGTACAGGCAGGAGTGGAGAATGGGTATGTCCAGTAAATGTTTTTTTAATAAAACTGAAAAGATTTTTATATATTTTCTGATGACAAAAGTGTGTATGTTGAGTGAAGCAAGCCAGACACAAAAGGACAAATACTCTATGAATGCATTACTATGAACCAAATATATGGTGTAACATATTGTTGGATTTAAAAAAAAAAAAAAATTACATGTATCCATTACATTTAATTGAGAAATGTATATATTTATTCATCTGTGTTTACTTTTTAGTTTTTAATTGTTTATGTTTTCAATTATTAAATGTACAAAATAAAGTTAAAAAAAAAAGAAAAGATTTTTATATATTTTCTGATGACAAAAGTGTGTACACACTGAGTCCTTTAAGAACAAGGATGGGGCCTTGCTCATTTCTGTGTTTGCACTGCCCAGCAGAGAGCCCTCAGCGTATGTTTAACGAATGATGGAGAGAATGAATGACTGAGCAAGGGAAGCACTCTCCAAAGTACTCTCCAAAAAGAACACATCCTCCTCCACTCTTGAGCTCTTCCTGTGTGTAGATCAGCATTCCCATTTATTGATGGAGAGATCGAGGGCCAGAAAAGCAAAACAGCAACCGCGCCTCGCCTGCACGGAGCTTCCTGCGCGTTCTGAAGCCAGCTCGCCGCGCTGTTGCTGAGTTGGGCACAGCTGGCCGACACAGAGCAGGGGTGTCGGGCGGCCCCTCAGCCCCAAGTCCAGACCCTCAGCCAGTCTTCTATTTCACAAGCCTCAGCAGGAACAACGTGCTTTTGTGTCCTCTGGGAGCACAGCGTTCCTGCGCCATGGGAATGTTTATCCTGTTAAAATGGGGGAGTTTTGGCTTGGGGGTCGGGGTGAGACATGCAGCAAAGACGGCTTTGTGAAGAGAAGGTCACAAGTGTCTGGAGAGCTGGTGGGGGGGGTGGGGGGCTCTGAGCTTCACGCTTCTCTGCCACTAGGAGCTCTGTTTTTCCATCTTTAAAAGGCAATGTATGATCCTAAAAGACTGAAATTGCTCATTTGGTTCCTGGCACATAGTAGGCGCTCATGAGTTTTAGTTTCCTCTCTTCTTGTGCCCCCAAATTGTAGGGGAAGATGGCCAGAGCAACGAGATGAAGCACACTCTGGCTTGTCAGAAACAGAACGCCTTTCAAAAGTTTCCAGAAGGCGGCGGTCACTTGTTAAACCTGGACAGTGAAATTCCTGCCCGAGCCACTTTCCGTTTGAAGACAGCAGCCCTCAAAGTCCGTTCCCAACTCAGCCCTGAGCCAGTACATTAAACCTGCTTCCAAGAACACATAATTATCTGCTTGGCGAGTGCACACTCTCCTTGGCTGCCCACACTGCCTCTTCTCCCTCAGAAATATGAACAGAAAGGGCCGCTTGGATCAGCCCCCATCCCTGCAAAGCTAGCCCTTACGCTTTCTGCAAGGGGGCTCCAAAATCAGACCGGCTCCTTCATCCTCTTTGTAGGAATCTTCTGTGTTGTGTACCTACTGTGTGCCTTTGGGTTGTCCTGTAAGGAATAGAGCTGAAAGACCCAGGCTTTGCCTGAAAAGAGCTCATGGTTGAGTGGCAGGGAGAGATGAGTGAAGAGATGTGTCAGGGGACCGAGCGGAAAGCGCAATGGCAGAGGGTACGCAGTGTTGAAGAGACTGGGGCCCAGGCTCTCAGGGCAGGACTTCGCTGGTCACGCCACAGGGAGCAGCATACTCTAAGGTCAAGGAAGTGCCAAGGAAGGACATGGTTTGTGGTGGGAAATCCCTGCTGGAGCATGGGGAGGGGTTTCAGCTGGCAATGAAAGGACAAGCTGGGGCATCAGAAGCCAACAGAGAAGAGTTCTCAGTCCCTATATCTGGACCTCAATTCTTCTTCCAAAGTTCAGAAAACATGACTTCTAACTCTATTGTACTATTTTTGACTATTTCCTCATAAAGACCATCCATTCTTAGTGGAAATGAAAAAACCTGCCCATGCCCGACGAGGCTTGTGGTTGGCCTTGTTTCTTGAGTGTCTCGTGTGAATGAGTGCAGAGTCAGCGCTCTCTTCTCTGAGGTCTCCTGGGTCTAAGTGTGCAAGTGAACCAGACTTTTAGTCCGGATCTAAGATGGCTTCATTCATGTCATGTCCTTACCAACTGAGTTATTGAAGTTGTAGCAGCACTGGAGAAGGAAAAGTGATTAGCAGATTCTTCAAAATACTGTTCATTGGATTAATTTTGTCCCGAGACCCCATGATTGAGTAAAAGAAGAGTTTCTACAATTTTCTATAATCTTAGGAGGGAAAGGGAAGCTCTTTGCCATCTCTCAAATGATGAAGAAATCCACTTTCTAGAATCTCTGACAGATAGTCAGATTCTGTTGGCTGGGATCCCAACATCCCAAGAGTCAGGCTGTTTTCATTAGGAACAGCTCTGCTTACGCAAACCCTTGTATCTATTGAGCTAGTACTGACTGCCTGGAACTTTTACCCATTGCCGGTTCCAGTTCTGTCCCCTATATCTGCAGAGGAAATGTCAGCTCCCTTTTCCACATGAGAGCACTTTAGAGATTGATCCTAAGCCTTCCCTTCTCCAGGGCTCACGTCTTGATTTTCCTTTGGTCTTGCTTACAAGTCAAAGCCCCCTGACTCTCTGCTGTCTTGCCACTGGGACACATGGCAGCAGGATCCAAGGCAGAGCCACCACTTTAAAGGACCTTGCAGAGTTAGGCTGGGTTTCTGGAACTAGGAGCTTATGTGGAGGCATAAGTAGGCAGACAGCTGCTAAAAGGGAGAAATCAGGTGTGTGGGGCCAAGTGGGTGCTTGGTCAGGCTGTCCAGAGTGGGATAGAATAGGTCCATGGGCTGGTGGATCACACCAGAGGGAGGTCAAGGAGGGATGAAACCAGGAGAGGTGTGGGCATTGGATAGTGACAGGGCAGGGAAAGAGAGGAAGTGGGCCCATCAGCAACTGAGCTAAGATGAGAGGTGCTGTTCTCAGGGCTGGGTTGTGTAAGAGGTTGGCCAAGTTCTGCCTTTTATTCGGGGTGGCTCAGAGCTTTTCTTGGCAGTTCCAGCTCAAGGAGTCTGATCTGGGCTGAGAAGAGCCTGACTCACTGGGGCAAGAGGGTCAGGCTGGGTGGGGCAGGAGTCAGGAGTCAGTGCAGCCTCCTCTGGGCCATCTGCAGGCTGTCTGGGTTAGAGGGGGCTGGCAGCATGCAGGCCTGGGGCTGTTGCTTTCTGAGTTCTCTCAAGAGCCAGGGCTAGGGCATAGAGTCTGAATTTGTTCACGGCCTGCCAGGGCACCTCTGAGCCTCAGAGGGAAGGCTGTGAGAAGGTTTGATTACCTGCAGCATTGGCCATGGGGAAGGAAGTGGTGGTTAGGGTCCAGACCTCCTTTCACGCGCCTCCTTAGATGTTAGCTTGTCTGGAAGCACATTTGGAGAGTGTCGCTACTCGCTTCTCAGTTGTCACTTGTCCGACACACTTTTAAAGTGGGGTGAGCCGTCGATGTTCTGCGTCTTAAGCCTCCCATCCCATCAACAGCAATCACTAAGCTGCCTCAAAAATTTTCAAGCACTGCTGTCTGGATCAGCCCATTTTCTCCCTTTGATTCCAGGCCCTCCCCCACCAGGTCAACTCCTAGCTGGTCTCCTCAATGTCAGGCTCCACCTGGCCACTGATAACGCATAAATAATCTTAATGCACTCTTTGGTCATGCCACTGCTCAAAAAACCTCCAAGGCACTCCTTGTCTGATTCCTTTGCTACTTAACCTGACCAAGTTTACCTCCTGGGCATGAAACTAGGAACCAGGGGTTGGCCGAGGTACAGGGCACAGTGAAGAAGTTTCCTGGGATGCTAATTGTCCTTGATGGGAAATAGCATAAGATACTGTGTTTATGTTTAGGCAAACCCAGATCATAAAGGAGCAGAATGCACATCTTTTCAGTTTTGAAATAATTTCTGGGAAGAAATTTTGAGGTTGTAGGTGGCTACTGCAGGCTGAGTCTCCAAACCACTGAGGGCAATGAGTGGCTTCTCCTCCTCAGCCAGACCCACTCAGGGGGAACTGTAAAGAAACCGGAAAACAGCAACTGTTCTCCCTCTTCCACGTGTCTGCAACCTCCTCTGGTCAGTGTTGCGGTTAGGATCTCTTTCACAGTGCAGTGGACACTCATCCCTACCCTACAACCACACTCAAAGACACCAGAAGCTTCCCTGAGGTGTCTTTGGGTAGTTAATTTTAACGTTATTGAATAGATCTGGACTACCTAGGTTCAAGTCCTGGATCCTCCACTTACTAGCTGTGTGTCCTTGGGCAAGCTCCACAACTTCTCTGTGTCATGGTTTGTCATCTGTGAGATGATGACAGTAGTTGTACCTACCTCACAGGGTTGATTTAGAAGAGAATGCATGCAAGGTGCTTCATTCAGTACCTGTTGCATAATAAGAGGCCAATGAGCATTAGCTATTTTCACATTGCTATTAGTATTTGCATGTGTGTGTGGCTGAGCACCTTGGGGCCTAGCAACCAAGGAGGCTTTCAGCATGTGACTGCTGAATGAATGAAGTGGTGCTAAGGGGATTAGGTTTTGTACTTTTTGAGTGTCCATGATGAGGGTGGGCTTGGGCATTTGGGGGCTGCATGGGCAAGGAGCTGAGATGATGTTCTGCCTGGTCTTGGCAGTCGGCTTCGCCCAGTTGGGATGACCCAGGCACTTTATATTGCAGTGAACTGAGTTACCTGCCTGGACAGCCCATGGAGCCTGCTCCCTGCTCACTCCTTCCCTTGAGCTCTGGGCAGTTCTCTGTGTTGACCCTGGGCTGGGAGGGACACAGGTCTCAGAGTGACCACCTACGAGCAGAGGCTGGGAGAGAGCCCTTTCCCACTGAGAGCTCCTCATCTGTTCTCTGCCATTGCTATTTACCCATCTGTCTCATCTCTATTGGACAACTGGGGGCCCCTTTAGGGCCGTTTCCTTGCTTTCCTCACAGGCACATAGTAGGTACTTGACAAACATGTGGTGATTTGAGTGAAATGTTCACTGGGGATTGTTTTGAACCTGTATACAGGTAACATTTCATACTTCACAAAGCACTTTCCCGTCTGGAGCTCATTTGCTTTCTTGAACAACTGGTGTCGGGGGAGGATGGTGGTGTGCATCATTCTCCTCACTTCACAGGCCTGGAGAAGTGAGGGCGCCTGTCTGAAGTCACAGGGTGAGTTGGCAAAGGAGCCGGAACTGAGCCAACGCTCACCCCTGACGCTGGCGCCCAGGCCTCCTCTGCATCAGCACAATCACCCCCTTTTTCTGGGCCCTGAGACTTTCTCTCCCCTCTCATGCAGGGATCACAGACCACCAGTTCCTCGTCAGTCCTTGGAGCCTGGTTTTATGTCATTTAATTTTGGGTCTTTGCAGTCAATGTGTGCAAACACATGCCTCCTTTCAGGACCTGGACCATGGTGTAAAGCAGGTGTAGCCTGGGGTTGCGTGTGGCCCCAGGGATACGGCTCCTCTACACTTGGCCTCTCCAAGCACTTAGTTTGGCATATCCTTTAGGTCCTTGAGCCACCCCCTTCCTTTTCAACAAAACCTTGATGTCTTTTCTAAAAGTGTTTGTTTTCTAAAAGTGACACCGATTTGAAGTGCGGAGGCAGGGTTGTCCCCGAGAGGCTGTGGAAATTGGGACAGATCCCACTAGGCGCTGTCTCTGTGGCCTTTGATTCAGATAAAACTCAGAGTCAGATTAAGATCAAAGGTACTCTTGGTAGGAAAAAGGGCAACTTGCAGACAAAATGGAGGTGTTAAGGAGAAGACGAAGAGTGGTGCTGGGTGTGTAGGGGGGAGCGGGTGTTAGTGGGCTGGTGTTAGATCTCAGGTCCTTCTTAAGCCCCAGTGCAAGGGCCACCAGGGCTGGGCTCTGCTACTACAGCGTCCTGGTGTGCCCCATCTTCCTTGCCTTAAATGGCTGTTCTCCACATGACACTACCTGCTCTGGAGTCAGTACAGGCATGGGCTTTCCCCAATAAACCTCCAGTCTTTCAAAACGAGCCTCACATTATGAACTTTCTGCTGATGATAAACCCGAGTCACCCTTTAAGTCTGACTTGGTGGAAAACTGACTGGTGAGTGAGTCATAGGTGATGTTGCCCCTTTGCTGTTGAGCTGTGGGTTCTGGGGGAGACCAGAGTTAGATGAAAGCAGAGCTCTGTGTATGGTCGCACAGGGTCAGCCTGGAGGTCAGCAGTGATGCAATTAGAGAACTTTAGAAAGTTCATCTTTCCCAAAATATGTCCCTCCCTGCTCTGTCAACGAGGGCTCAAACCTACTTTGGGAGGGCCCACGTTCTTTTTGTTTCACCTGTTATGACCACCCTGGTGGGTTTTGCTCATCAACACTCCCCCTCTTCTTTCGGATGCTCTCAAGAAAGACCTGTCTTCAGGGATTTCATAACAAACCTTGTTTCCAAGCACCTTCTCCTTCCCTTCAGCTGAATCTGAATGCTCCCTCCTTTAAAACCTCTTGACTGCACACTGTCATCATTATCTTAGGGAACTTTAAAAAAGGCTGGTGCCTGGCTCCCACCCCCAGAGATTCTGATCAGATTAGTCTGGGGTGTGGCCTGGACATTGGGGTTTTAAAAAGCTCCCCAAGTGATTCAAATGTGCAGCCAAGATTGAGAACCATGGACCCAAATCTTTGTTTAGACTTCAGATGTTCCTGCTACACACATTTTCCACCCTTGCTAATCAAGGTGAGGGCTGACGACAGCATTGTTGGTCTCACCTGGGAGCTGTTAGCAATCCAGTATCTCGGCTCCATCCTCATCAAGTCTGAGAAGCACAGGTGAAGGGGACTGACTAGGCAGGGATTGCTGAGACGGGGCCTGCAGGTATGGAGAGCTACAGGCAGAGACAGGCCAGCTAGGGCCTGAGAAAGACCTTCATTCATTTGAGAATTTTTGCTTAGTGGTCAAAGCACTCAGTAAACAAGCAAAACCAGATTAGATATAGCAACAGCAAAACCAACCAAAACAAAAGTTAGATTTATGACTTTAATTAAATATCGTTTACATTCTCCAGATGAAAGGAGGTGGCAAACATCCAGTCTTTTTCAATGTGTGTTTCTGCCTGTGAAAGCTGAATCCCTGCTTCTCACACAACCTGTCCAGGGTCATAGCAACTACATGCTTCCGAGGAAGCTACTTGTAGATGGTGCACAATTTCAGAAATAAAAACGCACCATCTATGGAAATGGAGGCTCATTACATTGTTGAAATATCTAAACAGAACTCTTATCATTGCCTTGTAAGCCACAAGGCCATAAAGAGGAGAGACAGATGGGTTGTTGATTTGCCCAGTCCTAAAGGGGGCAGAAGGATGGCCCTCCTGACTTATGTTGGGGTGAGTCAAAGCTCGAAGGCTTTAGTTCTGGCACATTCATGGAACCTTGCTATGTTAAACTTCAATGCAGAATGCTGTGGGGGTGCAGAAATGGAGAGTATGGGTCCAAACCACAGATAATCAAATTATAAGTGTGTGCATCTCTGAAGAGGAGAGGACAAAGCCCCACCTGGAGCGATAAGGGAAATTTCATGGAGGGAGTGAGAAGAACTGACCCTTGAAAGAGAAATACAATTGGGATTGGCAGAGAGGTGGGAAAAAGTGGAAGGATAGGGGAATTATAGATGGACACAAGAAAGAAGGGAAGAAGAAGGAGGAGGAATAAAAGAGTAAAAGAGAAGTGAAAATGAGGAGCAGCAATGCACAGGGAGAAGCTGGATGTGCTGATGACGAAGCAAACACAGCTGAAGGTGAGGTGGGAGGGAGACAGGTAGGTACTCCTGGGCCATTTGTCCCTGCTCAGGAGGGGGCAACAGCCTTCAAGCTGCCAAAGACTCCACGGTGAGGCTTCCGACCCCTCCTTCCTCTCTTCTTCCATGAGTCCTGTGAAGAATGGAGCAACAAGCTTCCCGAGAGGAGGAATTGGAGCTGTTCTATTCCATTGCCCTGTGACTCCTGGCAAACCAGCTGGACGTAGAAAGCTGTCTTAGAAGAAAAAGCACAGGGCACCTGGGGTGGAAATGGGAACTCAACTCTCACAAAATGAGCTTTCTTCAGCTCCCCAAAGAAGCCACTTGGGGTTGCATTCATTTAGTATGAAGGAATGTATGCATCTTGGAAGTGGTTGGAGGCATTTGCCAAGATGCTTGTCCTCTGACCCTTTGCAGCTTGACTGAGGTAATGGGAGAGATAAGTTGGCTATATTTAAACAGGCAAGGCTGAAAAGATGGAATTTGCTGGGATATCAATGGAAAAAAATTGTGCTTGTGAAATCTCTGAAGATGTGTTTTCTTGAGAGTGTCTGAAATGAGGGTGAGTGTTGATGAGAAAAACCCACTGGGATGGTCACAATGGGTGGAACATAAAAAGGGCATGGAACTGGGAGTCCAGCCAATCCCACCGAATTCCAGCTCTGCAGCCTAACCCCACCCCCCATCCCCCATGATGTTGGGCACAGATCCCTCCTCCCCCGTGAAGCAGGGCTTATCATAATGACCTCATAAGGTGACGTGCAGAGGGCCTAGTGCGCTGCCTGGTGTGCAGTAGGTGACAACAAATGTCAGTCTCTGCCTACTGCTTCCCAGCTTTTCTGGGGTGTTCACAAGCCCTAAAGACTCCAACTACCAGAATGGATTTGTTGACGTAAATAGTTAGGAAGGTTAGTCTTCCTAAAACACCAATTTCTTCATGGCAGAATCAGAATTGGATATTGTTCGTTCATTCAAAATTATTTGTTGAACACCTACTATATGCCAGTCACTGGGGATTCAATAGTGAGCAAGAAGCAGCTCTTCTTGAACTAATGGAACCAAAAGTAAACTGTAAATGCCCAGGGATGGGGCTGCAGTCATTTCCAGTGGAGGGTAAGAGTAGATAGAGATGGAGGTGGAAATGAAGGGGCATCTAGTATTTATCAGGCGAAGGCCAAGGAAGCAAAGTATCCCGCAATATGCAGGATAAGCCTATATAACAAGGGATTATTTCATTCAAAATCCTCAGTGAGAAGCCCTGGTAGACCTTGGAGGGAAAAAGTCATGAAAACCAAAAACCTGCCTGTTTGAAGAAAGATTGTTTAATGTTCTTTTCCAAGATCCACTTTTAGGAGATCTCTGAGTGGGGGTTAAGGTGTCCTATGTCCTGTTTCTTTCTGTTTTTCACATTTACAGGCAAATCCCTTTTCTCCCAGGGCCTTTCCTTCCACATAATGACTGTGTTGCTTTTCTTTGATAATGATCCTAATTTCTTCCTACACATGGTGGATGTAACTGACTGTGAACTATGGGGAAATGGGATTTGAATAGGCTTCCAGGAGTTGCAGGTCCTCTTGGTCAGAGATTGCCTCTACAAGCGGTCCATCTCTGGTTAAGGGAGCTGATGGAGATCACAGATTCGGGAGAAGAAAAATGGCTAATTTGGGTCTGAACCCATTGTCTTTCACTTCATTAAGTCTACACTCTAATTCGCTGAGACTAGAAGCAGGTAACGCACCCTCCTTTAAAACAGATGACTACTCTCCAAAGGCTACTGAGGCTTTAGGATATAAATATTTAGGGATATGCCTTAAAATAATATGAAAATACACTCCACCAAATAACCATATTCTTCATATTTAAGTCTTTATCACGTTCATACAATTGTACATATTCAATGTGAAACTTCAGCTATTGAAGAGTATACAGAAGAGAGCAAAAAATTATGCCTATTGCCTAAATACAGAAATGGCCAACATAAGAATTGATGAGCTACCCTTCCAGACATTTCTCCATGCATATTCACAAATAGAAAAGGAAATGGACAAAAATACTTTTCTAGAAAAAGGATCATGCCATATGAGCTATTTTTTAAAAATTAAAGCATTATATTTAATTTACCTGAATTTAACAAAATAAAAATGACTTAAAATGAAACTAAAGAAATTGTTAAATGTCAGATAAATGTTTAATCATCATGGGAAGTATTTTTAGTTTTTATAACCACTTAAGGCTAAGACCAAAGAAAACTATTTTGGAAAAAATATTAAGAATTTTATATCTTAAAAAATTCCAGGTTTCCTGTTTATGCAGTGTTGATTGTCTCTTCACTAAGAAAAATGAGAATATTGGTTTTCTTATATTTTATCAATTTTTATTAGTTAGTTTTATTCTTTTTTTTTTTTTTTTTTTTTTACCGGGAGGTCCCGGGGATCGAACCCGGGTCCCTCCATATGGGAGATGGACGCCCAACCAGTTGAGCCACATCCGACCCAGTTTTATTCTTAATATTACTTACTTTGTTAAGGTTTATACTATTTCATTTTATCCTTGAGTTATAATTCACAGTTATATCTATCTATCAATCTATCACCAATCACCTATCTTCTACTTATCTATCACTATATATCTATATAACTATGGAGAGAGAAAGAGAGCAAACATAAAGGAATGTATGTTCTATATTAAAGGAACTCAGTGCTCAACCCCAGTTCTTTTAACATAGTTTATATATCCCTAGATTTGTTATTATCACACACACATACATGTAATACATAATTCATATACATATATATTTTAAAGAAAGTCCTATAGATTCTGTATCCCTTGAGTTACTGCATGTTTGGAAATGTCTGTTTGTTCCTTAAAGGACAAATTCGTTTATTCTTCATGTATTTCTGAATACCTGAGTGTTCTTTAGACTCCAGCACCAAAATGTCGATAAAGATAAAAGTAACTCTAAAGATAACTGTTGGGAATTGAATCATATCCCCCACAAAAGGCATGTCAAAGTCCCAAGTCCTGTGGGTATGAATCCATTTGTAAATAGGACCTTTGAAGATGTTATTAGTTAAGTTGTGCCCAAACTGAATGAAGGTAGGTCTTAATCCAATATGGCTGAGGTCTTTATAAGCAAAGGAAATTGGACATGGAAGGAGGAAGCCATGGGGAGCAGCAAGAAACTGGAAGTCAATGGAATCTAGAAGAGACAGGAGAAGATGCCGCCATGGGCATTGCTGTGACAGTTTGAATCTGGTGAACTCCAAACAGATTACATTCTTAAACTAGTCTTTTCCTGTGGCTGTGGTACCCTTTGATTGCATTAGATTCACTTTATTTATTTATTTTTTTAAAAGATTTTATTTATTTATTCATTTAAATTATAATAACTGGAAGAGCTAATTAATAGGCAATTATTAGCTGTGGTAGCCAGCCTCCACAGTGGTCCCCAGTGATCCTTGCTTCCTGATACTCACAGAGCTAGCCTGTGTAACCAAAGGACATTGTAGATAGGATGGTCTGTGACTTCTGAGGCTAGATTATAAAAGACAATGCCACTTAAGCCTTGCTCTGGGAGAAATTGCTGCCATGCTGTGAGAACATTCAAGCAGCCTTATGAAAAGGTCTTCTTGCTGAGGAACTGAGACCTGCTGCAACAACCAGTGTTCAACCCGACAGTCATGTAAGTGAGTCACCTTGAGGGTGGATCCTCCAGCCCAGTCAAGCCTTCAGGTGACAGCAACCCCAGCTGATACCTTAATTGCAATCTCATGAGAGACCCTGAGCTAGAACCACCCAACAATGCTGTTTCTGAATTCCTGGCCAAAGATATTGTGAGAGAATAAATGTTTATTATTGTTTTCAGCTGCTAAGTTTGGGGCATTTTGCTACACACCAATAGATAACAAGTACATTAGCTCTTTACACCTTATCATCAAGGATCAGATTAGCCAGTCTCTTAGCAGGGACCCAGAGAGGTATATTTTTTTGTGTAGGAAAAGTTTCTTGGGAAGGAAGGAACTGATAGCGATTGAGCACCTACTACATGTACTTTTATTGTCATAGCAACCACGGGGAAGAGTGTAAAGCAGGGATTCTTAACCTTTTTTGTTCCACAGACCCCTTTGCCAGTCAGGTGAAAACCACGGACCCCTTACTTAGTCCACACTACACTGTGTATTATTTAATAAATATATCACACCTGCACCAACACATCCCCACAAGAATAATGTTTTTTTAAAATTTCGATTCAAGCTCACAGACCCCTTGTTAAGAACCCCTGGTGTAAAGGGTACTTGTCTACCTATTTGGAGGCAGTCTCTTGCCAAAGGGGGACTACAGAGAATGTAAAAAATATGTTTTGGCCTCACACTTTTGCAGGGAATTAGTTTCTTCTTGGCTGAGTTTCACAGGGCAGAAACAACTCTTGTGGAATAAACCCTGATTGGGGATTAATTTGTAAGACACAGTCAATCTGCTAATTGAGGAACATATATATCCAACTCCATGGTTCACCCTGTGGGCACATACCAGAAAGTATTAACAATATTGCCTTCAAGGAGGCTTAATGCAGAGACAACACAATGTTGGGAAAAAATCAGAGAGCAAAGTAAGAGGATATTGAAACAGGTAAAGAGCTCTGTTAATTACTTAGTTGGCCATCCTTACCAAGGACCTCTTATTTGAAAGGCTTGTAGCCTTGAAGAGTGTGGAATACATGATCCCTGTCCTCTAGGAATAGAGGAGTGGTGATAAGCAAAAAATGGGGTAGAGGATATTATGTGGAAACTTCCTCTGGTGGAACCTGTAGCTTGGCTTGCTTAACCCTTCTTGGGTTCCGTACCATAGCTAAGAGGCTGGAAAGCTAAAAATCAAATTTCTTAGTATCCTTTGCAGCTAGAGTTTTAGAATAAGATCAGGTTTTGCTTATTATATGTACTTAGGCAAAACACGGAAGATGGAAGTAAAGCAGAAGACTTTTTCCTGATCATTTGGCTGTTTTCTGATGAAAGTAAGGTTAGGGGCATGTGAAGTTTTTCTGCCTCTCATTTCTTGGTCACTAGCTTTGTGGGGTTTGAGAGGTAGTAGTTATAGCAATTTACTAATTCAGGCTTCCTGATTCCTGGATTGCAGCCACAGTGGTGGGTCTTGAGTCCAATGGTTTCAGTGGTGACCTCAGAGGTAGTAGCTCTTCTGGTGGATCAGTTTTGTATTATTCCAGGAGTAATTTCTGGCCCAACCTAGACCAGCCTCCTACAACCATGCCCTCAGTTTTGCAAGCCTCTAAATTCTGGTATTAAATCCCTTCTTGCTTAAAATATCTGTTGTGGTTTCTGTTTCCTGTGCTGAACCCTGAGAGATAGATGTCATAGGAAAGGAAACAGACAATGTTGTACAAGTTCAGGGCAGGGGATGATAGGAGAGGGATAATTTTGTAAGACGTAAATTTTCAACATAAAGGAGTAAGGATTTCAAACTTCCCAGAAAGAGAGATGAAGATTCCCTGGTGGGAACAATTAAATTGTCTGTTTCTTCTTTCCCCAATTTGGTTCTTCCCTATAGACTTTCACTCTCCAGATGGATGGGTCAAAGTATTTATTAAGGCCTGAATTTGAATGGATGGTTAGTTGGTGTTTCTGTTGTCATGGCGAAATGTGTTGTTTCCATTTGAGAGTCAAGACTAATAAAACAGATTTTCATGGAGCCTCCTCATGGAGCCTGCAAAGATAAATGATCTGGAGCAGATCACTCTCTTCCTCTCCTGTTGCCTCCCTTCATTACCCTGCTGGAAACAGCAGGCTGCTGTCCCATGTTCAGCTCCTGATCACCTGTCTCTCTGGGGAAGGAGAAAACAGAGGGACCAGGTGTTCTTGACATGGCAAATCAGAAGAAAAATCAGTGCATTGGGAACGAGGAGACCTGGTATCTAAATTTAGCTCTGCTGCCTACCAGCTGTTTAACCCTGGGCAAGCTTAATTAATAGCCAAATCCTTAATATCTTGTTAGTCTGCCCACTTCTCTCCTTTTGAAGGCTGCAACCTCAATTCAGATCATTATCATTTCACCTGTTATAACTCCTGGTATCCGTGCATCCTTCATAATCCATTCTTCTTGATGCACTCAGAATAATCTTGTAAGAATGCAAATCTGATCATACCACCTCTCCTTAAAAACTCTTTAATGTTTCTCAGTGCTTCCAGGATGTCAAAACTCCAGGGCAGGACTTAGTCTGATTGGGTCTCAGTGGGCCTCTCCACCCTCCTCTTCAGAGGGGGCTGTACCTTAAGATGAACTGGAACCAGAGGCCCCCAAAAAGTGGGGACCTCACTCTGGAAGTTCACAATAGTCTGTTGGTAGTAGGTAGAAAATATTAGAACTTCCATGGATTTTCTTATCTACAGAAGGAAATTAAGCTTTACCACCATTGAATATCAGATTTCCTGGCTCAGATCATTCTTCAAAATCATCAGATGTCAGGTATGGTTTTTATCTACCATCTGTGAAGGTCAGCTTTGTAAGGTAAAGTGGGTGGTGGCTGCCTGTGTAGGCTCTGGAGTCAGACTACCTGGATAAAAGCTATTTATTGGTTAATATTGCATTATTATTATTATTATCTTCATTCTGGGGAAGAGTGGAAGTCCCATGATTCAGAAGGATTTACACAACTTTGACAAGTAACTTAATAAGACTCCTGCAAAGAAGCTTCAGATGGTAAAGAAAGACTGACTAGCAAAAACCCAAATGAATAATGAGAGTGGTGGGGCTCTCACTTCCTCAATTCTGATGATGAGTTTGTCACTAGCCACATTATGATGTAAAGGCAGCAACAATATCTAGTCAGCCACTAAAAGAACTAAGCCAAAATGTTTTTCAAAATTATGAGGTCTACTTTAAACAAAGATTTACATTCAATGTCATTAACATGATCCTCACCTAAGTACGTATTGTGCCTTGATGTATTGTCTGATGATGTCTGTAATATAATTTATAATCAAACAAACATATTGGGGATGCCTGCTCAAAAGCATTTTTCTAGTAGAGTTGCATAGACTTTGGGTCTTGATTGTTTAAGGACTTGCCCTAGAGCCAATAAATATTCTGTCCCGTGGTTATTGGTGTTCCTGATTCATTTATAAAGCAAGATTGTTACTATGCAGTATATTTCTATACATTTTAAGTGAGTTTTTAAGGAGTAGAATTTATGATTCGGAGTATTTTATCTGCAAAATTTTTTGATCTGGATATTGTCAGATATTTATTCAGAATTTTGAAAAATTGGTAAATATGTGATATACAATATTATGGCAATGAAGTATGGATGTGGCCACCTTCATCCTCGTGAGCGTGAATTGCATCCTGACATTAGGGCCAGTTGGAACACATATCACACACCAATTTCATCATTTAGAACCCACCAAGCAATGTCCCTTTTGCACCACAGTCACTCTTGAAGTAATCTGTTTATTCCAACCAGTAGAACTCAGTCAATAAACTGTAGGGACTGGCAAAGCAGCATTGTATAAGCAGCACAGGAAAACTGGAAAAGTGAATTGTAGGTGGTGAGTGACCAGTAATAAATAATCAACTTATGCCCATTGCAGAAATGTTTGTGGCCAGGAGAAAATCTGAGGAGTAGAAGATTTGAACTGGACAAAAACTTAATTCTATATGAATATATTCAAGAATGAATATGTTCTGATTCTCTAAGCAAGACGGCTCTTCAAAAATACCTGGTTTTGTTAAAACCACCTCTGCTGACACTTTGACCCATTCTAGCTACCTGATATCTGAAATTATACCATTAGTGAATCACTCCTTTGAGTTAAGCATAGACACTTTAGATATCTTATTTTGCAAAACAAGCACGCCTGGAAAGAGTGTATCAAACCAACAGCCCCTTAACGTGACTTGGTCTATTAAATGATTCCCCCCAGCTAGGAGAGCTCTGGGACAGTGTTAGGGCTTTGGACATCTTGGGAAGGGGTGTATGAGGAGGTGGTAAGCCACTGAAGTTTGGGAAAAGAGTAAAGGCAGAGGGTGGAGAGTACCAAGGCTGGCTGCAATGGTTTTAGCTTTCACAAAGAAAGAACCCGATTTTAACCCTTTAGTTCAGGTCTAAAATAGACTGTTAGTTGCTAGATTTATCATAATCCTCTGGACTTGAGTAGAAATCACATCTTTCAGAATTAATTCGGTGTAATACAACATGTAGGGGGCCCCAATAAATACATTCAACTCTCAATTTTCGAGGAACCAATCATCTGCTTGTTGACTGTTGATGGACAATCTGGGACACTGATCAGACAACTCTTTGGGAAATCACACCCATTTTCTTGTTAATTATGGACAAACAAGAGACAGGGTGGATTTCTAGAAAGAATAGAAAAATGCTCTTCAAGGCACAAAATTGCTATGTTTGGGGATGACCTGTCATGCATTTTGCAGGATCCCATTTCTCATTGTTATCGTGGATGATTGGGCAATGGCCATCCTGATGGAATCTTTTTGATGATTTCATTTCTGATGTTCACCTGCCTGCTAGTTCAGCAAATCGGCGCATCTGTTAAAAAACAAAACAAAACACCCCCCTCCAACAGCTGATTGATTGAGTAGATTAGTGAAAAAATCAAAATAGTTTGACAAAATGCACTTTTCTTGGGGGAATAGAATATATCAGTTGCTAACTAAATTGATTGGTTATTTTTAACTTGAGTTTTTATTTTTGTTTTCGGAAATAGCAAGTTAGCTAACTTCAAAAGACCAGGTGTCTAATCGACTTGGCTGTTGTGCTGACAGATATCTGATATGACATCAATTGACTATACTGACGGGAATTTGAATGAGTTCAGTCAAAATGTTTGAATCCATCAGCAGGGAGTGTCAACCAATTTTTGCTCTGGAGAAAGCACACAAGTGTTGGCATTTTACGATGAGGAAGTACAAGCCGTTGGCCTCGAGATACAAAAAAACCTGATCCAAGAAGAGAATTCTCTGAAAGAAACGAAGTAAATTTTTGTGTCTTCTGATGTTGCAAGGATCTCAGTTTCTCAAGAAAAGACCAATATGTGCCTCATCACAGTTGCAGTGTTCAAGTCTCTGCAGAAGGTAGAAGCAGAAGGGTGCCTGGGGGTAAACATAAACGTGGTTTTCGTGTTTCCTCAGACACCTCACACTAGCCCCATGCTTGCGTAAGGCCAGAGCCAGCCATGGAAAAGTCAGGAGTAGGTAAAGTGAGTCTTTAGTAGACCATAGTCTATGCTCCTGCCATCCTGCCCCGCCTCAAACCCCCTTTTCGAACTTCTTCTCCCTTCCGCCCAATGTTCTCATACTCTCTGTCTTCATGGCAAATATCTCGTAATCCCCCTAGGGAGCGAGTGACAAATCACTCTGCTCACTGAGCCTTCCAAAGAGAGATGACACTTCTAGGGGGGACTGACTTTAGTTGAGCACCTACTTTGTACCAGGCACCATGCTGTACACGTCACCCGGGTCACTTCATTTAGCATTCACATGAACTGCTGCTGTCGTGTGGCTAATTTATGGCCTTTTTGCTGTTTCAGGAACTAAGCTTCCTTGGCTGAAGTTTAGAGCTGAAGTTTTGGTGAAATTTTCAAGAGATTTGGCTTGATGTGGATAGTGAACTGGCACTCCTAAAGCAGGCCCTGAATCCAAGGAAGATGGACACACCTCGGCACCACCTACACCAGTGTAGGCACTCACCTGACTTACGCACGTAAGTGCAGTGGCCGATGCCAAAGGCTCTGACTGTCCAGAACATTCCACCAGTCCTTCTGAAACAGAAGCCTCTTGGATAAGTTCAAAGAAAACGCTCCCAACCTTATCCAAGGAAGCACAAGTCACTTTAGTTGAGCAGAAAAGACTTGTTGTCAATGTCCCCCCAAGTCAATGCCTACTAATGAATCTGATCAATTCATTTGAGGAAAAATCTCTCACGTTCTTTTCCCTCAGCAGCATTTATTCAGCAAATACCTGCTGTGTGCAGGTAGGCAGGCTGGCACCCCAGTGGCAGGCTGGGCTGGGGATTCCTTATGGGTCATGAGTGGAGAGAGCTAGCCCATTGGGCTGAAAAGATGTGAGGGGAAACCCGCCGGAATGAAGATGATGAAATCAAAGCAGTGATACACAAGCCCAGAAAATATTACAACCCCAAGAGGCCACAGAGGTGACTGGTCCAACCTTGTCCACCATGCTTCCGTGTGGCCACAGAGTGGTCACATTACAAAGCATGGACTCTCAGCTCTCCCTGGACATTCAGGCCTGATCAGGTGTTTAGAAAGAGGGAAAAGCATGGGACAGAAGGACACAGCTGAGAGACCTGGGTTCTGCTTGTGGCTCTTTCACGTGACTTCTACATTTTATGTGACACTGACTGAATATTTCTACTGTATATAAATATACCTCTAAGACCCCATTTTATCCTTCTAAGCACCTCCATGTGGCAGGTTGTGCTAAAGCTCAGAGAAGTTAAGCGACTTACCTAAGGTCACCAAGCAGTGGGTGGCCGAGTTGGCCTGATGGTGCAGGTTGCCCCATGCACCGTCTCTTGCTTTACTCCCCCAGACCATGCAGTGCTGACCACCCTCAGGAGAGGCATTGGGGTGGGTGGGATGAGAGGCAGTGTAGGGAAGTGGTAAGAAATGAGGTCTGGTGTCAGAGGCCTGGGTGTGAGCCTGAGTCTCCCTACTTTTTAGCATTGTGGCCTTAGGAAAATGATGGGGCCTGAGTTCTCCATCTGCAAAATGAGGATGTTGGTATCACCTATGAGGAGCGGCTTCATGGGCGGGCGACCAGTGCAGTCACATAGCGCCCGGCACTCAAAAGACCCAGGCCTGGGGGCGGGGCATCACTTTGAGATGCTTAACCATGCAGTCCTGTATTTGAAACCGTGTTTTGTAAGTGAAGCGCCATGGGACAGTGAAGCATGCACTGGATGACTCGCATCCTTGGCTCACATGTGGTCCTGCCTTCTGCTGTGTCCCTAGCCCCTGCCTACTCCCCTGCCTGGCAGTGCCAGGATATGTTCAGTGGGTGACTTGGTGAGAGCGAGCCTCTCTCTCGGGTACCAAGTGCATCCTGGTGCAGGGATTGTGATCTCTTGGGGGTTGCCCATTCATAGTGTGTTGGGGTGGAAGGCCCGGGGGAAGGACAGAAGCCTGGGTCAACCAGACTGGGGCATGGCAGGTCAGCCCTATGGCTGGTAGGGGCAGGAACCTAGATGCCAGTGGGCTGTGCATGCCAGCACTTGGAGTCATACGGGGCTAGCCCAGATGCCTGGGAGAGTCTGTACTGAGCCCTAACACAACCCATGCCTGAGGAAGTATGGCATTAAATCGAAAATGAAAAATACCCTGACAGGTAGGGAGAGAGGGGAGTGAGAGAGAGAGAGACCGGCCAGCAAGGAAAGGAGAGAGTTATATTTTAGTACCATTAAAGGAGCTTTCCCCCTGTTTTCTGAACGAGGGCCTGGCATTTTCATTTTGCACCAGGTCCCATAAATTGTGGTCTTGTGTCTCCCTCCTGGGCTGTCATGAGTAGATGAGTAAACGCCTGCAGAGTCCTCAGTGCAGCTGGCGCTGGGCGGGCTCAGTGCACGCTGCCCCCTGCTGGTGCCCTTTGGAGAGGGACCCCACGGTCAGGCTCCAGGGGAGGGCGCCCTCTACCCATTAAGCCTGGTCTCTTCCTAACTCAGGACAGGCTTCTTTAAACTGGGCCAGGTAATTGAGGGGTAAATACTTTCGTAATAGTGCAGGTGAGGGCAAGGACCGTGGCAGGCATCTCTATCAACTCAACTGGAAGAAGTGCATGGGGAATAGTCAGATGGCTACATCTGCTGCCGAGTCAACCCATTTCCAGCATGCTAATGAATTCAAGAACAAGCTTCTGAAATGCACTCTCCATCAGGGGAGAGACAGTAATCGTGTTGGTTATTAGCAATTACTTCTGGATGGGGTTGGGGGTGTGAGCAATAGAATTAAATGAATTTCCTCGCAAAGTTCTGCTGCACAAAATAAGAGGTATAAATGCTACATTATACGTTTAAAATACCTCCAGGGTTTGGTTTATAGACTTGTTTATATTTATATATTTATTTGAATGTTTATGACTTTCTCTGTCATTTCCACATTGGTATCTTCATAGTCATTATGGTTTTATGGCCGCTTTTTGGAAATCAGGGGCTGCACACACCAGAACTTGATTTGATGAGAGGAGATCCAGAAGAGGAAAATGAGTTTAATATTGTAGTTGAGGGAAGAGTCTTCCCTTGGAGTAAGAAAGCAAAAATGAAGCAAGAGGCCTGCATGCTTTCCTTGGAATCATGGGGAGTTATTGTCGGGAGGCAGGAGCAGGTCTAGTCCCTTCCATGCTCAGAAAGATGAGAAGACCTGGGCCTTAGAGGTGGAGATACTGGTCAGAGGTCTGTGTCAACGTGGCTAAGTTATGGTGTCCAATTGTTGGTCAAGCAAGCACTGGCCTGACCATGACTGTGAGGGCATTTCATGGATTTAAATCATTAGTCAGTTGATTGCACCTATGGCTGAGGACATCTACAATCAACTAAGGAGATTGTCTTCAGCAATCAGAGAAGTCTCATCCAATCAGTTAAAGGCCTTAAAAGGAGAACTGGTGACTTCAGCAGTCAGAAAGAAGAATTTTTATCTGGATTTTAGTCAATCAGCTTCTCCTGGGGATTTATTGAAACCTTCACTGGAGTTCCCAACTTGCTGCCAGCCCTACAGAATTTGGACTTGCCAATTCCCACTGTCAAGGAGCCAATTCCTATAATAAATCTCATAACATACACACGCATACTGTCAGTTCTGTTTCTTTGGAGAATCCCAACTGATACAGGTGTGACAGCTTATTGTTCAAAAGTCAGGACATGGGCCCAGGTCTCTGGATGCCCATTGCTACTGCAGACCTACATTCCTTTCATTTCTGTGCATAGGACTGACTTGACCATTGAGTATGGTAGGCTCAGCACCTAGCACCCATGATACTTTTAGGGGCCCATAAAAGGCTTTAATTTCTTTTAAAAATCAGGAGAAAAAGTGCACATAATCCAGCCTGGATTATATTCATCTAGATACCAATGCAATCAGAAGACATAATTTTTAATATTCTCTTTTAAGGAGGAAGGAACTTACCAAAGCAAAAGTGCCTGGAGTCCCCACAAATCATACTGCAGCCCTGCAGATACAGACCAAGCAAGAGAGCTGTGGCACAAATGCTTGTGCCATCCCAGAGGGACCCTCCGCCCATGGTGGGTGTCTCCTTTCTCTTCCCATCTCCACCCCATCTCTCAAATGTCTTTTTTCAATTACTTCTCTGTAGATCATTTTAGACAGGGAAGAGGGGGTACTGGGTAATACGTTACAATGGATAAAGAGTGACAGAGCTAACCTACATGGGCAGATCCACACTTAACACTTGGCTCCTGCTGACTCAATTTTTTTTTTAAATAAATATATATGCATATATGTGTATTTGCTTACAAAAATGTTATTTATATATATATATATATATATATACATATATTTTAAGAAGTGCTTAGATTACCCAAAATATTACACGGAACCCACTGGGATTCCCATGTTGCCCACCTCCCACACCTTCCACCACATCCCACACAAACATCTCCCACAGTGTGGCCCACCACCCTCAATGAACTTACACATCCTGGAGCCTTGCCACCAACCATAGACCACAGTTCACACTGTAGACCACACTCTCTCCCACTCAGTTCTTAGTGGTGTGTGCTGATTTAAAATGGCCTACATCCATTGCCACAACAGTACTCAGGACAACCTCCAACTCCCAAAGAAGCCCCTGTATTTCAACTGCTCATCCCCTCCCTACCCCAAAAGTGTCAAGTGGCCACTGGCTCCACCTCATTGTTATAATTTCTTGCATTGCTAAAATCACCATATGTGAACAAGAGAATACCATCAAGTCCACTCTAGTCCATAGTTCTTCCCCCAATCCAGAGGCGACTGGGATGGTGATGTCCACTCCAACTCCAAGTGAGAGAGGGCTTATATCCCATGGATATGGTGGGTGGGATGATCCTGCCTGCAGATGCAGGCCCTCTCCATTCCCTGGGATGGCTATTGCCCATTGTTGTCTCCTCACCAGGTAACTTGGATGCTGCTGACTCAATTTTGATCATTCACTTGAGAATGTTGTGGGCCTCAGGATCTCTACGATATGAGAGAGTGAAAACTGCCATGTCAACGTCTAGGTGGCCCATTTCTAGAAACTTCCATATAGTAAAATGCAAGATGTGTTAGTTATCTCAGGTTGTGCGTGTATGGGTTGCCCTGCACCTCCCCAAACCTGTGAGGCTCTCCAATCTCAGTAAAAGGGACTGTTGCTCGCCCAGTTGCACAGGCTTCTCTTTTTCTCCCACCTCACACCCCAGTGCACCAGCAATTTTGATTAGCTCCACCTCTTAATTATAGCTGAAATCCAACTTTTCTCACCACGTTTCCCTCTCTCTCCCTGGATTATGTGACAGGCCTCTCTCTGCAGCTTCTCTGCTTCTTCCCATCCCATGCCCATCTTCACTCCATTCTCCACATGGCAACCTGAGGGTTCCTTTAATATGTAACGCAAGTCCCTCCCCCCTCACGCTCCCTTTAATGATGTCCCATCTTGCTCAGACACAAGCTAAAGCTCTTGCACAACCTACTCAACCTCTATGACCTGGCCTCAAGCTACCTCCGACTTCCTTTCCTACACTTCACCTTCTCACCTGCCTAGAGCTCATCAAGTCCACTCCTGCCCCTGGGCCTTTGCACTTGACTGTCCGTGCTGCTTAAGACACTCTTCCCCTGGTTGGGCATTTGACTCTTTGTCAAATGTCACCTCTTTAGCAATGTCTTTCCCAACCCTCTCTGCTATGGCACTGCCCCTCCCTCCCACTTCCCATCTCTTTCCCTCAGAGCAATCCCTATCAGCTGACATTCTACCATGTGCCCATTTGTTTGTTATCCATCCCTCTCACTGGGGTGAAGGCCCCACCAGGGCAGCGACTATGCCTTACTGTCATATCTCTAGGGCCTCTGATGAGTTACATGTTCAAATAATAGTTGTTGAATGAATGGGTAAATGACTGTTGACTAACATAATATATTCTTTAAAAATATCTGAACGTTTGCCTGTCTGGACAGGTTTTTCCACTGTCATCACAGAAATTAGGATTCTCAGATCCTGTTGATTCTGCCTTGTTCACCAGACCTGGCCTAGTTCAGTCCCTTAACACTTGTCAGGTGTTTTCCAGAAACAGCCCAGGCACTGATGATTTTAGTTTCCTGGAGCTGCGGAAACAACATACTACGAGCTGGATGGCTTAAAACAACAGAAGTTGATTGTCTCACAGTTCTGGAGCCTAGGAGTCTGCAACCTGTGTGGGAAATTCTTACTTGCCTCCTAGCTTCTGGTGTTTCCCGGAAACCCTCGGACCGTAGCCTCTGCCTGCCACCACGTGGTGCTCTCCCTGGGTCTGTCTCAATGTGCCCACATCTCCCCTAATAAGGACCCAGTCAGGTGCTCATGCTCATCCCTCATTTTAACTAATCCCACTTCAAAGAGCCGATTTACAAATAGGGGTCCCATTCACCGCTCCAGGGCTTAAGACTTGAACATATCCTTTTGGGGGACTCCTTACTCTCAGCCTGTGACACTGGTCTCCTGCCTTATCCCCCACGATACCAGTAGAGGGTACTTGGCCTGGCCCTCCCCTGTTGGGTTACGGTCAGAGGCGATTGCATTCCCCTCAGACTGGCGTCCAGCTGCCTTCTCACCCTGCCCCTCTGAGTCTTTGCTGCAGCTTTGCTGCAACTTTTTAAGTTCCTGAAACAGGCCCTTCTCTCTCAAGCCATCCATTTTGCATACCATAAATTATTGCTCAAAACAGTTCTCAACCTGACAGGGAACGGAGAGAGAAAAGAAAAAAATTATTCCCCCATCTCAGAAAATTTCAGATTGAACTGTGAGGATTGGAGGCCAGTGAGGAAGACTGCCGGAAGAGTTGGAGATGAAAGAGGAGAGCTGGGGTCACTCTATCGGCAAACATTTTGCCCATTAATTCAACACTTACAGAACATGGCGTGAGCCAGACGCAAACTAGGCGAGGAAAGGTGCGAGGCTCCCGAGTCAGTGTCAGAGGCGGGTGAGGGTTGCCTGGGAGGGAGGCGCATAGGGTCTGAGGGGCCCGGAGGACAGGGGCTCCCACACCTGCGGGCCTTAAGTGGGGAGTCAGAGGAGAGCGTGGGCTATGGCCCTGGGGACCGAGTCCGGGGACCAGTTCCAGGAACTGCTAAAGCGCAGGGCGGCTGCAGCAGAAAGGGCCGTGGACAGAGCCTGAAGGCGGTTGTCCCGAGGATGTGCAATTCCCGACAAAGGCTGGGGGGAGCCGCGGAAGGGTTCTTGGCACAGAATGGGCCGGCCCAGTTTGCTGGCTTGGTAACGTGGATTTGGGGCTGGGAAACCAGTTAGGAGGCTGTTTCAGGAATTCACCTGAGAAGCAAACCCTGAGAACATGTGGAAACAGCCCCACGGAGATCTGATGGAGGTTTAGATGGGCTTGGTTGACAGAGAGCTACCCCAGACTCACGGTTTTGCATATTTATGGCATTTACAGCCATTCTATCCGGCTCTCTTTCCCTTTTAATCCTAACATCTCCCTGATCCCGGATAAAGGTTTGAAATATGTCTGCAGGGTTTTTAATGAGGAGCCTGCTCTATCTGCATATGCCTCTATTAACCAAAAGCAAGCTTGGGGAGTCCTGGGGGCCAGATCAGTTTTGTTTCAGAGAGCTGTGCCAATTTCCACTACTTCCAGTAGTATTTCAAACTTGTAGAGGGAACTTGGCAAGCCAAACATTTCCATGTGGCTTACCCACATTAATTAATTTAGTCTCATGCCACCCTGGGGAACCAGGAGAGGGCAACTGAGGCATATAGGTAGAGTTTAAAGGAAGGCTGGAGGGAGAGGTTCCTTGCAAACAGGGAGGGGAGGGTCCTTCTGGAACATGCTTTCCTCCCATCCATGGTGGGTAGCTTGCTTTTCCTTGCATGAAATCTCTGCACCGCTCAGCAGGAGGAGCTCTGTGAAGCATGCACACCACAGGCCCCCTAATTTAATCTCTGCACTGCAGCTTCATGAATGTCGGGGAGCAGAATCCTTCTTAAGGGGTAGGCTGGCGGCAGCCAGCTCAGTCTGACGTTAGCTCCCAAGGACTGAGTCAGGCGGTACCCTACCTGCCAGGCTGTGTAGTGTGTGGAAGGGAGCAAAGCTGGGAGGGAGAAAAACGACTGGGGTGCCACTAGTTGAGTAGCTAACACATGCCAGGAAACATAAGAAAGTCTTTGTGATCCTAGTCCTTGCAGCAAATCTGTTAGGTAATTATTAATTTTTTTTTACAGAAAGGGAAATTGAGGCTCTGCTTGACTTTAAAGTCTTTGCTGTTACCTGTAGCCATGACGTCTCTCCCCTGGATGGGAGAATCCAGTTGCACACATGAAGCTTGAAAGAGGCAGTGAGGCTTGATGGAGAGTACCTGGTTTCTGGCCCCACCCCATTGATTTTAATTCACTTCATGCCTGTGTGCCTCAGTTTAGTTAATGGCTAAATGGAAAGATAGTTCAATAGAATGGTGAAAGTGTGGGGTGGACATTCTAGGACCCTCTATGCCTCAGCTTTAAAAAAAATCTATAAAATGGCATTATAAATAGTTATTTTTATATCTATATGTAATTATAGGGTTATTGATGAAATGAGATATTACATATTAGCACAGGATGGTCACATTATAAGTGCTAAATAAATATTAATTGCTATCCATTCCTCATAAAGAAATTGTTGAGATCATTTTTTCCTGCTCATTTTTATTGAGTTCCTACTTTTTGCACAACATTATTCTTGTACTATAACAGATATGCAGTCATACTGAAAGGGTGTACAGTGTACTATTATTTTTTATAATGCAAGGACATATTTTAAAAAGCTGATTGTGCAAGTGGGTAAAAATATTGAAGATATGGTTGGATAAATGAGATAGTCAGGTTTAGAGGCTGCCAATAAAGGTTTCAAGGGAGGAATAAATGTCTGGGCATTGAAAAGAGGAAAGGACTGTGTTTGGGTGGAAAGAAACAGTCATTTCTGGAAGGTTTATAGCCTGCCAAGGGGTGGGAGGAGGTTTGTGTGTGTGTTTGTGTGGCGAGGTCACGGGGCTGGGTGCTGAGTTGGGACGGGCGGTTGCCTGGTGGGAGCCTGTTCTGACCGGGTGTGCCTGCTGCAGGGCGGGGGCAGGGGGCGTCGGGGGTGGTGGGGGGGTGGGGGTCCAGGTAGTGTGAGCCGTGGGGCCAGTGTGGGGAAGTCATGCTTTGGTAATGAGTTAGGCTGTAGAGTTCTTGGCTGGTTTCCTAGAATTCTAGAATTTAGAGTTAGAAGACATCTGGTTTAGCCTCCAGTCTATGGGGCTAGTAAATATTATCTCCATTTTTACAAGGAAGAGTCAAGTGATGTGCCAAGAGCTGTGACATGCCTGGTGTCACGTAGATTTGAACGTCTGTCCCCACTCTTCCTTGCTCCCATTCTGTCCTGGTGCCTTCTATTAGCAGAGGCAACAACTAGTCAAGGAGGAAGAGGAGAAGAGTTGTCAGGGAGAAGGGGAGGGACAAGCAGGGCCTTGCAACCCTAAAGTTAAAATGAGGAACAACGAAAGCCTGGCAGGCACTCAGTGAAGTGAAGTGGAGAGAACCTGCAGTGCCCCCTGTCGACTAGGGGATCTCATGGATGGTTCAGCCTTTGCTTTTCCTCACCCCAAGCCTGGTTCCCTGCAGCCGCAAATCCAGGTATTCTCTGATGTGTCTTCTGCCCAAACACCCCCGCCCCCGCTGCTGTGGCATAGCTCCTGACACCCGGCCTCCTTGCGCCCCCTGGCCTGGCCCTGTGCTTGCGTAGTCTGTTCTCAAACCCTCGGCTCTAGGAGTGAGTAGTCTGCGCCTCAGAGCAGCACACCCCATCCCTCCCCTCCTGCTCCATGTCCACATTCAATGACCTCACGTCCATGCAGTGGGTATTCTCCCAGCACCCTAGGCTCTGGTAATTGAGGCCCTCATTGAAATAAAATAATAATAATAAGAAAACCCAGATTTAAATGCTTGTCGGTGCTGTTTTGTGCTGTCCGGTCCCCTTCCATGGTCAGTCATGAGCTCAGAATTTTTTTTATCTAAGTAGCTCGGGGGCAACAGTCTGGTTGGAAGGGGCGGTGGGGCGATGCCTAATGTCTAAAAGCTGCATTTGCATAACAAGCCCATAGATTTTATTTAGATCGAATGCCTAGGATCCATGAAAACAGTAAAGTTTTCTATAAATCCTTTTATTCACTCTTTACGTAAAGTTGAGGAAATACCTAGTCACCATATCTAAGAGCATCAGTCCTAGGCCTTTATTGTTATTATTATTTCTATCATCTGGGAAGGCTGGAGGGGGTGTTGATGGAGATGACAGGAGGGCTAGAGCCTATGTCTCCCCACAACACCCAGCTAGCTTTTGGTGCCACCACTGACATGCATCCGTCAGTTCTGCATCTGCCTTATTGGTGGCCAGTGAGTACCTCAGATGCGGTTAGCCCAAACCGGGATGTGACTTAAATATAAAGTACATGCCCGATTTCAAAGACTTAGTACAAAAAATAATTTTTAAATATTGATTATGTGTTGAAATGATGCTATTTTGGATATATTGGGTTAAATAAAATAATTTATTAAAATTAATTTCACCTACTTTTTAAAATGTAATATACTTTATATATATATATATATATATATATATATATATATATATATTTACTTTTTTTTTCTAAGTGATTTAAAATAACACGTGACACACCGATGGCTCACCTTGTATTTCTACTGGACGGAGGTGCTGGTCTAGAACCCTGGATCTTTAGTTACTTGAAAGAGTCAGTGTGGGTTCCTGAGTTCCTTTTTGGGTTGTAGAGTGACCTGGGGAGGATCTGATTTATTGCCAAAAATCGCTTAAAGGAATAGCTTTCCTTTATTGCCCAGTACTCTATGCCTAGCCCTTCTGAAGAATAAAGTTCACAGTAACTTTATTAAAGTTCACAGAGGTTGAGAGGGAATAATCCAGAGGCAAAGAGCTAGGATTTGCGCCCAGCTCTGTGGGGCTTGGGCTGCACTGTCCCGTTTGGCACCACAGTGTCTTGGCTCCCACTGCCAGAAAGAGCCAGACAGAATAGGCTAGGGGTCAAGTACTGCCCCTTCCTGCTCTCAAATGCCTGTTTCTCTTGGCTCTGCAAGGCCCTCAGAACTGGTAGGAACACAACACAGCCTGTTTGTGCTGTGAAGCACAGCTCTGGGGACTAGGTGCCTGCCTTCCAGGCTTGGGGCTTGGGTAATCAGGCTTCTTGCGTCTACTGCCGAAGGTGTAGACCGGGGTTGGGCCTCCAGGTTCATGTGGAAGCCCTGCTTTCATGGTACTCAGTCCAGCTGGAAGAGAAACTGGTTGGGGCTGATATCCTGATGCATGACATTGGCAGTGATGACATCAGAGTATTTAGATATGTCCAGGCTGAATTGTCTGGATGTTAATTGACTCATAGACTGGAGTGGGGTTGGGGTGGGGGGTGGGAAAGAAAGGTTGAAGAATTGTCTAGTGTGATCCTCTTCTGGTGTGATTTTACACGTCAAACAAACTAGACCAGAAAGGTTAACCGTGTGCCCAAACTCACCCATGAGAAGGAGGAAACTACCATCACAGGTCCAATTCCTCTTGGTAAGCAATCTCAGCCCCCAGTTATAAGGGAGGCGTTAGGTGCTGCCAGTTCTTGACCCCGACTGCCCCCATCCTGGATAAGGGGATACAGGACTCCCACCTCGTGTTACCTAGTTTTTGCAAGCTGCTGCAAAGATTTCAAGGGGATTCTTCCGGCCCCCAAGACTGCCCCCTTCACCAGGTTTCCCAGTGCCTACGACTTGATGCTTGGAAATCTAGTGGGTCTACCAATGGGTAGGGCTAGCCTGGGCTGCAGCTGAGAAACTGAGGAAGTATCTTTGGCCCTCCCAGCTGCCTTTTTCTACAGGTACCTTTGCCCTGGATGCCCAACATTCTTAGGAAAGCAATTGGGTAAATAGCCTGGATGCCTGCTAGTCAACGTGTGCCCAGGGCCTGGCAGCAGCACCTGGGAACTTATTAGAAAAGTGGCCACTCAGGCTCTTGGGCAGCCTAACTGAATGAGAATCTGCATTTCCATGAGATCGCTGGAGGATTTGTATGCCCCTTCCAGTTTGAGAAGCACTGGTTTAGGGTATTAGGGACTTGATGTGTTACTACTTTGAGGAGTTGTTGCATATAAAAAGGATAAGGAGAGAGCGTAAGAAGCTTAATCTGAAAAGGAAACCTTCAGGGGGGTGGTAGTGGGGTGTGATTTTAGGTTTTACTGACTGACATCTGAACCCTGTCTTTAGAGGTTCAAAATTGGTTCACTTATTTCAGTTACATGATTTAAATCACTTATGAGATGTTGGGCAAGTTGCTTAACCTTTTGGTGCTTCAGTTTTCTCATCTGCAAAATGGGGACAGTCGTATCACTACCTCACAGGGTGGCTGTTAGGATGAGATGATTTACAATGTACTAGTGTGCTTGACACATTGTAAGTGCTCAGAGTCGCTTCTTACTCTTATTTTCCATGAACCAAGCTGCCCTTGGCAGCTGAGTCAGAGACGTTGCTGATTGCAGGGTGTGGCATTCCTGTATCAGGCACCAATGCCTGATGAGAGTCATGATGCTCATAATGTTCAGGGGTCTGGAGTTTAGATCCCTAGGGGGCCAAGACACCTGGAGAAGGAGGCCTTCATTTGGTTTCCCACAAGGTAAACTCTACACACACACACACACACACACACCTGCAATTGCCCATGTCCTGTGGTGGTCTCCAGAAAACAAATCCAATTTACCTCCAGGGAGTCCTCACCCAGTTCTGTTTGAAAATAAATATGCAATGGTTTTCTGATGTGAATTATGGTCCAATAGGAAATGAACTAAGAACATCCAGCTTCTTTAGGATGGGCTGCTTCATAGCTGGGAGGAGTCTGGGACCATGAGTTCATGCAAACAACCATGTTGTCAGGCACTCTGATCAGAGGCAAAGAGAGCTGGTGCCAACAGGGAAGGTCCCAGTCTCATTTGTCCAGGGCAGTGGTGCCCTGCAGTGGAAAGAACTAAAATGGGATCGAGGAATCCTGGGCCTTCAACTTGCTGGGCCTTGGGCAAGCCATTCTCTCTCTGCCCTTGGCCTCTTAGCTGTAAAACAAGGGAGTGGAACTGAAATGTCCTGTAAGGGATTGCAGGAGTATGATGCCCTCGGAAACTGATCAGCCCAGGAGCTACCCAGCCGCAGTGGGATGTTCAGCAACTTGATAGGGGACAGCCATGGAGACACCTTTTCTGAGAAAAGGCAAATCTTGAGAAAGCCTGGGTCTGCTGGATCTGAGGGAGGTCTCCTGCCCAGACACAGAAGTTTGCAGTTGCATAAGAATTCCTAACACTTCTTTGGGCCTTTTCCTCAACAGCACCTCCTGCCCCCGCCTGCCCCTGCCCCAGCCCTGCCACTTCCCTCTTCTTAAGCAAATTAACCGAATTCTCTCTTCAAGGACAGTTCAATGGAAAGTTAGTCTGAAACGACAGTATATCATATTTCACGAATTTAATAGGGTTTCATGATTTTACAAAGTGCCTCCACCAGACACTCGCAGCTGGAGGCAGCTCAGCAGGAGGCTGAAACCCTGCATCTGGGTTTTTCAACTCTTGCCAAAATCCATTGAATTTGATCCGGAATGACTATGAATCTTTGGAATGTACAGTCCCTTTTTTCTTGCCTTATCCAAATAAAAAAAGGGGGAGGGAGGAGGGTGGTGCAGGGAAATGTCCTATGAGAATTCCATATGGAAACACTAAACTTGCATTATAAAGGATTTCCTATAAACAAAATCACAGTCAGAGATTTTGGACCCTCACCATGTTGAAAACAAAGGGCCCTTGTGTGTGTTTGTGTGTACTTTAGAACATATACACAAATTCATTCGGGGTATCCTTGCAGCCCCTCTTTCTCTCTCAAGCTCATTCCCCTACCCCCAAAACTAGCCCCAAACTCCTAACAAGAAGAAACTTTAATCGTTCTCTGCAGTAAATCCCCTACAAATAAATATTCAGGGCAACTTCAAACGCACTTAATTGGAAGCACATGGGAAGAGCGCCACAGCCCTGGCCGAGGCGCGGAGCTGTAATTTAATGTTATGATCTGCCATAAATATGTGCCATAATGAGCAGAGTTTGGGTTTCCCTTCTGTGCATCAAAAACTGCAGGTCTGAATTTTTCCCCCCTCTTTTGCTCTGCTTTTGTTCAGTCATCTAACTACACATTTGACATGCTCCACCCCACCAGCCGCAAACAAAAAAACACAACCACAATCTCAACAAACCTTCCTCTCCCTTTAACCTCTCTCTGCACCTCCCTTGCTCCAAACCGTGCATGACTGTCCTGCCTTTCCTTTTGCTGTAAAAGAATTATGGTTTAGGGTTTATGGGTTTTAAAAAAATGTGTTCAATCACCAGAATGGGAGAAAAGAGGTTAAACCACCTCTGGGCCCTCTTTTGGTTTTATCATAGAATTATAGCTGGAACAGGCTAGGGGGAACTTTGAGAGGTCATGAAGTCCATCCCCCTGCCTCCACACGGCTTTATCTAAAGCACTGAGATACATGGGTATCTACCTTCTCCTCAGAGATCACCCAGAGATCACCCAGTAACATCCTCTGGCACCTGAGCCCCTCCGTTAAGCTCATCTTGCAGGAGGTCTTTCTCAGGTCCAATGGAAGTTGCGTGATTTAAGACAATTTCTCCTCATCCCATCCATATGGAATGGAAGGCATTTGGATGTCATCCTTTGGGATAACTTCATTGAGGAGATGCCGCCAGTCTAGTAGGTGGGAAAAACTCTTACTGGTTTCAAAGGAAGAGAACCCATCACCAAGTTCCTTGTGGGTAGAATTGCAGAATATCAGGCTTGGAAGGGACCTCAGGGTCATCCAGTCCAACAAGGGCAGGGGTCCCCTCAATAGTGCCCCTGAGTGGCCAACTTCCAGTAATTGGGAACCCACTATCGCCCCAGCCAGCTCCCTCCACTTTCAGACAGCCCTAATGATTGGAAAATTGTCCATCCTGCTGAGGCCAGTTCCACATGCCCAGCCTTGCCTCTGCTGGGCCTCACTGTCCTCTGCAGTCACGTACAATGACAGTCTTTCTATAACCATATTCATCCCCATGTTTCCCTTTTCCAGAACTAAAGAAATGACCAACCCAACTTCTTCAATGATCCCTCACGCAATGTACAGCCAGGAGCACTCACTGGTACCTATGTATGAAATGGGGTAATTATGCCATTCATTCTACCTTCTAGAATGGCTGGGAGGATCCCAAGGCAATGAAGAAGTTCATTGCCTTGGCACTGTTCTTCCTTGAGCTTTCCCCTGGGCACCGACACAGCACCGACTTTGACTGGTGAGGGTGGGACCTGCCTCCTGTGGCTCCTCTTCTGCTCAGCCCACACCTGCCTTGCTTAGTTGTGTGGCCCCGGGCCAGTCAATGCACCTCCCTGGGAGATCAGGGACCTGGATTAAATGACCTCCAAGATCCCCACTGGTTCAACAGTCCATGTTCCCCTCCAGAGCTGAGGCCTTGGATGTCTCCCTATCTCACTCTACTGCCCTGTGCTTGTCTCTCATTTGGTGCCTGCAGTGCACTCGGCCAGAGGAGAAGACTGCGAGGCTATTGTCTCCCCAGAACCTACTGTCTGGTTCAGGAATCAGGAAATACACAGAAGAGAATCAGTGGCCTGGGAAAGATATTTTATAACTGTATACCCAAACAGTAACTGAAGGGGGTTTCACAGTGGTGAAAACAATGAATTGTGCAGGGGTATGTTGTAAGCCATGTCCTACCTGTAACAGTTAAGGTACTAGTTTATGAATGCTTAATTTAAAAAATCAACACAGAATAAATGTTTTTTTTTTCTTTCCTATAATGATTTCATCCTCACTCATGCACATTCTATTATGGCTTCTTTTTTTTTTTTTTTTAATTTTTAAAAAAGATATTTAGATTATATAAATGTTACATAAAAAATATAGGGGATTCCCATATGTCCTGCTCCCCACACTGCCCACATTTACCCACATTAACAACATCCTTCATTAATGTGGTACATTCATTGCCATTGATGAACACATTTTGTATCATTGCCACTAAACATGGATTATAGTTTACACTGTAGTTTACACTCTCTCCCACACAATTCTGTAGGTTATGGCAAAATATATAATGGCCTGTATCTGTTGTTGCAATGTCAATCAGGAAAATTCCCAAGTCCTGAACCCCCCCCCCCGTATTATACCTGTTTTCCCTCTCCCTGACCTCAGAACCTCCAGTGGCCACAAGTTCTTCCATTGCTAGAATCACATATTATGGCTTCTTAAAGTAGTAGAGATTGGGCCCTTCAGTGACTTTCTGCCATATTGGGAATAAAATCCCAAATCCATGTCAAGGCCTCCAAGGCTTACAAGAATTAGCTCTTGGCTACTTCTCCCACCCAACTTCCTGCCCTCCCTCCTTTTGCATGCCCCACTCCTTGTCACATCTTGAGTTCCTTGGACAAGCCAGACATACTCCTGCCTCAGGGCCTTTGCACCAGCTATTCCCAGATACATGGCTCAGTCCTTCACTTCACTCACCTCTCCTCAGGGCGGCTTTCACTGACCACCTCACCCACAGTCACATTCAATCCCTGCCATTCTCTTCCCTAACTCACTTCATTTATTTTTTTATTGTGGTAAAATGCACATTACATAACATTTAACATTAATGACATTTAGTACCTTCACAATGTTGTGCCATCATTTTGAGAACATTTTCATCATCCCATTATGTAGTCATTCCTCATCCTCCTTTCTCCCCAGCCCTTGTCAACTGCTAATCTGCTTTCTGTCTCTATGGATTTGCCTATTCTGGAGACTGCATAGAAATAGAATCATACAATAAGTGGCTTTTTTGTGTCTTGATTCCCCATCTCTCTCTCCCCTCAGCCTCTGGCAACCACTAATCTATTTTCTGTCTTTATGGATTTGCCTATTCTGGACATTGCATATGAGTGGGATCATACAATATGAGGCCTTTTATGACTGGCTTCTTCATTTAACGTTTCCAAGGTTGATCCACGTGATAGCATGTTGTATCACATCACTCCATTTTATGGCTGAATAATATTCCGTAATATGGATATACTGCATTTTGCTTATCCATTCCTGTTTCACTTTTCTTTATAGTATTTACTACCACCTGACAGTGTATTTTATATTTATTATCATATTTGTTTACTGCTTGTCTCTGTCACAAGAAAGTCAGTTTCAGGAGGGCAGGGAACTTTGTTTTGTTGCATATTTCCAACACATTAATAAAAACTTGTTAAATGGCAAGTGAGTGAAAGAACCTCAATTTTCTCAGTGAGAGATGTCCTCACAGGGAAAACTTTGAACCCGCTTTAAGTGTGAGGCAGGGCGGGACGCCCCCTCTCAGGGAGGGGCAGCCTGGGGACCCACGCTCACGTGGAGCATCTCCTGAAAATGGCTTCTGCCGAGGGCAGCAGGCTTGGGGCAGCTGGAGCAGGGAAGGAGTGGTGTCGCGGACTGGAGTAGGCGCTGGGACGGAGACGGCTAGGCTCCTCAGAGAAACGTGCTGCCCTGGCAGCTTCACTTTGTTCCCGGGGCTCAGAGATGCAGGAGGACAGAGAGTTTGGTCTGCCTCAAAGGAGGAAAAGATGATTCAGGGATGACTAAGAGTAGGAAGGTTTCTTAGCTCTTAGCCTTTGTTGCATTGAGTGCTAATTTTTATTGACAGGAAGTCATAATCTGAGAATGTCAGAACCGGAATGGATGCAGATCTCCAGTCATTCATTTATTCAACCAATATTTACTGAGTACCTACTCTGTGCTGTCTCGGAACTGGAAATACATTGGGTTAAGGAACAGACAAAATTCCTGATTTTATGGAGCTTATATTCTAAAGAAGGGAGACAAACATAAAAATAACTAAGCAAATTATGTATTACATTAGGAGGTGATAATTGCTATGAAGGAAATAAAATAGGGGAGGAAGTTATCATTTTAAATAGGGTGAACAGAAGATACCTCACTGAGGTTTCACTTGACTGAGAAGTGAGAGTCCAAGGACCCACAAGAAGGCCAGTGTGGCTGAAGCAGAGAGAACAAGGGGGAAAGAGGTAGGAGAAGATGTTGGGGAGGTGGGATGGAGGTGGTTGCAAAGATTTGGATTTGACTCTGAGGGAGATGGGAAACCACCAAAGGGTGTCATAGAGGATGACATGATCTAATTTACAATGGTGAGTTAGACCAGTCCTTTCATTTTAGTGATAAGAAAACAGGCACAGAGAGGTTAAGTAGCTTGCCCACAGATGCACAGCCTATTTCTGACAGAGCCAAGAAAAAATCCCAAGTTTTCCAGCACTGCTCACTTAGCACTTCTGCTTTTTTATTTCAATATTTCAGCATTTAACATTTTTCTGGAGCATTTTCATAAATATCATTTTAGGATCATAGAAACATAAACCAAGCTACAGAGATTAAGGGATTTCCTCAAGGTTGACAGTACTGGAATTGGAACCCATGACCTCTGATGCCCAAGCCACTGCTTTAGAGTTACAAAACTGCTTCCAAGACGAAGGCCTTGTGTTCTCTCACCTGCGCTTCTGTGCAGCGGCTTGCTTCTTTGGCTAATCAACAGGCACAGTTTTGAACATTTCTGAAAAATCAGACCTCATTATCTGTGCTTCCACATTCTCCAGCAGGCATAGGAAGATGGGAGGGGCAGGAGGAATGCAATTTCTGATGCTAAATTGCATGCGGAGCAGAGGGAAAAGTGCAGCTGTATATTCATTAGCTGCCTCCAATTTCCCATATTGAAAGCTGGAAAGAATGTGTGGTAATTAATAAGTGCAGGCATGAGGCCCAGGATCCTGACGGAGGCATGAAATTCTGATAAGGGGCAATGGCTCCAGCCTTCTCTTAAATTAATGTAGTTTCTGGGACAAGCACTGTTTCTGCCTGAAGTTGTAAAAATGCAACACAGCTTTAAAAATCATGATCATCGACCACGTCCTAAAAATGACATGATGGCTGTGTTAGTGTCTCTGAATCTGTGATTCTAGACCTGTGCCATCCAATCTGGTAGCCACCAGCCACATGCAGCTAGTCTAAGTTGGGATGTGCTCTTGTATAAAATACATATTGGGATTTCAAAGACTTACCATGAACCAAAAACATAAAATATCTCATTAATGCTTTTCATATTGATTGCATGCTGAAATAATATCTTGGATATATTGGCTAAATAAAGATATTATTAAAATTTTTTTTGGCTGATTCTTTTTACAATTTTTAATGTGACTACTAGAAAATTTAAAATTGCTTATGTGGCCTGTATCTAATGGTGTGCTGGAACCGGCTTGTATTGGCTGATGAGAGCCAATTGTATATCATTCTTCCCAACTCTGTGTTCAGGGAGGTTAGGTTGGTAGTTTAAAGTCGACCATGGTGGGAGATTTTACCCCACAGAAATTGGCAAGTACTATAAATTAGCGCTTTAAAAAAAATTTTTTTTTTGGAGAGCTGGTTTACCAGCACACCACTCTTCACATTGTATTTCTATTGGTCAATGTTATTCTAGATGTTTGTTTCCCGTGATTTCTTTTTGAATGTGCAGGTTGAAATTGAGTATGGGGGTTTTGTGTGCTTTCCTCAGTCTCTTTATCCTAGTGCTTGTATTATTTCATTCATTCACAAAGAAGAAGGCCTTATAGAATATGCTACAAACCCTCACACCTATTTTCTTTCCCCTTTCCTGACTGTCTCCCCTGATGGTTATTTCCAATAAAAGTGAATTGGAATGTAGAGCATCTAACCTTTAAAACCTCATGTCCCAGGAGTCAGGGATTCCATGGAGGAAGCAAGGTTTTCCATGCCAGAAGTTGGTGGGTGGTAAGGGCATGACGCTGGACCTGGGAATGTCTCCCCAAGGGCCCGAAAGGGAATGAACTCAGAGATTCTGAGTATGGACCTGATGTGTTCCACTTTGTCTTTTGGAATGTTCCTAAAGGGGTGGGAAATTTTGAAATTCCCAGTGGTGTGCCTTACTTGAAGATGTAGAGTGAAGATGAAATGAGACCTCTGCCCACTGGTGCCAGCATCAAGGTGGGAGGGCAGGGGGGAGTCATGAGGAGTCAGTCACCCATAGTCACATTAGAGCCAAGGGTGTGGAAAGAGCACGTTGTCAGGAGACTGGCTATGTGACCTGGGAAGGTTGCTTCCCTCTCAGGTTCCTTGTCTCTAAAATGAGAAAGTCAGATTAAATTCTAGGGAAGCGGCTGTGGCTCAATCAGTAGAGCTCCCGTTTACCATATGGGAGGCCCCGGGTTCGGTTCCCGGGGCCTCCTGGTGAGGGCAGGCCCGCCCGCACGGCGTGGTTGGCTGACCCAGCGAGCACAAGCAGCAAGGGGGGGATAAATGAATAAATAAATAAAATCTTTAAAAAAAAAAAAAAAAAGATTAAATTCTATGTGTTGTAATGCTTATTATATTTGTAGATTATTTTAATTTCCTCTTCTTTATTTTTAAACATGCAACTAGAATATTTGCTACCTCTCATAAAATAAACCCTCTATTAATTTACTTTTTGTTGATGTGGCATTGGTCAGTAGCATGCATGCTCAGTCGTACATAATGGAAAAAGAAAAAGATTTCTCATCGCTCCACTTTTTGCTCCTACTCTGATATGGCTGACGATAATAAGACCTAAAGTTCAGAATCCTGAAGCAGAATTTCTAAGCCAGGAGCAAAGGATTTGCACATCTCCCAGCATGTCTGGCCCAAGGTCATTTCTTTCCTAATTTGTCAGAGGCTGCCTCAGTGCCTTCTGAGATAGAGGATGGTACTATTTAGATGCTGATGGTGGAGGCTCAGCTGCTTGGACCAGGTGCTGCACGGTGTACCCTTCATTTACATCATCTCCCGTGGCTGGGGCTTTCCTGCTGCCTCCAAAATCAGTGGGTCAAGAGCAAAGACATAACCATGAGCATGGTGTCTCATGTGCTTTTCATCTGTATCTCACTCTGCAGGCCACTCTGCCCACCTCCATCAGAAAAGGATTTCTAGATGACAGCTTTTTTCTTGGCTTTTCCAGCCCTAGGTCCTCCAGTGGCATCTTGGGGGTAGACAGAGTGACACCCTATTCCTGGCGAGCTAGGTCTCCCCAGCTGGCCCAGCACAGTCTTTCCAGCTTTACTCTTCTCTATCTGTCCTCCAGGTTGCTCCCAAGATCCCCTTTTCCCCCACTTTGGTGTTTTTGATCACCTGCTCCCACTGCAGCTCCAGAGGCCCCTCCACTTTCCTTTCTGTCCCCTCAATTCCTTCAAGACTCCTGACGATTCTTTCTTGTGAAATTTCCCTTCTTCTCAGCCTTAAACTCTCTGAGAGTCTACAGTGCTCCTGCCTGTATCTCATCTTCCAAAATGGCAGCAAGTCTGGGAACCCCAGGATCCTGGATGTGAGGGAGCAGGAAGTCGACCCCAATGAACTGCGCGACATGGAGCACATTATTTCACCTCTTGGCAACCAAGGTTGATTTGTCTTTAAGGTGGAAATATTATTGCGCATCCTCCTGCACTGGGATCTTTTGAAGATCTAAATGGACACTGCATAAGAGGAGCTGAAGGGCTTCTTGGATGACACAGGACCAGGTAGGAGGGAAGGGCCGTTAGACTCACGGCGCCCAGCGCCCGTGCTCTCCCGGCCCCTCGGTGAGCACTGCTGATGGCCGGACTGACCGTCATTACAGTTGCTCCAGCGAGGTTTCCCACAAGCTATGTCTCTACCAAACACACAAGGAAAATTGGACATGGGTCTGTTTAGAACTGAGCATGTTTAGTTTAAAAAGAAAAGGAAGGAAAGTCTAGGGAGATGGGCAGACAATTATTGCCGTCCCATTGTCCCCAACACTCCTTCCCCTCCTCAGGCTGAGCCTTCTAAGGGTCCTCTGCAGTGACGGCCTCCTGCTCAGACCCTCTCGGGAGCTGTCTTCTCTCAGCCGTCATTGCCCAGCTTCTGTGCATATTCTTCCTCAGGGGTTTCACCAGCTCCTGCGACGTTAACTAAGACAGAGCTGCTGATGACTCCCATATTCCTTTTTTCTCAAATCCTGGCATTTTTATTAGACAAGCAATCCATGTTTATCATAAAAAAATGTATGTAGTTTAGATAAGCAATGATAAAGAGAAATATAAATTACTCGAAATCCCACTACTCAGAGAGACATCAATTTTTGTGTCTCTGGTAAAATATTCTCAGACTTTGTGTGTGTATAATACATGCTATATGCTATACAGTATATATGCATGTATGTACTTATGACTATAAATGCAGCTCTCTATCCTCATTTTAAGGCCCGCATAGTGCTCCTCTCTACCATGATCGATTTAACCTGTTCCTTGTGTGGCATTTAGACCATTTCTACTCTGTTGCTATGATGAACTTGGTATTCACAGCCCCATGTGTTTTGGATGTTCTGTGGAAGTTCTTTGGGTGATGAGATGCCAACACAGATAGCCAGGCAGCTGAGAATGCATGAAAGGACAGCATTATTAGATCAAAGGGCCTGGAGCGGGGAGGGAAGGATGAGGATGGCCTGGGAGCCTGGGGCTTCTTTAACCTAAGCCCCCCTTGAGAGTCAGCAGCGGAAGGGGAATGGAACATATGGGTCTCTGCTCTTCCCTTTACCCAAAGGGAAGAAGTGGGGTTTCCCATGGAGGCAGGGGATTGGCAGTGTTAAACTCTATGGTGCCAGGGGAAGCTGAGGATGGCTCTTATCATCCAGACCATTTGGAGGCACAGGCCTTGCTGGTCACAGTCGTGCCCAGGGCAGGGCTGGCTGGGGTGGTCGCTCAAAAGGGGAATTTACGAGTAGGCCTGGCAAGATGACGAGCCACCAAATAAACTTTGTTTTACACCGTTATACCATGGACTTGACTCCTCTGGAGAAAGCTGAGATCTAGACCTATATTTCAGCTGCCTGCAGGGCATCTCCACTATGGGCACTTCAAGCTGAATGAGCTCCAAATGGCACTCCGTGTCTCCCTCCTCTTGCTCGCTCAGCCTCAGCAAATGACAGCTTCCTAGCCATTCTGTCTCTCAGACTAGAAACCCGAGAGAAGCTGCCCATGTTCAAGCCACCGTTTATTTCATCTCCCTGTAACTAGCTTCTGCACGCAGTGCCTCCTTCCCATCCTCACTGGCCCTGCCTCCGTTCCGGTTCACATCGTCTCCAGTCCTATGTGATTGAAACCCCCCTTGCAGCCAGCAGACATCTTCCTGAACACTGGTCTGATTTCAGGGCTCTGCTGACTCCCTCTGCCTGAGAATTGAGATCCTCTTTACCCTCAGGCCCAACCTATCTCTCCAACTTCAACACACTCTCCTATTTACCCCATTGTCCTGTTTAAAGGTACACCTTGGGCACCCCAGACACCCAATTCTCTTTCACAGCTCCAAGCTTTTGCACATGCCAATTCTCCCCACCTGGTACACCCTTCTTGCAGCTCTCTGCCCAGTGCATGCTCCCCATCTCTCTTTCACATTCATCCAGTTTGCTTTTGCTGCAAAGACTTTCCTGATTCCCTCCAAGAAAAATGAGCTGTTCCTTTTTATGTTTCCTACAGGTTTCTATATATCCTCCAGTGCTTTGTTTCCCCCACAAATCTATGTGCAACTCAAGGGCAGGGCCAAGGTCTTCTTGGTCAGTGTAGTCCCAGTGCCCATTGTGGGCTTGCTGTGAAACTGGTGCCTGGCATGTGTCTGGAAACTGAATGGGTCCCCACACCCCTGTCTGCATCCTGCACTATTACATGAAAACTTAGGAAGGTGTGGCAAGAACACATGCCTAAAAAATGACAGGGTTTTGAGCCATGAAAGCAGATTTCTTTCCTTTCTTTTAGAAGAGAACATACTTTAAAATATATGGTAATAACAGTAATTTAAAAATCCAACTAAGAAGGGGGAAGCTGTGTGAATATCAGAATGTGTCATAGACTATCCCCACCATCCTCAACCCTATTGATGAGAAAAAGAAAACTCCCATGTTAATACTTATCCCTTGCATAAAGTTCTATATTTTTCCAAAGACCTCTACCTTTATGAGCTCATTTGATCTTCATAACGTCCCTGCAAAAATGACCCCAATTCTTCATCATTCCCTTTACAAAAGGACTTTTAACTTCTCCCACCTAGCGGTGTAATCTATTTCCCCATTCCTTGGATCTGAGCTGGACTCATGATTGCTTTGACCAATAGAACATGGCAGAAGTGGCATTGAAATAGTCCTGAATCTAGGCCTCAAAAGAGCTTATCTGCTTTCTCTGCTAGATCCCTATGACCCCATGTGATTAAGTCCAGACCATCCTGCTGGAGGATGAGAGACCACATGGAACAGAGCTGAGTCAGCCCATTCATTCCAAGTCCAGCAATGCCAACCTGCAGCTGCCTCCAGCTGCCCACAGAGAGATGAGTGAGGCCCTCCTATACCAGCCATCCCCCAGCCAAACTTCAGCTCAGGAGATACATAATGATTATTGTTTCAAGCCTGTACGTTCTGTGGTAGTTTATTATGTAGCACTAGCTAACTGACATACTTCCTGTGAGAAAAGTAGTTATCCTCATTTTATAGGTGAGGAGTCAGAGGCTTGATGGGCCAAAGCCCCACTTCCTTATTCTAATACTGTTTCTACAATGCCAGGGTTTTTCAAGGTTTGGTTGGCCACAGAGTCCTTCCTTTAAGCAAAATTGTATGAGGCATCTTGATACAAAAACTAGTCAAATGAATATTCCTTCCATTGAAGATGGCACAGAGCCCTCCTTGGTTCTTCTCTGCATCACGATCCCCTAGAGGAACACAGATTGACAACCACTGTACTTAAACCATTAGCCAATCATCCCAGAAATATATATGGAGTAGCTACTATATAGTTAGACTTGCCCTTAAGACTGTTGGCAGTAATCGTGCAAAAGGAATGTCTGGTTTATGGTCTGCAGTAACCTCAGTCTAGTAGAGAAAAAAGAGATGAACAAGTCTGAAATAACAAAGGAAAACATAAAAAAGGTGGCATGTAAGAGTGATGAAAATTGCGGTAGAATTTCTAAGTCCTTTGGACACAGTGGAAAGGACAATCGTTGGAAGAGGGGTTAGTCAGAAAAAGGGTCATGGAGGAAGTGGACCCAAAGGCAGAGAAGGATTTCAATGGATGAAGAAGAAAGGAAATAATCTTTCAGGGAGGGAATGATATGGCCCAGGGGAGAGAGGAGCTTTTTTTGGTTTTGCCCGAAAGGCTAAAGAGACTCCCAGGCATTGGAATGGAATGAGTTAACCAAGAAAATGGATGCGAGCTGGCTCTGCATAGGTCAGTGTAGAGCTTTAAGGATCACATCTTCCATGAAGACTTTCCTGATTACTTCTAAAAAAGCTAATTTATCATTTCTCTGAACTCCATACCCTTTGTTAAGTATTTTGTGACTTTTCTCCCCACCAGGGAGCAGGTTTCTGGAGTGTAGAGCTAGCTTTCTCCTTTCTTCCTATCAGCCATGGAGTCACACATAGACTGAGAGTGTATACATTTGACTGAATGATGAGTATCTCTGTGGACATGTTCCTGAAACTCACAGCATTGGAATCACCATCACTTACTCTGTTTCCTATTATTTTAAGAGAGATTATGAAGCCCCAAAGTTTCTTCTGACCCAAAGGCCCTGTCTTACATTTGGCCTGGGAAATGTGGTACTAACAGATGGGCAATTGAATGTAGCAGCTTCTGAGTCTAAGGCTTCTGGGTTGTAAGGGATGGGGAAAAGGGCCTATTGGTCATGAACGACATGTTGTGGAGACGATTATGGGAGATGCGATGGTTTTAAAACATGTTCACAAATTCTTTGACTCTCCTTCCATCAAAAGGTGGGGTCTAAATCCCCCCATGTTTAGTGACTCACTTCTTACAAATAGAAAGTGACAAAAGTGACACTACATGTCTTCGGAAGCTGGTCACAAAGGACCTTTCTCTAACCTTCGACACATACCTTGGGAGTACTGAGCCACCAGGGAGAAAGTCTGGGTCCCTTGAAGCTGCTGTGCTGGGGAGAACATGGTGAGAGGCCAATAGAGAGAGAGAGAGATGCTTGAGGACCCCCAGCTGTTCCAGCTTTCTTAGCTTAGGTGCCTTTTGTGTGAGGAGGCCTCGGAGATGATCTCTGCTCCAGCCACCTTCTAACTGCAACCTCATGGAAGATCCGAAGCAAGAACGGTCAGTCAATACCCAGAACCATGGACATAATGATAAGTGACTTGTTTTATTTCACTAAGTTTGGATGTTAGTTACACAGCAATGGGTATCTGAAACAGGAGGGCTGATCAAGTTATGGTTTCCCCCCAAAAATATTGAATTCTCATCCTGGGGAGTCCTGCTACATTCTCTAATGGAGCGGCAAGAATCTCTAGAATACCTAGGCAGTCCCTAGCAAAAGAGGACAGACCAATACACCAGGCCCTTGATAGTAATGCTTGTACTTATGAACCTTATTCTTGTAAAATAGAAACTTAGCCTAGTAATATCTATTGCTTAAGAGTTACTCCCTGAAGACTTCCTTGTTACTCAAATGTGGCCTCTCTCTAAGCCAAACTCAGCATATAAACTCACTGCCTCCCTCCTGCCCTGCCCCGCCCCCCAGCATGGGACATGTCCTGGGGATGGGCCTCCCTGGCACGGGGGGGATTATCACCAAGCACCAGCCAGAGATGCATTTGGAAAAAACCTTGACAAAAAGGGGAAATTATTATATACAAATGAGTTTTTATGGCTAAGAGATTTCAAGGTGAGTCAGGAGGTCATTCTGGAAGTCACGCTTATGCTTGTCTTAGGAGGATCTCACTGACTACCACTGTAAACAATGCCTCAAGTACGGGTGCTCCTGAGTGATCAAGAGACATCTGGACACTATAGGCACGGCAGACAACACCAGGAAATTGGCATCCTGTTGGTGGGCCTTAACTTGGGATATATGTTAACCTATCTCTTCAATGTACAGAGTTAGACTCATTTATAATTTCCCTACACATGGTTCTTTCTGCCCCTTTTATGTGAACCTATAATTAGCACTATACCTGCTAAATATATGTCCCAAAGACTTAAATCTTCGGTCTATTCATATGCCGGTTGAGCCCTGAATCTCAGCAGAGTTGCAGCCAACACTTAACTTCCAGTTCATCAGACTCAGCCAGGACAACTAACAAAATGATGATGATGGACAATGCCCACCCCCAAAACAGAGAGTATCTACAATTGCACGCAAGACAGTCCCATCCCAATGGGATCTAAGCCCCCTCTTAATCAGAAGCGGAAGAGCATCACCATCCCCAAATCCTCAAGACTGAGGAATGAACAAACATAAGGGGGGAATGCAACTATGGACTAAAGTAGACTTATTATTGTTCTAGTAATAGAAGAACTTGTAACATTGATATAAAGACAGTGGTCACCAGAGGTTATGAGGGGAGGGAGAGGGAAGAATAGGTGTAACATGGGGCATTTTTGGGACATTGGAATTGTTCTGCGTGATATTGCAATGATGGATACAGGCCACTGTACATTTTGTCAAAACCTATAAAATTGTGCAGTGCAAAGTGTAAACTATAATGTAAACTATAGACCACAGTTAGTAGCAATGCTTCAATATTTGTTCATCTATTGTAACAAATATACCACACAAATGAAAGATGTTATTAATAGGGGAAAATGTGAGAGAGGGAGGGGATGGGGTATATGGAAATCCCCTATATTTTCAATGTATCTTTTATGTAATCTAAAACTTCTTTAAAAATCAAGTTTATTATATGAAAATAAAAAGTTAGGGTTTCTGAGATTTCATTCCTATTCCCTTAGTCTGATGAATCTCTGTTTATGCTTCCTTAGGATCTAATTCCTGAACCTTAAAATCCCTTCAATTTCAGGAAGATACCAGGAACCCCACCCCCCACCCCCAGGGCAACAGTCATATTCTCTTGGTGCAGTGCCTCAAAGAAAACATCTAATACTATTTAGAAATATTTCTAGGTGCACTAGGATGAAATTCAGAACTCAGCATGGCCAACAGAAAAAAAAAGAAAGAAAACAAGACAAACCAGGCATTCAAAGAAAATTGAGGATCTGGAAAGCCTTCAAGTATTTTGATTTATATTTAAACATTTCTCAAGATTGAAGTCTTGATTAGCCCAGTCCTCTCAAGTTCTGCCTCAGCCTTGATTTATGGGAAGGCCAGGCCATTGCAAAATGAAAGCAAAATGAGGTGTTCTTTAAAATTACCTTGGAGCGCTTGAAGGAGGGCATGAGTGCTTAAGTGGAGATTAAAAAGGAAGTGATGAGATGTGCTCCTAAAGCCCCAGATCTGCAGGTACCCAGCAGTGCAGGGAAGGGAACAAGTGAAGGATGGGCTACAGTTTCTTCTGGTGAAACCCCTGCAGGACGCTTTATTTAGCTTGGTTCTCCAAAGACTGAGCTCTCCATTAAAGGGTGGATCTGAGATCCCAGGCCAGCATTTTGATTTAGTAACTCTTCCATCATCAGCTGGAAGGAGGAACGTCTAACATAGAGAGAATAATGGTAGATGGGAGGGTAGGAGGTGGTGGTGGGGTGTGCTAATGGACTCTAGACTCCCTGTGGTTTGGGGCGGAACCACCTTAGATCCAGGCAAGAGGAGCCCCTGACCCAGGTTCCTCATGTTGGTCCTCCTCCAGCCAGGCCCTCCACATGGAGCAAGAATCTCACAAGGTTAAGAAGATGTGCTCATCTGAGCCCAGGGCCCTCTGCTAGACTTGACCATGATTACCTGGGATCTGTAATTCCTTAACCAAATGGCCTCAAGCCCATTTCCAGGGCCTGTGTAGGCCTGGCCCTGGTCCATTCTTCTAAAGACAGACCATACTGCTGCCGTGCTCATCCCAAGGCTTGATAGGTAGCTAAGGGTGGTGGGGGCAGGGGCTGTTTGCAGAAGGCAGTGGAAGAGCTCGGCCACATGGTCTGGGATGTTCACATGCAGAAGGGCGTAAGGCTCTTAAAAATGTGGGATGGAGCTAAGGGTGTTAATAGAATGAAAATACTGGAGAGAGGCTAGAACCTAAATACTCCCCAGGTCCCCAGTTTTTGGTACAGAATGCTGAGAATTCTAGTCAAATCTGGCTTTCCAGATTGATATAAAAGTATATTTGTCAACAGAGGAGGGCAGAACATATTGTATTTGACATTTGTTATCTTGATTTAGAACTCTTATATATTTAGCCATATGACACATGTGGGATTTCATATTTACTTTTGCCCTGGGCCCTGTAAATGGTAGGAGAGGGTCTATGCACAGGGCAGAGGCAGAGGCAGAGTGTGTCATTGGTCAGCTGTGTCAGCTGCAGCAAGCTCAGCCTTTCTCCAGCCCTCTCCCTTGAGTGTGGGATGGTATTTGCCAGATGATATGGTCTTCAACTTTAACTCCTCCTACCCACAAGCCTCCTCAGCAAGAGAGTCAACAATGACTGCTCTCATCTGTTGGAAAAATCTGAAGACTCCTGGGACATTGTGGTCCCAATCTACTGTCCTAAACCTACCTCTCACCACTACTGTCTTCCCCTCTATGAACCTTCTGTGTAATTGGGCAAACCTCTTATCTACTCCTTTACGTGCCACCTCTCAATTTACTAATGACACTTACACTGTCTCAAATACCATTCTCCCTCCTCTTCACCCATTCAAATCCTGCCATTGTTAAAGATCCAGTTCAAGTTGACCTTAGATAAACATCATTCATTCATTCATTCATTTATTGACTTTTCATTGAAACTCTGGCATGCACCAAGCTACGGACTACAGCCATGAAGAAATATTTTTTTCTACTCTAGCTCATCCCAATCTTTGTTCCTGAATTTCTATTTCATGTAAATCGGTACTACTAAATTTTAATACAGTTTCAATATTGCTTTCCAAATTTTCTCAGTTGTAAATTTTGTCTCTGCAACGAGATAATACATTTCTTGTGAGCAGGAACTCTTTGTTGGGCCCCTTCATATTTGCATTCATTGGTCAGCAGAGTTTATGATATAAAGTTGATATGCAACAAAGACCCAGTGATTAACTGATAGGAAGATTGATGGAAGGATGGGTTGATTTGCCGCCAACCCTTTTTCCATGTAAGGGAATTTGCAAAGAGCTAGGGTGGTCTGGCTTCCATTCTCTCTCCACCATTTTCACCATACTATTGGATTATTTCTAATCCATTATGCATGTTGTATGTCTGAATTTATTTCAACTCCTTTGATCATATTGATATTTTGGCCTGAACTCTTATTGGAATGATTTCTCTATTACAACTTTGAGTTTTTATTTGTAATTTATAACAAATTACTCTTGTAGACAAGCATTTGTTGAAATAAGTAGGTTCAGTTATTTATTATTTTTTATTATTTCCATATGAAATTTTGTTTTCTTTTCTAACATCTCTTGCAGCGTGCCTAAAATTCCTCTTTCTATCTCTTTTCTTTTAGGAAACAGCTTGTATCGGAGAAGTGGGTCTCAAAAGTGAGGTCTCTGGGCGTGTACCATCTGTATCACCTGGTACTTGTTAGACCTGCAGTTATCAGACCCCAGCCCACCCTCCTGGGTTAACCCGCCCTCCAGGTGATTCTGATGCAGGCTAAAGTTTGAGAACCACTCTGCTAGTTGCTAGAACACTGAACTGGCAGTTTGGACCCAAAATTTTGGCTCTGGCTCTGTTTTTAAAAGACTGGGTGACTCACTCTAAGTCTGTTTCCATATGCCTGTTTTTTGGCCCATTTTGTTGTCTCTGGGGATAAAGATGGACTGTTTTCCTTTCAGGAGTTTTAATTTTTTTTGACCGATAACATGGGAAAAATAAAACTGATACATACTTTTCAAAGTTTTTCTCAAGATCAAATAATTCACTGCATTCACATTCTTACAGGACGTTTTTTTAACCTTTCAGATTTCTCAAGAGAGCCCAGGTTCTCATTATTTTTTGTTGGATCACACAATCAAGAAATCTTGGTTTCTACCATGTCTAGGCACTATAGCCCAGTGGGGAAAGCACACCCACATTCCCATACAGTGTATTCAGTGTCCAAATATGGTAGACAATAAACTCAGAAGCAGCAGCAGCTTCTGAGAGCTGGAGTAGTCAGATGGAGGCTGCATATCAAAGATGAGTTTTGAGCTGGGACTTAAAGGTAGGCTATGGACAGGCTCAAAGTGAGGAAGGGCGTTCCTGGTCAGCAGGGAGCTGAATGTCAGGCTTAAATGTGCAAACAAAAATGGGGGTGCAGAATGGGGACAGTGAGTAAACCAGTTACTGGAGTGGGATACCTGCTGAGGGGGTTTAGTGGCAGAAAAGTTTGAAAGGGATTTGGGGCCAGGAGTTGAGGGTCTTGATGGCAGGCAAAGAAATCTGGAAGCTCCAAGTAAGAAAACCAGTATAGGAAGTCACTGGCTATGTTTCAGATTTCTCCAGACTCAGTGGGACATTAACCTGGTGATGTGTTGAGGGCATCTGATCACATGTTTTCAGGAAAGAAGACAGAATTCTGAGGCCTGAACCCTTGAAACTTGCTTAGAGTATCTTGGGAATTGCCTTCGGCTCAGTGGAGCCAGTCTAAATGCATATGTGTTAACCTCTAATAGTGCTAGAGATTAGTCCAACTATAAAGTTTCAGATACTATGGAGTAAAGGAAGCAAGTTTATCATATTAGTAGCTCTTAGTCCTGGCTACGTTATTAGAATCACTTGAGCTTTAAAACAAATATGTACATATCTGGATCCTACCAGATTTAATGGGCCCAGGGTGATTCTGATGTGCAGCCAGAGTTGTGAACCACTGCCCCTAGAGGATTCAGCAGTTGCAGTTGTAGGCTCAACCTACCCCAAAGACCCATACCATATTCTGCCTGATGAGGAAAATGTTTCTCTTGTTTCAGACCTCAGCTGTGTCTATGATTTCTGGCAGCCCTTTCAATAATGGAGCAGATAGTCATGGCCTTGGCAGGTGGGGTAGTCTGGCAGACATGAGTGGTCTTGGTCGGCACACTAAAAAATATGGACCTGGGAGAGAAAACCCAAGGTGTGGTCTCCACTGATTGAAGCTGTGGAAGGAACGCTGGGGCAGGCATCTGAAGGCTTCTGCATAATACCCAGCAAGGAAGCAGGAACTACAGATCAGGACCTTAACTGTAAAAACATTGTCCGATTTCTTAAACTTTTATAGCCATCACATGTTAGTTATTTTTTACATTCTCATCTGTAGCACCATAGCAATTACCAGTAAATCCTTTTTTTTTTTTTTTTTTTTTTAAATTTATTTATTTACTTTATCCATTTTAAACCCCACCCCCTTCCCCATTTGCTGTTTTGTGTCCATTAGCTGGGCAATTCTCTGTGTCTATTTCCTGCCTTCTCTTCTCATCCTTCTCCTCCAGTCTTCACCAGGATTCGATTCTGGAGACCTCCGATGAAGGAGAGAGGTGTTCTGCCACCTGCGCCACCTCGGTTCCTGGTTTTTGGAGCTTTCGGAGCATCTTGTCTTGTCTCTCCTCTGCGTCTCTCTCCTGTTATGTCATCATCTTGCTGCATGGCTCCCGGGGCCTGGCGGCTCACCGGCACACAGAGCCTGGCAGCCCATGCGCCTTCTCTATATATATTTTTAATTTTACCGGGAGGTCCCAGGGATCGAACCCAGGTCCCTCCATATGGCAGATGGACGCCCAACCATTTGAGCCACATCTGCCCCCCCAGTAAATCCTTGAGATTGAAAAAGGATGGCATGCTTGTTGTCAGGCAGGGCCTGAGGATACTGGAGGGCTTTGTGGTACAGTATCTTGAAGGGAAGAACCCTTCAAGCATAGGCTGGGTATGGACAGCATTCAAGAGAAAAGAGAGCAAGGCTTCCAGGAAGAGAGAGGAGTGGAATCAGGGGTCCCTGGTGGCTCCATTGTGTTTAAAAGTGCAACTAACCTAATACCCAGCACACAGAATTTATGAAATAAATATCTGTCAAATCAGTATGTGTTCTCGTCCTGGCCTCCATTCCTTATGGGTTGTGGATCCTCAAGTATCTCATTTATTCACCCAGAGCTCCGGTTTCCTCCTCTGTAATGCCAGGTAAAGATATCCTAACTTCCTGACAGTGGTCTCCAGGAAGTGCTCCCAAAGACACAAGAATGTGGGCAGATGGACTTTAAGGAGTCTGGGGTGAGAAACCAAAGTGACATGCCTTTGAAGACTGTCATTTCCCCAAATTCTCAAGTTTTAACTAGAAATCCAAACACAAGCTGCATTCATTCATGTGGCAGAATTCTGCTTTGAGCATGGCACTGCTGTTGGCATGTGGGACGTATGAACACAACAAACAACAATAAATAAAGACCTTAGTCTCAGGTTGTTTCTCTTCTAGTGGAGGGAGATGCAACAAATTCCATACTTTATCTGTATTTGTTTAATATAGAAACAAGGAAACATTATTTAAAACTTCAAATTCCTTAATTCCTCCTGCCTTTGCTCCACAATCTTGGAGTCAAATGATGGCCCCGGTGGAAATGTATGGTTCAGTTCCTGACATGTTGTCCGAGATGGGAGAATGCAGAACAAAAGTATTGTGAGGATCAAGTAAAATGAATGAAGTCCCACTGCTGGAGGACCTCAAAATGCTATATGAAAGCAAGAAATGGCTATGACTTTTAAGAAGTTTATAACTCCAAGTTAGTAATGAACTCTGTGCTAGAACATGGTGGACCCAAGTGCCCAAAAGCCACGAAGTCTTAAAAATGCTCTCTTAATCTCATGTCCCTGTCATATCCAATATTTGGGTTGATGTGGGCATGGGTGGTCTTAGAGTAGGTGTTGCTCAGGTGCATGCTTTGGAAGATGTGGGGAAAGGTCTCCTTGGCCACAGTACTTGAACATATACCGTTTGACTTAAACACCAACCATACAATCTGAGAAGAACTTCATTTCAAGGGAAGGGTGAGGTGGGGTTGGGGAGACTATAGCCTGGGTCTTAAAGAATAGTAAGATGTCATGGGATTTTAGAGGCAAAGGGCAGCCCAGAGTGGTCAAGTGACCTATTCAAGGTCACAAAGTTAATAAGGGGTGGAACTGGGAAGGGAACAGAGGGTGGTGCTGTTTCCGTACTTCTTTGCTGTCAGAGCTGCTAACCACACACCAGTCCATATCAATCTCTTGCCAGCCTGTTCCTCTCAATGTCACACACTTGCTACAGGATGAAAGATATTTTTTTCCTGCTTATCTGGAACAAATTGATACACATTCCAATCCTTTCTTCATTCTTGACAACTCTATAATTTAACATATAAAAGAATGATGAGAAAGAATCAAAAGAATTTTGCAGTTGAAAAGGCCATTTCAGGGCATGTATTCAAACTCCCTTTACTTAAGGTTGGGAAGTGGGTGGGCTGCAAACTGAAGCCTGAAGAAGGAGAGTGACTGGTCCAAGGTCACACAGCTGGTTAGTCAATAGCTGGGACAGGAACCCAGGGTCTCCTGACTTCTATCCCAGGGCCCTGTTTCCCACTGCCGTTCTGGAGGGGGCACTGTTGTAGACCAACACTATGGACAGACAGATCATCTAATGAGCCAAATAATTTTATCATAACAGCGTGAGCATCTCAGAGTAAACCAGATTGGTTGTCACCACAGCATGCCTAATTACCCACACTTGGGCAGCAAGATGAACCTTCTCTAAATCCCTATTTCATAGGATATTGATTCCCCCAGATATATTATCAGGAGATGGCTAACACTGGCCAAGGATGATGTATGAAGTCTGGACTAAATACACCTTAAATTGCTTTCAGAGCAGCTGATCATTAACTCTGGGATTTTATTTTATAAGGAAGAAGCTCATAGTAGATTCTACAGGAATAAGAAAGTATAGAACTGGTATATTAATGAATCATATAGAGCAGAGTAAAGGGGTTGGTTCAGGGTAAAGAGACAATTTTCATTTCAAATAGGGAGGTATTTGAGAGCATTTATAGGCTGTTGGTAAGGACCCAGTGGAGTGGGAGGTATAATCACGAGGCACCGGGGGGAGGGGGGGAGGGTGGGCCATTACAGAGGTGAAGTCCTTGAGGGTGGGGTGGTGGTGGTGGATTGGATTTGGATGGGAGGAGGGTACCATATTTTTCTCAGACCGGAGGTAAGAGTGGTTATGATGGAAATAAAGAGAAGATTGAATAAATGAGAGGCAGTTGGGATGAGGGTCATGAAGGGAACAACTGAAGCCTGATGTCCTCTCAACTAATGAAATGTTGGAAGTGCAATTTAGGCTGGAAGCAGTACCCAATCCTTAGGGAGAAATGGGAGAGGTGAGCATTTCCTCCCACTCACTGCCACCTAATTTAAATCCTGCTTAGGCTCCCGGAAGTGCTCTCAGACCATGCCAGATTACTATAAGTTCATCTTTCACTGCATCCAGTATTTACCACCAATTCCACAGCATTCAGAATATGACTGGCCACAGCCCTGCATTATTCCCATCTATATGCCTTGCTTCTCTGTGTTAGTCAGGGTAGTTTAGGCTGTGCTGCAGTAACAATCCCCCACGTCTCTGGGGATTAAAACAGCTAAGGTAGAGTTCTTGCTCAGGGTAAATACCTATCATGGCATAGGGGCGGGGGTGGGGCTGTGCTCAACATTGCCACTCATGGACTCAGGTGCCACTCGGGGACTCAGGTTCCACTCGGGGACTCAAGTGCCACTCAGGGACTCAGGTGCCACTCGGGGACTCAGGTTCCACTCGGGGACTCAGGTGCCACTCAGGGACTCAGGTGCCACTCAGGGACTCAGGTTCCACTCGGGGACTCAGGTTCCACTCGGGGACTCAGGTTCCACTCGGGGACTCAAGCTGCCAAGGCAGCACCTTCTAGAATATTGCTGCTTCCCATGCCAAAGAGGAAAGGATGCTTTCTGAGGTCTTGCTTCAACAATTAAATGCCCTGGCCTGGAAATGACCTGGCACTTTCACTCACAATTTATTAACCAGAACAATTCTTGTGGCTCTACCCACCACAATGAGCAGAAGGCACAAGCCTACCATGTGCCTAGAATGGGGAGGAACTATAAATATTTAGCCAGCAGTATTAATGACTACCATACTTCCCCCGCCAGCAGCACGCTCACTGAAGTCAAGGCCAGCTCAGGCTTCCTGCTTCTCTGGCAAAGATGCCATATTGGGCAGCCTCAGTACCAGTCACAATATAGCCTGCAGGTACTGGCTGTTCCCACAGAGCTCACCAATTTCACGGTCCTGCAGGCCAAACCACAGGCCACAAAGGTCATGAGCAGACAAGGCTAGGCGTGGGTGAGGCCAGGCCCTGTTGGGGATCGCAGTGGAAGTGAAGGATTGTGGGGGGAACAACTAGTAAGCCACCAGAGAGGAGCTGCTCACAATGACTGCCGTTTTGAGTGGACCAGTCTAACCAACGCTTCTCTGGAGCCAGAACTGTGCACCTCCATGTGTGTCTGGGGCGGGGACGAGGACAGCCACAGCCACACTGGTCTGACTGAGTGACTTGAGTATAAGAACATCAGAATGACCAACCTGGGCCAAGCCCTAGGCTACCTTCTCCACCCCAGGGCTCCTGACAGACGGGTTGTGAGAGACCCTGGCTGCCCTTCCCCATGTCTTCATGATGTCCCCAAACACCTTACTTCTGAAAGACCCTGGGGTGGGCCTGTTAGTCATGACATTATCTACACTTGCCTATTTTTAACATTTTATAGGCCCCCTTTCAAGTCAAGTTAGTCATGACTATTTTGCATGAGACTCATCTTTTTTTTTTTTTAATATATATATTTATTTTTTTATTTTACCAAGAGGTCGTGGGGATCGAACCCAGGTCCCTCCATATGGCAGACGGACGCCCAACCATTTGAGCCACATCCGCCCCCCATCAAGGTGACTATTTTGGCTATAGATCCAACAACCCTCCAATGAAGTGCTCAAGAAACGTGGAGTCCCCGAGAGGTGGGTGACTTGCCCGAGGGGGGAGTAGCTAATGCTGAGGAGACCTGCGTCCTCATGGTTCCAATAGGCCACACACTCTCCTGGCTAACCATCCCTGGAAGATGTCAGTTTTTTCAGAAATAGAGTAAAAACAACTGCAGTCCTCTGAATTAAAAGGATATTGAGTTCTTCCCAATTAATTTTTAAGGGTCAAGTTGATGTTTTTAGCTTATTCACAGATATGGGCAGCCACAACTAGTCAATTTTAGAAGATTTTTATCACCTTTAAAAGAAACGGTATATACTTTAGCCATGTCCCCGACCACTGCCCCAGCCCTAAGCAACCGATAATCTACTTTCTGATAGATTTCCCTTCCTGGACATTTCATATAAATGGAAATCACATAATATATGTGCTTGTTTGTGACGAGCTTCTTGTACTTGTGATCAGGTTCATCCGTGTTGTAGAACTTCCCTCCTTTTTACGGCTGAATAAATTCCACTGGCTGGATGGACAAAATTTGCTTATCCATTCATCTGTTTGTGGATATGTGGGCTATAGCCACCTCTTAGCTATTATGAATGATGCTGCTCTAGACATATGTGTTTGAGTTTTTGTGTGAAAGTATGTCCCAATTTTTAAAGTCATCCTAGGTATTGAATAAGACTGAGAAGCTTCCCTCTGTTCAAGGACAACAGCTTGAAACCGGCAGACAGATTTGGGCTCTCCAAGCAGTTTGCCTTCCTCTTGGCCAGGTCCCTTTAAGACGTGAGAACTCAAAAGCAGGGAGGTCAAACATGGGCCAGTGGAAGTTTCCACACTCTGTGTGTCTGGGCCAGCGTCTCTGTCTTTCTCTGCTTGGGAAGGGTGAGCCCTGTTCTCACAGGCCTGAGATTTATGAGTTCAGCCTGGGAGGGGGGTGTTGGCCTTTCCTTCTCAGCTTGTGCAAGTGGGTTTCTCCAATGGTCAACAGAGCTATGAGGAAAATTTGGAACTTGTACCCCCTTGGCCTGCCTCAGGCTAACTCTCTATCCATTTCTCTCCTTGTTAGTTACACGTGCATATGTGCACACATGCACATACACACATATATTTATGTCCACACGTGCTCAGCCATCAAAGGAGACAGAGTGATAGAGTGGTTGACATCTAGATCTCCTCAAATACTTAGCCCAAATAAATCACCGGCCTTCCTTGACCACACAAGGCTGCAACTTTACTTACCACCTGAAAATACCTTACACACTCATTCACACACATTTTGAAAGTATTTCACTTTGATTCCCAGATCTCTTTAGCAACTGTCTTAAACCTGACCTTTTGAAGAAAGCTGGAAGTATTCACAGCTTGTCCTGCATTTATCTCTTAGTGGAGATATAACGCCCCACCCAAGATCCTTCCTTTAATACACTGAAATATTAAGAGGCAAAAACTATAAGTATCGAAGGCCCATGTGGAGGTTAAATGGAAGTCAAAGATCAGCAACTAGCTGGCTGAAGCTTTAATCGTCAGTGGAGAGGCAGTCATGGAAGGAAGTCTGGTTGGGTCAGGGAAGCTGAGGTGAGCAGTGACGTGGACATGGTGTGTGTGTGTTGGTGACAGTAGGGAAGGGCTGCCATCAGGTTTCTATTTGGAGTGTTTTTACATGGTTCCATGTTTAGGGGGTTTGATCAAAGTTCTGTGCTTATGGGGGGAGTATTTTATTTTCTTTGTTAGAAGGCAATGTATCACGATGGTTAAGATCACAGGCTCTGAAATCAGACTGTCTGAATCTAAATCTGCCACTTCTAGTTGTACGATCTGGGCAAACTCCTTACATCTCTAAGTCTCAGGTTTCTCATCTGTAAAATGGGCTTGATCAGAGAACTGGTATCACAGAGTTGTGCCTGCTGAGTGCTGAGCACAGGGCCTGAAACCTGAAGTTACTATTATTATTCTTTGACTTTCTATCTGATAATTGAGTTATCTCATATTCTTATTTCCTTACTTGAAACAATGTGAAAACCACCTAGAGTTTATACTTCTACAACAGAAGTTACCCATACCTTCTTCGTTTCCTAAGGAAGCAGTGCACAAACATTCCACTGAAGCCTTAACTCATCTCCTTGCCTGAGCTTTGTGGCTTTAAATGGGGACAGCGCTGGAGCCAAGGTGTCAGAGTAAAAAGGCAAGGCAACTTCTCTACTGAGTCAGGGCAGGGTGGGATGGGTTATAGTAACCCTAGGAGGAGGATAGAAGTGCCATCAGATTCATTCAGGTACTCTGCCCTGGGAAAAGCAGGTCAGGGCGCACCGATAGAGCTCTGGAGAGGAACCGGGGGTTGTGTGTGGGCAGGAACTGATGTGCGTGGTGTGCTGGACAGTGACTTGACTGTGGGGTTGGACACCTGGGATTGACTCTGTGTTCTGCCACTGACCAGCTGTGGAACCTTGGGCAAGTCACCTCAACTTCTGGCCTCAGTGTCCTCCTCCTTTGTCAGACTGATGTCCACCATGATGCCAGGCCATTTCTCCTGCAGACTCCATGCTAATCCACGATGCCCTCCCGACACACACTCAGACAAGCACATGTGCAAACACATGCACATGCATACACATATGTACACACACATACGTACCACAGAGGCATGTACACACACATGCATGACTGCCCACACATATACATACACGTGTGCTCTTCTTTAGCCACCTGAATCATACCCAGTTCCAGATCCACATCCTGCTTTCCTGGGCCTTCCCAGCCCACCCTGATCACCTGTTTGTCTGAGCACTGATGGCTGCCCCTCACAGCTTCTCACTTCAATTTCCCTGTCAAGCCTGGCTTGTTTGTTTCTGTGTTGATTCTTATCTCTCCAAATGTATAGTTAATTCTCTGCTAGCCCCAAGTTCAAGGCCCTCTCCTGCAGATCTTCTAAGTTTGCAGAAGTGAAGTTTCAGTGACACTAATGAAGCTGAAGCTTTGGGGCCCTTTCTTAGCACAGGTGCCTCCCAAGGCCCTGCAATGTGTTGACACCATATATGTTTTTCTATAGTTGGTGACAGTAAGCTATTTTAACTATCATCCAGTAATACTGCTGTTTTTCACCTCTAATTCCCCTCAGGACACTTCTCTCTTTTTAGGTGGTATTGGAGAGGCTACTTTGGAAACTACCTAAGGGGCAGATGCTTTGGGGTATGTTTGATTTGCGTTGAGTGAGATGTATTCACCCGGCGTTTAGTCACTTGTAATTAGCTCACTGCTGGCTGGCTCAGTGTGGGAAAGGCTTCCAGGAATTCTACTGTCCACTGTGCAGACATATCCTGGGTCAGGTCTTGAAGGAGACCTGAGCTTGTATGGAACCTGAGATCATGTGTCCTATGGTGCCTAGCAGTGAAACTATATGGAGAGTGGAGGAGAAACAAGGTTTAAAATATACAGAGCCAGAGCTCGTCAGTGGGAAATTCCTCCAATCATGTAAATTATAAGCAGAGGATTCTGTTCTCATCACAGCCTGCTCAAAATGGAAATTCTCTCTTTTCAGGAATATACTCAATCATGCAAAATAATACAATTTTAATGCACCATTCATTTTGTTTCTTTTTTGATGGGAATTACCGACATTGAGTTTATCAGAATTCCCATGTTTAAATGTCTTGCTGATTTGACAGGAAATACTGACATTGACAGAGTTCACATAAAACTCATTATGCACCACTACAATGAGGACATCGATGACAATCTGGTTTTAATAAGTTTCATAAATTCAAAGAGAATTGGAGATTTGTCACTGTGAAAGAAAACCTGAAATGCCCTGAAATCTCATAGCTCATGTAAGAAAGATGCTTGACAGAGGTTTTCCCAGAGTTGATAAGGATCTTGAAAATTCACATGGCATTACCAGTGATGAACTGTGAGACTGAAAGAAACTTTTCCAAACCATGAATAATAAAATACCAAATTTGATCAGCTTATTAGAGGAGAGACTGAATTATCTTTGTATTCTGTCTCTAAACATGATATTGAAAAATTTTAGTCATTAAGAGACGATCAAAGAGTCTGTGGCAAAAACAAAAACAAAAAACCCAAAACAACTGTAGCCAGAAAATATACTATGGATGTGTTGGGCAGTTTTTCTGGATTTTGTGTTGCTAGTAGATATTTTGTCAGCTTTTAAAAGTTTGTCATTTGTTGTAACTTCTTTTCTCTTCCTTAAATAAAATTTCGCTTCCATATGAAATTTGTATTTGTAAATTTGAATTCTTTCTCTTCAAAAGGGCTCCTAATAGTGAAAGCTTCAGGCCCCACCCACCTGGTTCTGCCCAGTGTTCTCACCCATGCAGGGAGGCCGGTCTCATAGCTGCTCAGTGGCCAGAGGCTGCCAAAGGAAGGTTTGGGTTTGGGGACAGGGTCTGGGTGCCGACAGCACAACTTTGGAGACCACCTGACCCTTATCCTAAAAGGGATAAAACTTTTGTCACACTGCCCAAACCCTCCCACCAACTGTCTAGTCAGGGCCTGGCTGGGCCTGCCAGCCCCCCTGCATTTCCTTTTAATAAAATTTAATGTTTTCATTTTCAAAGACCTAGAAAATCCAAACACTTTTTAAAAGCCCCGAGGAACTATAAAAATTAATAGCACAGGGATAATTTCTTTTTCAGTGGCGACTCAATTAAACCTGCCAAAAGCAGACAGTGTGATTTAAACACCCCGCTTGCAAAGGGACTGGAGCGGAGCAGGCAAACATGTAATGAAACAATAATATTTACCAATTACCCTTTTGGATGTTTCCCACCCGGCCTCTTCCCCCCCAGGGAGAATTTTTTCCTTCCTTCCCTCCCCTCCAGGGGCCAGAGCTCAGCATCCCTAATTGTTTTCTCCTTGAATGGTCACATTGCTATCAACAAGTGACTGACCTTCTTCTCTGCTCAGGGTAATGGAAAAATACCACCTGGGCAGGCTGCCTGGGCAGCAGGCCACATGGACACCATCCCAAATGTGGGGCCGAGGTCAACTTTGAAAATGGACGAATGGCTCCCAGCTCCCAGCTCTCAGCCGCAAGCTCCAGCCAGAGGAGACAGCTCACATTCCATGCTCAGTCCTGCCTCAGGGCACTTGCTCCTGCTATCCCCCACTGCCAGGGATGCCCTCTCTCCCAGGCATTGAAAGCCTACTACTGAACACTCATATATTATACTTTCTTTTAGGCCCGAATTAAGATGGATATCTTTTAGGGAAGATTTCCTGAGAAAAGCCATATCCACGCAGATTTCCTCCTTAATCTGACAGCAATGAGCAATTCAGTGTCAAGCCAACAGCACATGATCAGTTGCATACTGAATGGCTGGGCACCGTCCTAGAGCTTCCAACACACAGGCTCATCTCTGATGTTAGACTGTAAGCTCCTTAAAGGCAGGGTTCCTTTTATGCATCCTGTGCATCTTTCCTTGTATTTTCGTTTGGTGCTCTACATGTGATAGAGCCTTAATAATTGAACTTAATTGCATTTTCCCTATGACAGGAGAGTCAACTGTGTGCCTTAGGAAACAGGCACAAGAGTTTCAGTGTAGAACTGCCTGCATCGAAAAAATAAAAGAGACCTGAACTAAATGTCTGCCAATGGGTAATATTTAAAGAAAACATGAACTATGATGATATGCTATAAGGCAGATAAAATAAAGGCAATGGAGTTGAATTATCAATATGTATAGATCTCAAAAACAGAAATGTTGAGTGAAAAAGGCAAATTGCAGAATAATATGTTTGTTAAGCTATCATTTATGTAAACTTAATTCCACACCAGTTGATACTATCTAGTGTTTACGGATCCGTATAATATATTCACGTGTGAATACGTGGATGAGAAAGAAACACATTGAAATTGATGCTAGTGCTTGCCTCTGGAGAGGGTGGCAGGGGGATGGGGCATGGGATCCAAGAGTCTTTAACTCCTTCTAGATATTTTTTTCTTTTCATTATAAAAGTCTGAAGCAAATAAAAAAGCATGAACATTTGCTAATTCTGCTTGGTGAAGTTAGAGTCCTTGCCGTAGAGACTGGCAGGATGCCAACGCATTGGCCGCCCCTCCTGCTGGCACACTTCTGGACCTCATTTCCCGGCTTCCTCTGCAGTGAGTGGCAGCCACGTGACCTCATTCCGGCAAGGGAAAGTGGGTGGCAGTGATGGATGCCATCTCTACACCTGGCCCCTGAAACACCCAGCCAAGGTCAGCAGCCCCACCAACTGGCAAAAGGGCTATCTGTTTGGCTGAAGTCCTCTGCAGAGAGCTTCCCCAGGGTAAGCCGGACTGCAGGAAGCAGGAGTGGAGTGCGACCACTGAGAAAAGTGCCAGGAGTCTCTGGCAGCCTACAGTTTGCAGGTGAAGTTATGTGTTGCCTGCTGGCTGCCCCTGCAGGCACTCTACCTTTTGACTCATCTTGGCCCGCCTCCTCACTGCCCCCAAAACACACCTTGTTCACTCCTGATCTGCTCTCCACCTGGAATGTCATCCCTACAGCTCTTGGTTTTAGAGCATATACTCAACCAAAAAAAACAAAAAACCCTCCTCCTGGACCAGACTGCTGTCCCTGGCAACTCCAGCCCCCAGTACCCCCTCTCTAGTGACTCCCCACTTCCCCCCATTCCATTCCAGTCCTCAGTACTCTTATCTGTACTGCTTGTGTAGGCCTTAACCTCACACAGCTCTGTGTTTCTGCTTCTATCTTGGTGACAGGGACAATGCCTCATCTTTGTATCTCTCTGTTAAAGTATGACCCAAGTTGACTTTTTCTGTGCTAAGCAGAGGGGACCAGAATAAAAGAAACTAAACCAGTGTTCCTCTGTGAATCTG
>JAKSZT010054215.1:33871743-34077342 GCA_026826555.1 Tolypeutes matacus
TTTTTTTTTTTTTTTTTAAGAGGTGCTTAGATTACCCAAAATATTACACAGAACCCACTGGGATTCCCATGTTGCCCACCTCCCACACCTCCCACCATTCTTATTAGTTTTGTTTTCACTTTTGGTTCCTCTGTGGAGACTCCAGATAAGATCCAGTATCATGCAAAGGTGTTTGTTTCAGAGGCAGCTTAGGAGGTGGGGTGACATTAGGAAATCAGCCTCCTACTGCTCAGCCATTCTCAGGAGAGCAGAAGGCTCAGGAGGAAGAACCAGAGGCCGTGGCCAGGAAGGCAAGAGACTCAACCCCGGAGGCGTATGGGTAGAAAGAAGGGAGTAGTGGGGAAGCCCTGGAGCGGAGAGGAGGTCCTCGGTGATGTAGCAATGGCCAGTTACTGACCTTGTGTTCTTGGGCAAAGCCATTTCACCTCTCTGAAATGTGGGTTTATGTTTATAAAAGGGATGTTAACAACCTTGCTGGGTTATTCTGAGGTTTAAATGAATAAAATGTGAGAGGGTTTATGAACTGTAGAGTGCTATACAAATATATGCTACTACTGTGGCTATTAGATGCCAGATAAATGTGGGCTAGTTGGAATGAATAGGAGAATGATGAATGAGTGAACAGGTGAATGAATGAGCTCCCTATGGATAGAGCATATGCTCACAGGTGGCCCAGAGGCCCAGGGCATGGACAAGTGGGCAGAGGCAGTATCTAGATAAGGACATTAGGTAGGGATGTGGGGCCAGATTCTGGGAAGCCTGTGCTCCATAACCTTGATTTGGTTGATCCCTTATTTTCTGAAGGCCAAACGGTTTGGGTCAAGGCATCCTCTTCTGTAAGGAGGGACCCTTGGGCCAAGACTGGGTTCTTCAGGCTAATGGTGGGTCCTGTGGGTTCCAACACTATAGATGGAGCCGAGAATTGAGTATATTCCAAGGAGCACATGGGAGACAAAGCAGTTCCTCAAGATGTTAGTAGTCTGGTCTTCACTGAGTTGAGTCCAATGACACACAGAACACAAGAGCAACATGTGTAGAGAATGAAGTGATGCTTGTAAAGGAAGTTGGGGAAGACCTTGGTACCAACCTAGGATAGAAATACTTTGGAGGGGATTATAAGGGCCGTGCACATTTTATATCCCAGGGCTTTATCTAAAACATCTAAACCCCACTTTCCTTGGAAGTCAAGTCTGAACATGCTGTTCTGACCCCAGAGCCTTCAACAAACTGGCCAGACCGTGTTTTTCGTGTTCGCACCCACTTCATGTGCCCTGCACAAACCTCCTGCCTGCTGAGTGGAGCTGAGCACACCAACCTGTCTTAACATGCCATCTTGTTGCTCTCTTCCTAGCTGTCTCTACCCTGTCCTCAGGTCCCCACTCAAATCCCACCTTCTTCCCACTAGATTAAAGGGTTCAATGTCAGCACTATCTCACTGCTCTTTCATTTCTAACCTCCCTGAACTCCCAGTGCCCCTTGCCTGCATTTGACCCTTAGCGTCCCCTGTCTGCCACCATGCCTATTTAGGTATCTTATCTTCTATTTTACGCAACGAACTCCCTGAGGGCACTGATTGTGTAGCCTGCAATCCTCATGTCCCTAGTCCACCTGTCACAGTACAGGGCACACAAAGAACTCAAAACTTTCTACGGACTGTTGTTGGGAAGCAGAGTCCTTAGTGACCAAGGAATACCTTATCCATTGGCATCTCTAGCCAAATGGACATTTGTGAGGAATCAGGACCTCCATGTTCTCCAAGGCACAAACATTAACAGGTGAGCATCACCTGGCTTCAGCTCACCTGGCTGGCCCCCATGGCCCTGCTGCACTCCCACCCCCAGGCTAGACTCACTATTTGTTTCTTCCTCCACAACATATGGCACCTGTGCATTCCTGCCATGGTGATGCTGCGCATGTGGTTTCTTCTCTGGTCTGCACCTATTTAATTCCTAATTATACCCCTTTTGCTCTTGAGACACAGACTTACAGCCTGCATGAGCCCCATAAGGTCTTCTTCACCTGTGCCGTTTCTGATTTCTCCCTTCTCTGTACTGTGCCTACTGCTCCAGCTCTTACAGCCCAGTTGGGGTGCTTGGGATAAACCACGAGGAAGGGCACATTAGTGATATAAAGTGGGAGCTCCGAGAAGGGGGGCTTCCTTCCTATTGGGGTTCTCAGGGATTCACAGAGGACTGGCATTTGAACTGGGCATTGGCACATAGGGGGATTTGGGCTGGCAAAGGAGGAGGAGAAAACAAGCAAGAGGACCAAGAGTATTGGGGGAAAGTGAATTGACAGAGTGGTGGGAAAGGAGGGTATATTAGTCAGCTAAAGGGGTGCTGATGCAAAATACCAGAAAATCAGTTGGTCTTTATAAAGGGTATTTATTTGGGGTAGAAGTCCACAGTTACCAGGCCATAGAGCATAAGTTCCTTCCCTCACCAAAGTCCATTGCCATGGGTTTGAGCAAGACAGCTGCTAACGTTTGCCAGGGTTCAGGCTACTTGGGTTCCTCTCTTCCCAGGGCTGCGTTTCTTTCTGGGCTTAGCTCTTCTGTTTCCTCCACAAGGTCAGCTGTAGACTATGAGGCTCTCTTGGCTTTGCTTCTCTCCACACCGCCAGCTTTAGAATATCAGGTGAATGGCTTGTCTCTATCCCGGGGCCTTCTCTCCTTCCTCACGACCAAGCTCTCTTACTTCCCGGGGCTCCAGCTCAAGACTCCAACATCAAAACTGCTTTCTCTGTCCTTTGCCATGCCTTTTATATTTGATTCCTCCACCCACCAAGGGGTGGGGCTCAACGCCCTACTGCCATGGCCCAGTCAATGCCCTAATCATGCCCAGATTAACAGATCAGTTTACAGGCATAATTCAATATCTATTTTTGGAATTCATAATTACATCAAACTGCCAGACTGCAACAGAGGGGTTATAGGAGATGAGGCAGAGAGGAGACGAGAGCCCGGGATTGAACTGTCTGCTAGGCTGCCTGGCACACAGCTCGGGAGGCCAGCAGTACTGACCCCCGGGTTGATAGTTGGAGGGGTTTCCAAGTGTCTGCGAGTTCCCAGCCTCATGCTCGGCTCGGGACAATCATGGAAGTGCCCAATCCTCAGGCATGGGGTGAATTCACTCTTTTCAGCCAACCAGCCATTGGGGGTGGGGGTCCCCTTGGGGTTCTACATGCATGCAAGTTGAGTGAGGGTCTCTCCTAAGTGCCTAACCCACTTTACGACTGTGAACAGTCTCCAGGCAGGATTAATTCAATGAGTAGGGAACTACTGGTGGACTCCTTCTGATTCAGAGAGTGCACTTCCGAGACAGAATGGGAAAAAGTAGGGGAGTCTACCACACTGGGACCCCAGGCCCTCTGACATGCGTGATGAAGGGAATAACTGCTTGTGGCCATGATGCAACTCCTGAGAAACTGGGTTTGGGATCCTGAAAAAGGTAGGATATGGGAACATTTTCAGGGGGGCATTGTGGGTGGGAGAGAGGGAGTGAGTCAATTCCAGTTGCTCAAGGCTATTCTAAATGCTTGTTCTCTGGGAAGTTCAAGAGCACGAGACCATACAACCTGAGCCTGCAGTGTAATGGGGCTGCAGGCACATAAATGCAAACTCAGACAGTGATAGCCAGCGACTTGGCCTGAGGATGTTAGGCACCTTTTCTTTAAGACAGATGTTGGCAGACCAGAGGGCAGCCAGGCCAGGGTGGCAGAGAATGGAAGGAGCCTATTGAAATGACTGTTGAGGAAGGAGAAACGAGGGATGGGGACGAGATGATGTGGGGTGGGGATGGAGAGTGCAAAACAGCAGCTGCCAAATATCTGACGAACTCTCATCTGGATGAGGTGCTCAACTTTTGGGGGTAGTGCTTCCATGGGGGCAAAATGAAGAATTTAGGGGATGCTGTTTTTCACACATCGGGGGCTGTCCTACAAGGAAAGGTGCTGCCTCCACTAGCTTCGCTTTTTGTTTTTTTTCAGTGCTTACCCTGTGCGGCGCCTGATACTAAGCACATTGCATTGCAGCAGAGAGCCAGCTGGACTCAGGTTTGCACATATGTCATTTTAGGCTTATTTGGAACATGTGGGGAATACTTTCTTTCGCTAAAATAGTCTAAAGAATTCTTATACGTGTAAACTTTTTATACTTAATATTGGTGAAAGCAGTGTAAGAGTGGTGAGCTCTCCACGGTTGGAAAGTCATACAAACATCACCCAGCAGTGCTCCACGTGAGGGGGTTGACTTTTAGCAGGAAAAAACCTGCCCACATCATTTTTGACATGCACACTCAACTCATCCTTGCATCTGGCTCTACACAAATTGCATATAAGGCCATATATAAATATAAATTGTCCTGTATAAATAAAAATATAGAACACCAAGCAGCAGGGAAATCTCCACAACATATATTACCTCACTTAATCCTTACAATCATTCCATGACATAGGAGCCATTATCTTCATTTTATAGAAAGGAAACCAAGACACAGAGATTAAGAAAATGGCCCAAGATCTCTTAGCCAGCAAGAGGCTGATGTAGGACCTGAACTCAAGTCTGACTGAAGGTCTTAGTTTCTATGATTTACTAGAGTTATCTAACCAGAGGCTGAAGGGGACCTGTCAGGGACACTGATGGGGGAATTTCTGGTTCAAGAATGGGGATGGATGAGGTCCCTCTCTCTCTCCATGTCTATAATCTCACCTATGGGATTTTGAGGCCATCCCTGAGATGAATGCAAAGGTGGGTGCAATGAGTTTGCCAAACTGCAAAGTCTGAGGGAACAGTCCCCACTAGACTGTCCTCACATCAGACACCAGCTGCAGGTTCAGGGATCCCCAGGAACACCCTCACTTCAGACCAGTGGGCTACCAACTTTGGGATCCCCATATACTCTCTCAGGTTTGCTAGAATAACTCCCAGAACTTAGGAAAACACTATATTTAATAATTATAATTTGATTATAGCAAAGGATACAAATCAGGACCAGCTAAAGGAAGAGTCTGGGACTGGGACGGTCCCAAACATGAGGTTTCTATGTCTTCACAGAAAGTGTTACTCTCCCAGAATTGATGTGTGGCAATACGCATCTCACCTGAGCTTTGGTGTCCAGGGTTTTTATTGGGATTTCATTACATAGACATGATTGATTGGGCCATTGACCATGTGGCTGAACTTGATCTCTGTAGCCCCCTCCCCTCCCCAGAGTCAGGCTGCTATCACCTGGCTCAAGGTCCCAACCCTCTAATCACATGGTTGGTCTTTCTGGTGTGGCCAGCCCCCACTCAGTTGTAGTCCAACTGGGGTGCCATGAATAACAAAGACATTCATATCTCTTGAGAAATTCCCAAAGTTTAAAGTTTACCCCCAGGAGCCACAACAAAGGCCAGACCTCTCTTTAGCTGAGGCCAAATTCCTTACTGCACAGTGGGCCATACCTCTACACCCCCAAGCAATGCCAAGGACGTGGCATCGGGCAGGCAGGAAGGCAAGCATAGTGGGGGCAAGACAGGTGCAGTTTGTTCACATCATCTAGAATCCATGCTTTCTTTTCGATTTGTCTTTGCTGTCCCTTAAGGGCATCAAGCCCTGGGTACAGGAGCAGCTGATCTCTCCTGATGGAGGACCATTAAGCAGCCAGTTGGAGAAGACTGATGCCCCAGGCCTCAAATCCATCTACTCAGAGTATCTCAGACCTTTTCAACCACTGATAAGATAAATTCCTCTCCATACCCTGTTGATCCAGAGATACCCTGATTTGGTGGGATGTGAGGTGCTCATTTTGAATTCTAAGATGAGTTTATGAATTATCACTAGCTAAGAAGATTCTTTTGAGCTTTTCTTTCTGTAGCTTGTATTAATAGAGTCATGGGCAGTCTCTGGTTTTCCAAATAAAAAACTATATTATGCTATTGATTTTTCCTTTTCAAGCCATGAGTGCTACCCTCCCCTCCCCAGGGAGTTTTGATATGCCCCCCTTTCAAAGATGTCTACCTTCTCTTTCTGCCCTCACAATTGAGAATGTACTGGTCTAGTGTAACCCATACAGCTGAGAAAACAGAGATATGAATTTTTTTGGTCACAGTCACAAAATGACTCATTCAGCTCTTTCAATTCAGTCCTAGTCAACTAATATGTATTAAGCAACTACTATGTGCCTGGTATCCTAAAGGTAGCAGGTATATTTGCATTTTCAAGTCAATTTTAGCAAAAGAGACCCACCTGACAAAACGATTGAATGTTTAATGGTAGAATTCATGTACCTGTGGGGAATCTTCCAGGAACCACTCAAATCACACCACATAGACAAACGCCTGCTCCACCAATGCAAAAAGGGCCAGCCCTGATTGAAAGTTCAGGTTTGAAGAAGGCAAAAATAAGGGATATGAGAAACTTCTCCCTAAAGTCTCTGCATCTCCCTGTCAACACTCCCCTCTCCCTGGATTTGGGCTTATACCCTGCCTGCTGTTTTCTTTGTTGTCTTTTCATCCCCACCACATTGGGCAGAAGGATGCCCCCCCCAATCGCCCATCGGCACCCCCCCCATCCTTTCCAGCACAAGGTTCCATTCTTCATTAATGCTGTTTTAAAGCCAGCATGGAGCTGTTTTCCAGATGTGGCCATGCGCAGACAGTAATTGTGCTCTGTGATCCCTTCCAGCTGTTACCGGCGTTTGCCAACAAACTCCCCCCACCCCCACCCTGCAGCCCCAGGAGTCCATGTTTGGGGGCTGCAAATTAGGGCCAACGCTGTAAAATGATCATGTGCTACACACGGCCTTCCCCACAAGAATTATGGACTTTATAACTGAGCTAATTGGCATTAGGTCTTGCCTGAAAGGTCAACAGAGTGGCAGGGAAACAGGATCTTTGTAAATTGATCAGCTGATTTCCCCCCAAAAAACCCCAGCTCCCTTTCCCATTTTGAAATATGGCCTACCTGCCCTGCGGAATTGCTGATTCTTGTGAATTGCTGCTTTGACTGTAGGGGACTGTGACACATTGTTTCACATCACATGGAAGGCAGTGGGGACATTGAAGGGGTGCATAATTATACCCTGCAAATTCTTCTACCACACCACAAGCTTCGGCCTTCTTGTGCCTCCATGAAGTGGAGCATTGTAATGCTCTTGACCTTCAAATCAAGCATAATTTATCAGAGGATGGCATACAGTCCTTGGATTTTTTATTTATTTATTTTTACTGCAAAGACCTGAGGTCCTTGTGAAAGCTCTTGCAGCACAGCATTCCCTGGCCTTTCTGTTGTTTCTCAGAGGAACCGTTGCATGGCATTTGTTCATTCCACAAATTTTTATTGAACATCTATAACACAGAGGTCCAAGGCCAACTTTAGGAAGGCAAGGACGCTGTCTTTCTGGAATTCAAAACTGTTTTATTTATACATAATGTAGCCCCTTTCAGTGTGGTGGGAATTGAAGCTTTATGGTTTCGAAATATCTGCCCACCCTCATCTAGAGTTCACTGTTTGGGGTTAAGCATGGAAAGTCTTAGTTAAAATACATGTGTAGTATCTGGGAAGAATAACTCATTAAACTCATGGCTCTTACCCTCCTCTCCCATTTAGTAAGGGACCGTTTGAGAATCTACCGAAAGCTGACCACATACTGCCCACATTCACATATATTTTCCCTTACAATTCTTTTGAATCCCAACCATGGATCGATGCCCAGTCATGAATCCCTGCACAGCTATTATCACTGCCCACTGGCTCTATGGCCCACATGAGCTGTCAGACCCCTCCCATCAGAGAGGCTTGAGGAACAGGGCTTAGCCTGGCTGGTGTAACTGGAAAGGTGAGAGGAACAAAGTTCCACTGGTCTGGAAATCACCTACTTGCTCAATATGCAGTCTGCAGACTAAATAAGCAATGCAGCTTGCATCTATACATGTGCAATTCTTTGTCAAATGTATGTAAATGCTGTGATGTGAGGATGGTGGAATCATTTAGAAATGTGGACATTTAGTGTTTGCCCAATCAAAGGCCAAGTTACTAAAATGGAAAAGTTACTAAAATCGTGGTGGGGACAGTGTGTGAGGTTATTTAATGTGTAAAAGGGGTCTCTGACTTGGAAAGTTGGGGAATGCCTGGTCTAGTCTGTCACTCTGGTCCCAGTTGCCATCATCTCTCACCTGAATTCCTACGATGGCCTGCTCACACAGCCCCCTCCTTCTGCCCCTGCCCCTATGTGACAACCAGGGCAGTCCTTTGAGAATGTTAGTTCCTCCTAAACGTAAGCCCTCTGATGGCTGCCATTCCGCCTGAGTCAAAGCCAAGCCATTGCCACGGCCTTGCCGCTCTGACTTCATCTGCTGTTATTCTCCCCTTTGCTCAGTTCACCCCAGTTCCCCAGCCTCCAGACTCCTTGCTGTTCCTGAAACATGCTGGGCAAGCTACTGCCTCACTTCTTTTGCACTTGCCCACAATGCACCTGCCCTGAGTTTTCAAATGACTGGCACCTTCTCCCTTCCAAGTTGCTGTCCAAATGTCTGCTTCATTAGAGTCACCTTCCTGCCTCACCTTGACATAGCCACCCCACCCCCTGATCCACTTCCCTAGTTTATTTCTCTCCACAGCACCTAACACCTTCTGATTTCTTATTAATTAACTAAGTCTGTACGTCCCCACCGGAATATAAGTCCCTTGAGAATAGCACTTTGTCTGTGGTGGCCACTACTGAACCCGCCATGCCAGCTAGGTACCCAGTGAGTGTTCAGTAGATATTTATGAAATGAGGGCACTGCTCAGGGGCACTGGGAGACCAAGAAAGGGGAAGGGAGAATAATACAAGTGTCAGGGAAGAAAGGAGAAAGGATGGAGGAGCCCAGATGCACGGACCCTTCTCCTCTTTGTGCCAGGGCTCTGGGAGACTGAGGACCAAGCTCAATGACTCAAGTTCAACAAGTCTTATCCGTAATATGGTGATACTAGCCCTCGCCCTTCCCACTGACTGAATGGTACGGAGTTTGCGTCACCCCTCTCCTCTGCCCCCTTCTCTGTTAATTCTGACTGGGCTGATGATAAAGAACCTATGTGGATGAGAGCCCTGTACTGGAAGTAGGCTTAGCCCTGGTTGCTGATCTGCTACTAACAGATTACTTCATATCTCTGGACCTTCTTCTAAATCTATAAAAGGAAAGGGTCTGTTTAGAAAAATCCCAAAATTTAAATGTTTGATTCTATTACGAAAAGGGACATGAGATACAAAATAGCTTCAAACCCTTATAGGAACACCATGCAGTAACACTCAATGGCAATGCCAGAGGTCCTTGAGAAAATCCCAGGGGAAATCAGTGAACAGACTCCCTTTCCCAACCCCTGCCCAAAGGCTTTCCTAGGTGCACAGGCCATGCAAGCTCCTGCCCCCTGCAGAGACTGCCTGGGCACCCCAGCCACCCCCTCTGTACCTTGCCCTGAGCTCCCAGGTTGGGCAGCTTCAGCTCAGCTCTTTCTGACTTGGCCTTAGGAGGCAGTTCACCCAACACCCCACAGTCCAACACCTTTCTCTTCAAACGCCTGATGGCCTCCTTTGTCCCCAACATTCTACCAAGCTGCCATTTGGGGGCAGGAGATAGTGCCTCCTGTTGGCAGCTGATCCTGACTGTGAGGGGAAATCAGGGAGAGAAGACACGCTTGGTAAACTGTATGTAATCGCCATGCAGATAGAATGAAGAAATGATGAGGGGCAGAGTGGGCCAGATGAGGCCAGCCGAGGGGTAGGTCTGACCTGGACCTGACCGAAAAGGAATGGTAAGAACAAGAGGAGGCAGGAACAAACTGGACACACACCTTGCCCACCCACGAACTCAGTAGCCATTTGGTCTCTTTCTCAACCAATGAAGAAAAAGCATCCTTGGTCCTTGTTTCTCTGCTAGCCCTGAACGATCTAAGGTGTGAAGAAAGCCACCCTCTGCCCTAACCCCGGTCCAGTCCCTAGGCCGATCCTACAGCAGATCCTGTCAGCTGCTTTCCATTGGTGTTGGTCCTGACCCTGGGGTCCCCTGAATGCATTTGCAGAGACCTCCCTGTTGTGTTCTGCCACTGAGGATCACCACTGTATGCAAACCTGTGGCCATGCCCTCTTCACCCCTGCCACCCCCCAAGTAAGGTGAGACAACTATTCTTCTCCAGAACCCAGTTTCCCCTGACATCCAAGTGTGTCCCTAGCTTTTTCATTGTGTTGGTGTGACTTGTACCCTCCTCTAGGACATGTGCTCCTAGTGTGCTACCTAACTATAGTCATCACCTAGGCCACAGTGTACATCAGCAAGAGAACGTGTCCATAATCCCCAAGACCAATGAGACAAGGCAAAGAGTTCTTGCCTCTGCTCTAGGGTCAGAAGTCACCTTAGGGTCTCCTGTCTGCATCTCTGATCTCTTGGACCTTGGACCAGAGACTTACTAGCCAATAGCTCCTGTCAACTCCTCTGGGACCTGATCTCCTAGGGGTGTAGACCCATGTCCTGGTCCTGTCCCACCCAGCACCGTCAGCTCCCTGGATTGGACCTCTAGCAAGCCTGATTCATGGCGCCTGCCAGTGGATGACTGCCTGGCTGAACCCCTCACTCTTGAGCTCAGTTCATTCTGTGGCTCCTACTGCTAAGTGTGACCAAGATCAGTGTTCCAGAATGTGGCCCTCTCCAGTCAGATGGATGCATCTCCTCTTGCATCTCTGGGGTGCAGTGGCGATGACAGCAAATGGGGGTCCAGCCTGCAGCAGTGAAGTAGCCTGGTAATAGCTGCAGCCATCGGACACCCACAAAGGGCATACTCCCAGAGTTTCCTCCCTGTTCTCCTCTGGAGCCACCTTCCCTGCAATGAGCACATACCCACTACTATGCCTTTCTGCTTCTTTTCTGCTCTCCCATGTCTTCATCTCAGCCCCCATGAATAGCCCTCACATGGACTCATCTTGTATCCCCTTTCTCTCAACGAACAGGAAGAAATGCTGGAGACATTTTCTTGACCTGGGCCAGAAGTGAGGGCCAACCCCGACAAAGCCTGGGGAGGAGGCAGCCCCCTGAAGTGGTTTGGGTGCTGTTCTAATAGCTGTGGTGATTTCCACGTTGGTAAGCTCCAGCCCCCCAGACCCCATCTGCTGCAGCCCTGTGCTTTGAGCATCACACTGCAGCTTTTCCTTAAGAGGTTGTCACAAGTTCAGAGCAGTCCTGGGTATTGGGGAGTTGAAATTATTTTTACCCATGTGCAGCTGAAATAGCCATCTGCCATCACACCACCCAGTTCCCCACTGTGTTTAAAATCCATCTGGAGTTCTTTTTTTTTTTTAATTCTCCATATTGAAAAAATCAGTATCTTGGTGCAAAGGAAAGTGTCCTGTCTTTTCTACCCGTGGAACCTGTCCTAGAGTAGAGGATGGATGTAGGGCTATTCCAAGTCAAACTGATTCATTATGGGTGCTAGGCCCATGGTGTTTCTGAAGGCAGGGATGTCAATCTTCCTGTATCTAAAAACGATGTAGTTCCATAACCTAGCTCATGACACATCCTCCATGAAGCCGTCCTGATTACTCCAGCCCTCACGTCTCTAAGATCTTTATAATGGAAATGGACAGTTCCTTAGCATTTGGTCCTTACTTTTCTTCTATTTGCCTCATCTATGTTGGCTTTGTATCTCTCAGCTCTGTGACAGCTGGGACTGTGTCCTTTTGATCTTGCAATTGCTACAGACCCAGCCTAGAAGGAGGCCCTGAATAGTCTTGGATGATCTCCAACCCCTTCTCCTTGCAGGCTCCTCAGGTGCTTCCTTAAACAGCACAAGTTTTCGGCATACTTGAACTCCTATTGTCAATCAAATTGTGCACACACCCTTTCTGATCTGCCAAAGGTCTCCATGAGCCTCAGAGTATGGGGCTGGTGTCTTATACCCCATTGCCTACATAATGACCAGCTCAAGGTGGTGCTCACTGGACGATTTTGATATAAATTAGATGGTGATGATGATTGAACCATTCATTTAATAAACAGTTAGGATCCTAATAAGTGCCAGGCATTCTGGCAGATGCTGGGGATTCAATGAAGAAAAAGCCACAGACCCTACCTTCAATGAGTTCATAGTCCAGTAGAGGAGAGAGTTGGGGGGATATAGGGGCATTTCAATGTAATTCAGCAATGAACTCATTATGGGGTTTTAAAGACTCTGATATCTGAGCTTGAAGATTCAGTAGGAATATGTGCAAAGGCATGGAAGTGGAAGAATCTGGAGGATTCAGGGAGCAGCTGTGGTTCTGTGTGACTGGGGCATGGGAGACGTGGGAGTGCTGAGATGTTGGCCTGAGGGAGAAGGAGGCCAGAGCAGGGAGCCCTGACTTTCGTGCCAGGGCCCCTGCCAAGGTTTTCTCAGGCATTTGTTCAGATTGCCATGTGTCCATTGGTCTGAACTTTCCTTTGGAAATGAGGTTGATGAGTTTGTCCTTCTCCATGGGAGGTACAACCTGCTTTGATGCCCCTTGAACTCTCCATTTCCCTGATTCCATAAGGTATATTCTACTTGGTATACCTCAAGGCCCCCTCTTGTCCTCAGTCCATTTATATGACCTTTTTAAAGAACCAAAAACACACAAAGAAACACATTTGGAAACTAGGAGTCAGCAGTTACATCCACATACTACCCCTGTGGCTTTGGACAATTTCTTTAACTCCTCTGGGCCTTGATCTTTTCACCTGAAAAATAGGGAAAATACCAGCAGACCCACCTACTACTTCACTGGGTGGATTTGAGGCTCAACTACAACCATGGGTGTAAAAGCCTGAGACACATAAACCACAGTGTGGGCACAAGGACTTATTACCCTGAAGGAAGGAGACAGCACTCTTTCCTCTGCAAAAACTCCCTTGCCAGGCTGCATAAACTTCAGTGGAGTCCCTTGGTCTCCCATAGCAACTTGCCTTATCATCCCACTGGCATTTTTGCCTCCACATAAGGCGGCACTTTCTCGTTAGGCATAACAAATTACCCACGCTCCATTGGGGTATAGATGGAAAGCTGCAAGGTGGAAGGGCTTTCTTCGCCCCGGCTTCCCTCCCTCTCCCTTTTCATGTTCACAAGTGTCTCCGAAACAAGCTGTCTCCTGTCTGGGGAAGGCAGAGCTGAGGCCGCGCAGAGGAGGTGTGTGGGATTTGAGGAAGCAGCTGCTCCATCCTTCTCCCAAATGCTTCATGCAGCTTGGCTGGCTCTGGCCCCGCCATGCTTGTAGCACATCTGAATATGGGTTGTTTGCATAAATTGTAAATCCAGCACATTATAGCTCTTTCTTTGGGGCACCCAAGTTTATTGGCTCCAGCTGTCCAATGAAGGCAGGTCATTGGTGGTCAGGACCCAAGTTCCCGTTTCTTCAACAAATCCACTCTAGAGAATGGGGAAAGGGCACCCTGTAGTCACATTTACAGCACTTGGTTCATTTTGCTTCCACTCATGAGCAGCAACACACATCCCAAATCCTGGCTGTGAAGCAGGGGGAATTGGTAATAGGAAGGAAGTTGGGGAGAAGCCATCCTTTGGCGATACTGTGGGCTGGTCAAGAGTGCCACTCTCTCCCCACTCTCTGGGGTCCCTTCCTGCCTTCTCCCAGGTGCTTAGGGCCTCTATGATACCCACTTCAGATGCTGCAGCATGCCACCCAGGCCTATCTTCACAGTCCAGTGTAAGCTCTGGCCCCATCCAAAGGTCACCACCAAGGAGTTGAAAGATCATCAAATGAGGAGGCTGGAGGCTTGCTTTCCAGTTCCAGGTTAAGTAGCTGTCACCTGTTTAAGTTTCAGCTTTTGTAAAATGAAGGTGCTGAACTGGGAGGGAGCATTCTGATCCTGTCTAGCTCTTCTACCTGATTCTACTACTCTTCTTCTCCTTCAAACAGAAAATCAAAAATCACTTTTCCTGTGGTCCATTCTCTTAGGGTCATATTCTGACCTCAATGAAATCATGTTCATGTGCTAATGGGAACAGCTAATGTGAGGTGGCAGGCACCAAAGGGTCTTTCTGGCAGCCTTGTTGCGTTGCCCGCCTTCCACCTCCATCCCAAGCCCTCAGCCCAGGATGATGCCGAGGTCGGGCCTGCTCTCTTCTTTTTGAGATGTCCCACTGGACAACGTGCCTGTATTCACCACTGTACTGTATCATTCTCTTGCCTTCACTTTGACGATCCTACCTCCCACAGACAGGTTACAGAGTTCCCTGACACCTGAAATCAAGTTGGCACCAGGCTGGGCTTTGTGAAGGTTCTCAATAACAGTATTTTGAATGAATGATTAGTTGAAAAGGCTTCAAGTTCTGGGCTACATAATCTTACCTATATCCATTCTCCTAACGTACCTGTCCACCTTTCAGTTTTACCCTCCTCTACCTGCTCCAGGTCACCTCTCTTGCTTGTCCATCTCATGCAGGGCCTTTTTGGACCTCATAGCAGTCTCATTATCCATCTGCTATGCAGTCCTACTGTCCTCCAAAGCCCTTCTCTACAAGAAGTCTTCCTGGGCCAGGTCAATATACAGTGAGCTTCAACTTCTTTTCATAATTAAAATCTCTCAGTTATATAAGCATTCTTTTTTAAAAAGGCACTTTATAGAGGTCATATCATTTTATCGTCCCATAGGCATTATCTTTTAGGAGACTAAATGAGTCCAGAATCAGAAGGCTGACACAAGAGGGCCTATAAGAGGCAGAACAGGGACCCAAATGCAGCTCCTGAAATCCAAGCTAAGAACTCTGTCAGTTACAACATAAGCAGTGAAAACTCAAGCATCTGTGGAATGCTTGTGAGAATTCCCATTGTCTGGCTCAGTTGATTCCAGAGCAGCTTGCTCCCCCTTGGAGTCAGGGTAAGACAGACTGGGAGACTATTTGAGAGGAGGAGGAAGAGGCATTTTGGGAGCACTGAGTCAGACTTTAAGTGTACCTGAGAAGGTTCTCCCTGAGAGGACATGTGAAAAATGGGAACTCAGATCTTTAAGCATGATGAGATCAGAAAGAAACCCTACATGCTTCTTAAGCCAAAAACAATGCCATGTTTTCTTTTTTTTTTTCCTTTTGCTTAGCTCAGATGGCAATATTCTTGGCTTTGTCACAATAAGAACTAGATGGTCTGGTAGCTATTGCTACCCAGGACAAGAAGGAGTGGGTCTCCTGGCTCATACTCTAATCAGAGAGCCTTAGAAAGCATCCTCTGCTCAGGTTAGATAAGAGGTTCCTGGGACTGTGTTAGAAACGGATCTGTCCCTGGGTTGAGAAGGCTGGGCGTGGTCTGATGTATCCTCCCATTGATTTTGACCAGTAGCAAGATCACCCAGCCCGGAGGAAGGAACACAAATCCAAGAGGATGCTGCTTTGGTGACATTCAAGAGCATCCAAGAGAACAAATAAAATTAATAGTTATCATTGAAAGCTTGATTTGTACTAGACACTATGCAAAGTATTTTCCATGATTATCTCACTTTTATCGTCATCACAACCTTGTAAGGTAGATTTTATTATTATTCCCATTTTATATATGAGGAAACTGAGGCACAGAAGGGTAAGTAATGTGCCCAAGGTCAACAACTTTCATGGGTGGACTTAAAATCAGTCTGACTTCAAAGTCAGTCCTCTGACCTCCCAGGACTCTGATAAGGATCTTTTGAACAACGTTGCCTACAGGCTTCCTTTCCACAGCTAGTGATCTCCTCTTCCGGCATAGGTGACAGCTGTTTCCAGAGCCTGTGCCAGAGGTGGAGGAAACTCCAGCAAAGAAAAGTGAAAGCCTAGCCCACTTCTTTTAGAGATTCACTTTGACTCGATTTTATTCAACTCAGTTCCCAGTATTCAGCACTGCTTGTGTGCCAGGCAGTTTTCTCTGTCTTGGGGATTCTCAGATAGAGCTGAATTAATCCAGAAATAATTTTGGAAAGCCTTAAAAGTTTGGATGGTCTTCTAGGAACTTATTCTAAGAAAATAATCTTGAATATATGGAAATATTAGCTAGGAAGATGCTGTTCTTTTTTTAGTTGAACCGTAAACATCTCAGGACTAGGGGACAGGCTGGTTAGAATATGTGGGTGTAATTCAGGTGCTATGCACTCCAATGCCAAGGTGGCCAGGCAGGTGGCAATGAAGCCAGTTAGCACCAGCATCTTTACTTCCCCAAGTAAATACACCAGAGGTTCCCAAACTTTGTCTCAGTAATTTTTTTTATAGCAACCGTAGGCCAAAATAAATACCTCAAAGTTAGGTTTATTAAATATTTAGGCCAAATAAACTAATAAGTATTTATGTCCTAACAACTTCATACCTGTTTGAAAAAACATTCCACCCGGATTGAAAGAAAAAAAATATTTATATTTCATTCTTAAATAACCATAATTATTTACAAATGGGACGTGTATGCCCATTGAGCTCTGTACAGCTTCTCAAATCTTGGAATCAGATTGGACTGCTGCCCTCATTTCCTGTTCCACATTGATTTTCACACATGCTTGCTTTTTGACACAGCAACCATGGGAAGCTGGGTTTTGCAAAGAAGTGACGATATCAAATGTAGTGTGAACTAATGTTGAAATGGAGCTACCTCAAGCTAGTAGTTTGGTAGTGTCTGGCAGATATTGAGTGTCACTGTGTGTTCCCTGAAAGTAAAAAGTATCCTGTGGCATCCTAGAGTGCCTCAGTGCACAGTTTGGAAACCGCAGAAATGTGCTCTCTTCTATTTTCTTGAAACATACTTTCTTCTTCATTTGTCCCTCGTAGTCTAGCTTTTGATAGACATATGAGTACAAGAAATAGCTCCATCTTGACTTCTTGACTTAGTAGAAGAAAATAAGCCCAAGAGCATGATAAATAGCAATGGATTCTTAGCCTCAATTTCAGGGAGACCATAGGGCATGGTGGGGACTGAGGCAAAGAGAGAGTATGAACTCCATCTAAAGAGGGCAGATTCCACTCAGCTCCACCCATGTGGCCAGGAGACAATATGGAGGTAAGCAATGTTTAAGGAAATTCAGAAAATATAGACTATTATATGAGGCCTCCCCATATTTAAATATTGGCAACTAATTAATGTTATTTATAAACATTGGGTAGGTCAATACTATGCCATCCAAACAAAGCTTGTCTGTCAGTGGTATTTAGCTGATATGTTAAATGAAAAAGGTAACTAACAAAAATCGTGGTGCTATTTATATGAAAGCTGGTTTATTCATAGGAAGGGGAATAAAAGGATATATAAATAAAAGGCCAAAATGGTTATCTCTGCCTCAAGTGAAATATCAATATGGGTAAAATTGCATATACAAGACCGTTTTTCTTTGAATCTGAACAAATGTTTGTTAATAATACAAAATGTTAATATTGGACCAAAAAAGCATATTATGTTAAGTGAAAGAAATCTGACACAAAGTACTACATATTGTATGATTCAATTTATATTAAATGAAAATATGAATCAATTTATAAAGATGAAATTAGATTAGTAATTATGTAGGGCTGGGGAAGGACTGCTAAGAGGTGTGGAGCTTTTTTATTTGGAGTAATGAAATTGTTCTAAAATTTTTTGTCGTGGTGAATGCACAACATTGTGATTATACTAAAAGCCATTGATTATCCACTCTGGATAGATAGTATGGGTATGTAAATATATCTCAATAAAACTGCTTAATAAATAAGTAATTATTCAAGAATAGCCAGAAACAGCAGCCTATGTACAGCAGGGGAAAGAGAGAGAGAGTGAGAGGTGAAGAATTTTGTCTGGTTTTTTTTGTTTATTATTATTATTATTGAAATAATGAAAATGATCTAATAATAATTGAAGTGATGAATGCACAACTATGTGATCATACCAAATACCACTGATTGTACACTTTGAATGAATTGTATGCTTTATTAATATGTATCAATAATAAAATTGATCTTTTTTTTTTTTTTTTTAATTTATCTCTGGGTAGTGAATCATCAGTGATTTTATTTTATTTTTTCATTTTGCCTCTCTGTTTTTCCTTATTTTTACAACATTTTATATCCAAAACATTATGTTTTGCATTATTTTTTAAGACAAACATAGAACAATTACTATGAATAAGATATTATTAGACACAAACACAAATGCAAAACAAAGTTGTATAAGAAATGGTCCCTGATTTTATAAAAGCTTATTAGTTACTGGGAGATAGACTCCATATAGTGCCGGTAATATATTAACTAACAAAGTAAAAGGGAGTAGTTTTGAGTTAGATGAGTAAATTTATATATAAGTGACTGAAGGGATTCAGGATAGGAGAGAATTGGAGGCTGGCATGGTCATGGCAGGAAGCTGAGTCAGGGTTCCCACTAGCACACCCAGGTCCACTGGGAGGAATCACAGTCTCAGCCTCGTGGTACTCACAGCTAAGATATATTTCAGTGAAAGGATATAAAGCAAAGCCAGCAAATGGGAGAGCCATACCAGGCAAAGTGCAGAGGAGACCAGGCACAAGTGTGCAAGGGTCCTCCTCCAGCACCAAGTTGTGACATGTGTAGAGTGTTGTCTACCAGAGAAGCTCCATAGACTCAGTGCCCAGGCTTTCCTTAGGAGCCGCTCATGAAGGTACTCTCTGACTGGCACAAAACAAAATTCCAGACACCCAGGAGAAAGCAGGTGGTCAGCATAAACCACATTATTTGTACAAACAACTCAGGCAGAATAAGCCAACCTTATCAACCACGTATGGTGGGAACAGTCTCGAAATCCAAGTCCCAGCGCCCATCCAAGGCCCAACCTTGCAAGCAGAACTTTCTAAGGACAGCAGTCTCAGGCCTGCTGTGTGAATGCTTTTCTGCACAGACTACTTCATGGGGCTGGTGAGATTGTAGCAGGTCACGATTTAGGGAGTAGAGAGAAAAAGAGCAAGTATTCCACATGTGACCAATGTTCACAAAACCAAACCTTTTTCCAGAAATCAAAGAATCTTAAAATTGGAAGGGATCTTGGAAGTCATCTAGTGATGACTTTCTAAAGGGCAAGCATATAACAAGATGACTTGGGGCAATATATGGATAAATATTTTGTTCAATGTTTGTATATTTATTTTGTGTATTTATTTTCATGTGTATTAATAAGTATACAATGTAAAAAATATAATAATAATATAGAAAATAGTAGAATAAATAACAGTAAGACAGTGAAACTACAGATATTATTGCTTAGGGTATGCAAAAATTATTTTTTAATGTGAGTTAATTAAAAGACAAGAACTAAATAAATAATGGCCCAGGGGTCAGAGGCCACGTCCAACCCCTCGAGGGTGGTATGGTGACCAAATGGCTGAAGTTGATTTGTCTAGTCTGCCTCCCACTGCAGAAATCTCACTACATGTTATGGACTCTCCCAGTTTCATATGCTTCATCAATAAAGCAAGAGATTTGATCTAAATGACCTCTAGGGTACCTTCCATATCTGCTAGACAATAGTTCACTGGTTCTATGAGACCTGGTCATGTAAAAAATGGAATTCAATTTTCACTCAATATTTTCATTCAGAGTTCCTCTCTTTCTTTTGTCTGTCTTTTTTTTTTTTTTTTTTTTTTGGTTTAAAGCAAGCTACTCCTTCATGAAACAATCAATGTTTATTCACTGCAGAGATACAAGAGAATGGACAAATTGCAAAGCAGCTTCCTGTTACAAACCACTTTCAGCATCTTAAATGTAATCCACCCATTTCTCCAACTCCTTCAATAATTTCCACTCAAATACCTTCTCTACTAGAGACACTGGCATTGCTGAGTTCACCTGGTTCTTTATTTTTCCCCTTGCCCAGCCTTTAGGAGAGGTTTTGGCCCTGACTGTCTAAGTTGGTTCTACAGGGACCTCCAAAGACATGAACCACAGTTCTCAGCCCTGACCTCTGAGAAGTCTGAGCCCACAAAGATCAGAAAGTTATCATTAAACAGGGCAATACACCTTTGCAATAGTCTTAGAGGCTCGTTCTGGCAAGAGAGCTAAAAACCTAAGCTAGGCTTTCTGATTGCAATGCCTGCGGGGTATAGACGCAGAAGAGACTATTCTCTTTCATCTAACAAGCCCCTAGTATAGATGGACATCATACTGTCAGAGAAGTTAGCCTGCTGCCAGGAAGAAGTCTCTGAATTTCAACATTATTAATTCATTCAACAGATACCTATTTTGTGTGAGACCCTGTTCTAAGCACTGGGAATACAGCAGTAAATGTGACATCTGTGGTTCCTGCCCATACGGAGATTATGTCTCATTAAGTCTCATAGGCAAAATAAATGGCCCAGTAACCTCTCACATGCTCATCTGCCTCTGTGTCTTCTACCAATTCTCTCTCCCTCATTCAGACAACACCCTAGGGATTTGGAAACCTAGATACCATCCCAAAGGAATCAAGTAGCCATTGCCATTTGAGATGGCTAAGTCTGACTCTTCGACCAGTCACTCTCTCAAGTCTGGAATTAAATCTACTTAATTACATTTAGACCAAGGTCTTCTGTGAACTGTTCTGTATTAGAAGTCCCAAGAAAGCCTGTCCTTCCTCAGTTCCCTGTGAGGACATGATCTGGTCCATTCCTTTTACGGGAGCAGCTAAGCTGACGGGTATATGCCCATCACATGGAGAAGGCTGGTTGGACCAGGACCGGATCCCCAGGCAGCCCACCTCTCGGCAGGAGATTTGTCTGAAGGGGCAGTGTGACTTTGGCAGGGGGTGGGGGGCAATCTGATCTCAGAGTGGGGTTCATCAGGCTGTTGAGAATGGGAGCAGATGTAGACATACTAACTCATAGCTGAATCACAGTAGAGGCAGCACCCTGTGAGAAGACCAAAGAATCCTGCTGCTGAGGGGCACACAATATCCCTGACCCTAGGATGGCCTTGGATCCTGATGCGCGTAGATTCCCAGCTGCACTGCTGCCCAGTGAGGAGGCCCCCATGTGTTGGCTGAGATAAGACATACCTCCTCCTCCAGCCCTTCTCCTCCCCTCTCATCTTGCTTCTCTGGACTGGAACCTAATTGAATTCTTGAATCTGAGCTTCTTAAGGGCAAGGGGAAGGCTTTGTGTACTTCCTATTCCATGCTCAGCCCTGCGCGTGGAGCCAAGAGGGAAGGGAAAGGAAAGAAGACATGCAGCCCCCGCCCTCAGACAGCCTCCATTCTGGCAGGACAGATAAGCAATCTGAGCCCCACTCGGCTTGGGAACTCCCCAAGGCAGTATAGGACTGAGCCAGACTGTGTGATGTGTTTGAGGTCAGGGCTGCCTGAGCTCAGAGGAGGCCTGAGCTTCCTGGAGAAGTGGTCTGAGGGGGGAAAGTATGGCTGGATGGAAAGGAGTGGGGAGGGTGCCCCTGTTTTGGAGGACAGCATAAGCAAAGGTCTGGGGAGGGAACGAGAACCCAAGTGGGGCTCCAGGGGGCTGGGTGTTGCTTCACCCTGCAGTCCCTACCCTGCCATCAGATGGGGGAAGCCAAATGGATGTGTCCACTGGCCTGCTCTCTGTCAGTTACCCCATCAGGAACGAAGAGCTCAGGATGAAAAAAAAGAAAAACGAAAGAAGGCAAGGCAAGGCAAGGCCTCTCGTTATATGAGTGGAAATCCTCATATCAGAGATAAAATTTTATTAGTTGCCTATTGTTCAGCACCCCATATTTTTGACGTTCCCTGTTTCACATACAGTATTTTAAACACACAAGACATAGACATTCCTTTTTCTTTTTTTTTTTATCCTTTTCATTTTTTTTTTCCTGTCATGGCTTAGTGGGTAGCTCTGAAGTTTTTAATACTGAAGGGCCCATTTCATGTTATTTATCACCCTGCTTGCGTGAAAGCTGAGGCCTATAAATCGTCAACACAGGCCGTCTAATTCCAGCAACAGCAAGGTTTCGTCACATGTAATTAAAAGATCCCAAAGCCATTGGAATGTAATGGATTTGGAAATGACACCACAGGGGCGAGGGGAACGGGCCCAGGAAGAGGCTGCCATATTTCAAAGGAGCTCCTGCATGGCCTGGGGATCGATGGGGCTACCTGGCTGGGCTCCAGCAGGGCTGGCTGACGTGGGGATGGAGGGGGGTGGTTCTGGCTTTGATCTGATCCCCTTCAGCTCTGAGACCACGCAATTGAAATTCCCATCTGGTGGAGGTGCACAGAGATTTTGGCCTCACAAACTCATTTAGCCTGGTCTGTGGAAGTGGCCCCCTCTGATGGCTGTGAGCATCCTCTGTTGTGGCAGAAGGATTTCTAGAAGCAGGGAAATAACAGAACCTTGCAGACAGAGGCTGAGCCCAGGATAAAGGAGAAGGCAGACATCTTGGTGTTTACCTTCCCACAGGAACAGCGATCCTCTTATTCCCTGAAGCTGTTCCCAGCTCTTCTAGACTCCAGGATGGCTCTTCAGCTACTCCACATTCTGCCGTCAAGGTTCTTGGAACCCCCACATGCGCCTGGAGTCTATGGCTCCCTCCTCCTAGCACCTTGTCTGTCCAGCCACTGGAACATGATGGTGCTGGAGGAGGTTTTTGTTCACTTGGCTGCCTCACCATCCCCGTGGACTCCTCAGAAACAAGGACTGCATTGAAGGCTTTACATGAGCCTGTCTCATAGTAGGTCAGCAACTACTCTGCAGCAGGAAGAAAGGGAGGGAAAATGGGGAAAGGAAAGAAAAACAGACAAAAAGAAGGAAAGAAGGATAGAGAGGAGTAAGGAAGGAAGGGAAGAAAGAAAAAAGGGAGAAAAGAATGAAGAAAGGAAGAAAGGAAGGATAGAAGGGAGGGAGGGATATTTGGTGATCTCTTCTCATCTAATGATTCTAAATACTGTGGTAAACAGGCTCCAAGATGGATCCAATGAGCCCCACCTCCTGGTATTCATATCCTGGGGTGTCCCTTCTCAGGGTACCATGTGTGTGTAACTTAATAGAATACAGGAGAAATGATGGTATGTCACTTCCAAGATTAGGTTATAAAAAGGGCTGTGGCTTCTGTCTCTGCTTTTCTCTCTCTCTTGCATCACTCTGGGGGAAGCCCACTGCCATGCTGTGAACACCTCTATGGAGAAGCCCACATGTTGGGTGCTGAGGCTTCTGGCCACCAGCCAACAAGGCACTGAGGGCTTTCAACTCTCAGGTGATGAGCTTGAAGGCAGATTCTCCAGCTCCAGTTGAGCCTTGGCCAACAGCTTGACTGCAACCTTGTAAGGGACCATGACCCAGAACCACCCAGATTCCTGACCTCAGACACTGTTTGGGAAAATAAATGTTATGTTAGGGTGCTAATTTTTGGAGTAACATGTTACTTAGTGCTCAATAACCAATACAAATACCACCTATATGTTGATGGCTCCAAATTTTCATTTCCAATCCAGACCTCCCTGCTAAGCTCCAGAATTGTATATCCAATAGCCTGTGTTATACCTGCTCACTCTCTACATTCCAAAATTGAACTCCTGCTCATTATTCCCAACCTTCCCCACCCACAGTGGGTGGCAGCTCTCACCTGGAAGCCTGCTACAGACTCTTAACTGTTTCCTGCTTCCTCCTGTGATCCCCACTCTCTTTTCCACCCAGCAGCCAGCGATCCCATCACATGTAAATCAGATCATGACAGTCTTCCAAATAAAGCTCACCCATGGCCCTCATTTTCCAGAGAATAAAAGCCAAAGTCCTTAAATAGCCTACAAGGCCCTTTACAAACCCACCCCCTGTTCCTCGCCTTCTCGCTCACATCACTGGAGCCATGCTGGCCTTGGTACTGCTTCTCAAACATGCCAAGAACACTCCCACCCTAGGGCTTTGCACGGCTCTTCTCTCTGCCTGCAACAATCTATCCCAGTTATCTGCAAAGTTCACTCCTTCAGGTTTTTGCTTTAGAGTCACTTCTTGACCACCCTGCTTAAATTTGCAGCCAACCCTCTGAACTCCCAAACCTCATTATTCTGCTCTCTCTTTCTCTTTACATAGCACTTAATACCTTCAAAAAATGCTATATGATATTTTTATGTGTATTGTTTATTGTCTATCTCCCTCCTGCTGGAATGTAAGCTCTATAAGGCCAGGAATTTTTTTTTTTTTTTTTGGTCTATTTTGTTCATTGCTGTATCTCTAGCACCAAGATCAGAGCACCTAGAACCACATGTCTGGCACATGGTGGTATTCAATAAATATTTGTTAAATATAGGAAGGAAGGAGAAAAGAGAGAAGGAAGGAAGGAAGGCAGGGAGAGATGGTGAGAGGGAAGAGTGGAGATGGGGAAGGAGGAGGAAGGACCTCCCTATGAGAGCTCTTGCACTTTGGTTTAAATTGTTGTTCAGCAATGCGTTCTCTCCCTATCAAGACTATAATGTTCTTGAAGGCAGGAGAGGGACTTTCCCCTTGGTACCCAGTGCAGATCCTGCTGGGACTAGGGCACAGGGGATATCTTTGATGGACCTGTCTTTAGCAGGCCAGGGGCCCCTCAGTTTCATTGCTCCCATAATCCAGCAAATCTGGGTATTTTCATTTCTTTGGTTGTTTTCTACCATTCATATCCAATCTCTCTGTCTTTCTCACTTCATGCCTTCTTCTTCAAGACCACTCTACTCTTGCCTCTGCACCGTCTCTCAAATCTAACAGACTACTAGAACATACCATATTTGATGCTTTCCAGAATGTTTTCTCTCTCACACACCATACAATAAATCCCACCTCCTCCAAGAAGCCCTCTTGGACAGCCTAAGAAGAAAGAAGTCAATGATCTCTGCACCCCTGTGTTTGAAGGTTAAACTCGGGAACATCTGGCTTCCTTACTCACAATTAATGTGTATTCTATTGGCTTGAGAAAATGTAGACAGTGCATCTGACCCATTTTTCTTGACTTGCTCATTCACTGTCATGTTGCCTTTCTGATTAAATGTTCTCAGAGGACAAGAAACAGATCTGTTTCCTTCATTATTGATAGTTCCAAGTCCAACTTTGGTAACAAAAAAGGCAAGCATCCTTGTAGACAGGATTGTTCAGTAAGCAGGGCCTTGGTCGATTTTCTCTCCTTTTCCTATTTTACAAATGAGGAAACTGAGACCCAGGAAGAAAAACTGACCTCCATAGGAGTAAAAACCGCCAAACCCTTCCATTTTGACTCACAAAGTAATTGCTAACCATAGACTTGGCTGGTTAAAAACCCAGCCCTATCACTCTTTATTTGAAGGATCTTGGGCAAGTTATTTTTCTCCCCAGCCCCCCAGCTTCAAATTCTTCATCTGAAATACGAGGATGGAAATACTTCTCTCACCGGGTGGTTGGGAAGATTCAATTAGAATGTCACCACGAAACTGAGCCTGTGTACTTAATTCCTTAACTTTTATTCCCATCACATAAACTTCAGACTAGAAAAGGGTAGAAACAAATTACATTTTCAACAAAATCTTTGTCTATTTGTCACATTCAGCTCAAGTTGGAAAAGTTGTCAGAAATAATGGAAGTACGTAAAATAATCTATCCCAGCCTTGTCATTAATAGCAAATGTTATATAGTGCTAGCAAGATCCTTCATCAGCAAACAAAGACTCAGTGATGTTCACTAGACTCGACTGACTATAAAAAGAAAATGGGAACTTGACATTTTGGAAAGATTTCCAAAAACCAGAGCAGAAACAAAAAGAGCTTTCTGGTTGCTTCTTTGTGAAGGATCAGATATCATAACAGATGGGAAAGTGGGCAAGAATTACAGACATGGAACAGACCTCAGGTCTCATTAACCAGCTAATTCATATAACCAGAATGCCTCATTTCCTGAGAATTCCAGTGAATTGAGATTTTATAGGATGCAAATGTTTGGAGGGTATATTTTTTCTTCCCATCAGTGACTGCAAAGTTGCACTGTGGGCAGTGAAGAGTGCATAGGGCTGGGAATAAATGCACCAGGATTTAGAAGCCAGATCTACATTAATCAACACATAAACTAGTCAGTTCCCTCCATAAGTCTCAGGGCCACCATTCACTGAAAGCAGGGTTGGTCTAATGATCTCCGAGGTTCCTAAATCTATAATTCTAAGTATTCCTACTCCATTTTCAATTCTTCACCCAAGTCCCACATCCTCCATAAAACAAGCAGGCTTTAGTTATAGTCCTTACCCAGCTGTTGACCAGCTTGATTGTCCTGGGAAAGTCACTGCAGCTACCTGGACTTTTTTCCCATTGCAATATATTGAATTATGCATCCCAGAAGAAACATGTTCTTAATCTTAATCTCATTGCTGTGGATGTGAACCCACTGTAAACTGGATCATTTGAAGATGTTATTTTCAGTTAAAGTGTGACCAACTGAATCAGGATGGATCTTAATCCTATTACTGGGAGCTTTATAGAGAAGACCACAGGGGGAAGATGGAAAGAGAAGGGAAGGGACATACCTATGTGATGGGAAAGCCAAAGAACCCAAAGATTGCTGGACAGCCAGAATGCTGTCAACCCCAGGAGGATGCAAGCCTTTCAGCTCTGAAACCATGAGACAATATATCCCCATTGTTTAAGCTAACCAATTGTGTGGTATTTGTCATAGCAGGATGGAAAGCAAGACAGTGTTTGGTACTGGAAAGTGGGATGCTGCTATGATAAACTCCTAAAATTGTGGAAACAGTTTTGTAATTGGGTAATGGGTAGAAGCTGGAAGAATTGTGGGGCATTTGATAGAAAAAGCTTAGATTGCTTTGATGAGACTGTTGATAGAAATATAGATGTTAAAGGTACTTCTGGTGAAGCCTTAGAAGGAAACAATGAATGTGTTATTGGAAACTGGAGAAAAGGCCATTCTTGTTATAAAGTAGCAGAGATTTTGGCTGAATCATACATGCCCTAGTGTTGGATTGAAAGTAGAACTTGTAAGTGATGAACTTGGACATTTAGCTGAGGAGATTTCCAAGCTAAATGTGGAAGGTGCAGCCTGGTTTCTCCTTGTAGATTATAGGAAAATGGAAGAGGAAAGAGAAGCTGATGACTGAATCTTAAGCACAAAGGAACCAGTAATTTGCTGATTTGGAAAATTCTGAGCCTATCCAGATAGTGTAATCTGAGACTAAGGCCAGAATTGTCTCTATCAGGGACCTCCATGAGCTTTTGGGAAGTGAGACTTCAGAGGACAGGACTCCATGTGAAGGTTTAATTAAACAACCCTTTGCTTAAGAGGGTGTGGTTGAACATGGATCCAGTCAGCCATTTCAGAGAAGTCAGGATTGGAAATACAGTTATCCAGGAAGGATCTGTGGAAAGTCCTTTTGTCTGATGGCTTGAATCGCCTTTCACTGCACACAAAGCTGACAAGAATTTTGCAAACTTTGTATGAACAGAAGCACTGCTATGCTGGACAGAAAAGGACAGAAAGGACAAATTAAAGGAAGAATGACTTCAAGTGCAGAACCATGGAAGAAGATTCTGGACCATAAAGAGATCCCAGGGCCAAGAGAAAGGGCCCACCCATGTGTATGGAAAGGGCAGGTCTGCCCCTGCACTTGGAGGGGCAGGGCTTCTGTTCCAATATTTGTGGAGAGTTCAGCCTCTACTGTAAAGCTTGGAGAGAGTGGGGTCTATGCCCAGGTGTTTGGGGGGAGTTTGGCTGCAACCATGATGCCTGGAGAGGGTGAGGCCTACACCTAATTTTTGGGCAGAGCAAGACTGTCACTCCAGTGCTCAGAGATGGTAGAGCTAGGCCCCAGCATTCAAAAGAGCATGGCCAGCGCACAAGTGTTTGGAAAGGGTGGGGATCCCTCTCCAGCAGGCACAGGGGAGAAAACATTGATACATAGAAGATTATCAGACCTTGACATCTAATGGAGATTGTCCTGTTGGGTTTTGGACTTGCTTGGGACCCATGGCCCCTGTTTTGCTTCCAATTTCTCCCTTCTGGAATGGAAATGTTTAACCTTCTCTTGTTGTAAATCCCAAGAGTCCCTAACAGTCCAAGACCTGAAACAAGGGTGTTTCTTTTTTTCCCCTTTCTTCATGATTTGGGTTTTTGGGCATGGCATTTTTTGTTTTATAAACTTGTGGAGTCAGATTTAGTTATTAGAAAAGGTGGCATACTCAGTAACAGATTGCCCTGGGTGAGATTAGCTCCTTGCTCTAGACTCATGGGTAGTATGGTAGTTTGAGATTGTATGGACACCAGAAAAGATCATGTCCTTAGAGCTAATCCATTCCTGTGGGTGTGAACCTACTGGCGGTGGGACTTTTGATTAAATCATTTTAGTCAAGGGCATTTGATTAGGTTACTTCAGTAAGGTGTGCCAGAAGCTGAAAGCAACAAAACCTGGAAGAAAAGGATGAAGCCCTGATTTGGACATTTTCATGGCCTCAGAACTATAAACTTATAAGCTAATAAATCCCCATTGTAAAAGCCAACTCATTTCTGGTAAATTGCCTTGGCAGCCTTTCGCAAACTAAAACAGTTGGCATCAACTGACCTCTCAAGAAGCCCATTTTTTACCTTGGCCTCTGGGCTCTGAATAAAAGGAAGGTGATTTCCAATGAATTCTCCTTCATCAGGGGCAATGCATAATCAAATACATTAATTTGTATAGACTTTGAAATTGATCATGTAAAATGAGTAGAGTTACCAATTTTCAAAGGACATATCTGAACTTGTAGAAACAACTGTGAGGCAGAACACTTGGAGCTCCTCTGGCTGCGGTAACTGAATGCTTTACCTTACCAAGAAAAATGCCAAAATGGTATTTCAGTGCCTCACTTATTCAGAAGCTAGTTTAGTAGAGACTCAATTCCTTGAACCCTATATGCAAGTAAAAAAAAAAACCCAGCAAACAAAAAATCAAACAAACAAACAAACAAAAACAACCCTATTTCTGTGGGAAATAGCTTCCCACAGAATTTTTGCAATAAAGCAAGCCCAGGTACCTTTCTCTCTCCTTTGGCTTTCATGAAGCACTTTATTGACTCCTCTATGACACATAGTCCCAACACTTTTAGACACAGATGGTTGTCTAGGCTATAGTAGACTATACATGGTGAATTAGAACTGAAAGTGGGTTATGAGAGGTATTGGTATTAGGAAGAAATGAAGTTGATAGTATGAGATGAAAAAGAAAAACTGTCTAGACTCAACGTGAAAACACAGTAACACAGGGACATTTTTATATTGGGGCAGGTAGCTTCATGTAACTCCCCATCTGATGAGATTATTACACTGTTCAATTATGGGTTATGTAGAAAAGGCTCCATTCTATTTCAGTAGTCTCTGTTTAAGAAAGTAGAGAGGAAATAGTCTTTTGTCATGAAGACTGTCAACAAAAATTGTTCAACTTAAAAAAAAAAAAAAACCTTATTACTGATGAAACTCATTTGAGGGTAGGAACCTTGATTTGAATCTCCAAGCACCTAGCACAGTGCCTGGTACACAGCCGATGTTCAATAAACACTTGAAGAATGACTGAAAAGAAAAAATGTTTGAGGGGCTATGTTTTTAAGTTCTGGAAACTTTACTTATGTGCATCATCATATTTTCTAATGATTCACTAAACAAAAATCTTTATGGAACACCTACTGACCCAGGCAGGCAGGGTCTGGAATCCCAGGGAGTGGTGCTGGATCAAGAACACCTCCTTGCAATAGTGTGAACCAACCTGGTGCCTGGCTCTGAAGCCTGAGCATACCTTGGAACCCCAGTAGCTTTAGGCCCATGAGAAATCAAGGGCCATAAAGAAGTCCACTGCAGGGACCCTTCTACTTTATACTCTCAGGATCAAAGCCAGTCAGGGAGAGGTTCCATGCAGGACCGGTGTGCTGAAGAGAATATGTGGGGTAGTTATTTCACCCCACCTTCCTACACTTTGGGCTCGTCTGTCAAGTCAAAACTCCTTTTCTCTCGCTGGCCTTAAGTCGTAAGGTTTCTTAACAGCATAATGGTTAAGAAATTCCCATGTTGGGTCATAGGAGCCACACCTTATGCCTCTTAGATCCCCCCCAACTCCCATGGTTGGGTCAATAAATGGCCAAACAACAAATGAGAAAGTGGCCTATAGTCAGATAACTGCCTTTTTTGTTTTTAAAATATTTTACTGTGTAAAAGGCTAAATAGCTGTTTTGACTATGTTCATTTCTCCCTACACTGATTTTGTTCCAGTTATTTATTGCTGCCTAGCAAACTACCCAAAATGAAGGTTTATTACTTTTCATGATTCTGTGGGTGAGGAGTTTGGGCAGGGCTTGGCCGAGGGGCTCGTGCTCCCTGTAGCATCAGCTGGAGTTGCCCACCTGGCTGCACCCAGGTGGTGGCTGGGCTTGGCTGGGAGGAGCACGAGGGCTTGACTTGGCTGTTTGGTGCCCGGTTCTCCTCCATGGGGCCTCTCTCCCCATGTCATAGCTAATCATTCAGAAGTCGAGCTTTATATCATGGCTCCCCAGAGAAGCTGTTCGTCTAGGCCTGGAACTGACATCATGTTTACCTCAGTCCATTGGTCAAAGAAAGTTGCAAAGCCAGTCCCAGAGGAGGTAAAATGGCCACGACATCTTGATGGGAGGGAAGGGAAGATTTGATGGCAGCTGTCCTTGGAGGCTATCCACCACAGAGTTACTGTTGGCTTGTTTTTTGTTGTTGCTGTTGTTTTTTCAGTTAATTGAATAGATTTTGAGGCTCTAAGTAACTTAATTTCTAGGTCAAAGGCTTATTCATCTTGGTGTCTTCAATGTCTTCCATGGTTCTGGTTCTGGGTTTGAGGTTCAAATGGAGCCAGTCAGATTTTGGCTAAAATGAAACTGTGTGTGTTTGCATGTGTTTGTTTTAATTGGCAGTGGAAGGATGGGGTTCCCCTTGGCTGCACGATTGATTTGTTAATATAATACTCTGACATAAAATAGAGATGTATGTGATTTGTGACCATGTGGGTTAAGCTTTCCCAGGTAGCGTGGATGCGCCAGGGCCCCAGCCCAGGGAAGGTGATTGATATGAGATGGCAGTGGGTCTTTTTCAGCAACATGAATTTTGAAGTCAAATTTAAAACCACAGGGCTCTTATTGAGGGTTTAATGGCAGCTTTCAATGGCTGCCTCTTTGTTTTCCTCCCAAACAATCCTGTCCCTTCCATATAAAAATATACCTTTTGGGAGGGAGTCCTGGATGTTTCTAAAATCAGAACGTCTCTACATATAGACACAGAAAGACTGATGAAGTCTACACACTCACATACACAGAGGTTTTTGGTTTGATTACAGGACAATGCTCCCTGGAGCAGTGTCAAAATCCTACCTCAATAAGCAAATTTTCTTTTCTTGGAAAGAGCAAGTTGATTTAGCCACAAGAATAACTTTCTATGAGAAAAGTTTTGGGTGGTGAAGAGTCCTGAATTATAACCATTCATATCTGTATATCAATTTACAGGTTTTCAAAGTACTTTTGCATATATTAACACATTTAATCCTTACAATCCTATGACAGACATTGCTATGTCTATTTTACAACTGAAGAAATAGACAGGGAGAATAAGTGACTTGCCCAAGCAGACACACCTGCTAGAAGTGTTAGGGTTAGAACTGAACCCAATGTTTTGGACTTCAAATGTCCTGTTCCTTCCATATCATGGGTTTTAGACTTCAAATGCCATGTTCTTTCCATATGAAAACAACTTATATTTATATTTTTTTCTCAAAATATTATCTTTCTTCTTGTGAATAAATTGAATAGATTAAGGTATGAGTTTGGTAATTTAAGTAAGTCTATTGCTACTACTAATTTTAGGGGAAGGCTTGCTTTCTTGTTTTTCTCTTAAGCTTTCTATAATACCATTCACATCATCAACAACAAATAAAACACTTAAGGGGGTTTGCTGTTCATATTTTTTGAGATGAAAAATGGTATCATAAAGGTGACTTTACTCCTAATTATCTGAAGTCTTGGATTTGCCAGTTTTGTCTCATTAACTGAGAGATACCATCTAAGGATTCAGGATCCTATTGCTCAATAGAACCTCAGTAAACCTGCCACCCAGCTTCTATCACCAGGACAGGAATCTTCTAAATTCTCTTGGACAGAGAGCCAAATTTCCTTTCATGAAAGATTCTTGGGAAGAGATACTAGAAGATCTCAGGTCTGTCATTTATGAGCTGTTTGAGCTTGAGTAAACCATGCCCCTCTCTGGGCCTTACTTTCCTTGTCTATAAAATGCAGACTTTGGTAGATTATTTCTGATGCTTGTAGTTCTGACATTCTATATTTCCAACTTTTCATTGTTATCCATCCAATGTCTACTATTCTGATTTTCAAGAATTTTCTTCTTGTCCAATTCTTCCTCATTATAATTAAATTCTGTTTCTTAGCTCCCTGCTCGCCTTTAAAATCCCTGCTCCAGATTATTATAAAAGCCATCTTGCCTCTCCACAATGTATTCCCCCTCCTCCTACAATGTGGATTTTTTGTTCCAGCTTAGTTAATCTACCCTCAGCCTCAGCCAACTTTATGGCTCAGTTCACAAATTTTAGACACCCTTTGATCTTTTGTTGACCCCATCGAGTTCATTCCAATATCTCTTCTTATCTGAAGCACTAGCTTGGCCCTCATGCTCTTTATTTACTGGATTTTCTGGTTAATATCTTTATCTTTCTAGTAAATTACAAGCTACTTGACACATATCATGCGATTCTTTCTTCTGTGTCTCTTCAGTGCCAAGCCCAGTTTGTCTGGGTCTACTGACTGATGGTGATGTCTTGAACCTGCCCCCTCACTGCTTAGACACAAGAATCAGCATTTTGCTGCAGCATCAAGACATTCTGACAACGACTTCTGGTCATGTCACACATGGTTCTCTCAGATTACACCAGCAAAGAATTTTTTTTCATTCCCTTCAGCTGGATGGGAAATATCCATGACTATAAACCATGAGGGGTCACTGTTGGGAAAAGAATGGCTGTGCAGGCAAAGATACAATACACTAAAGACCCACCCTGCAGAAACCAAATACAGCTGTGATTTAAACTAATTTTCTCTGAAGCTGTCCCTCACATGGAGACCTTCTCAACATCTTGCTGCCTTCTCTCTTTACTTAACCAAGTAAAGTGATGTTTATATCATTTAGCATTTTACATTTTCCTGTATTTAGCTTACAAATAACCTCCAAGCTAGCGGGTTGACTTTGAAGATAATTTGTTGCAGTATTTAAGAGCCCTAACATGCACCTTGACTTCCATCCTGTGCCAGGGGATACCTAAAAACAAAATGGCTGCCACCAGCCACTTTATGAGTGGCACATCTTCTGAAAACTTGCATTTGTACAGCTGTGAATGTGGAGTTTCTTTTGCATTGGCTGTGTTCATGAGCCACAATTCATCTGGGACACTATCAGAAAATATACTCCTGCTCTTAGGAGCCTCATTTAAAATGTGCAAATAATTCTTAAGCAGATTTACAAAATGCTAATTGAAATGCACAGCAAATAGGTCAGTTATGTTTGTGAGCATTTTGAAACCATCATGGGTGATATAAGCATTTTTTTTTTTTTTTTTTTTTTTTTATCACCAGTACTCAATAGAAGACACTCTTGTGTCTGAGCCCAGGACTTTGGCACACATACATTGCAAGTCAAAGGAGTTAATAACCAGTAATAAAGGGAAATGGAGCCAAGGTATATCTAAGCTGCATGTCCCGAGGAAGCTGGGACATTCCTCAAGTCATGGAGGCTAGACTGTGCAGGCAGCACTGTAATCATTCATTACAAACCTGATTCATCCTGACCCTTCCCTGGAGAGGGAGACTGGGAGAAAGAATGCCAGATCCAACGGAATCCTTGTTTCACTTGCTTATTTCTATGATTAACTGCAAGTTACTCTGTTTACTTCATTACCAATAGAAAGCACATTTAAAGAACCACCAGGTAGGACAAAGGGAGAGTTTAAAGGATGGGGAGGCACAGAAGGATTATTAGTTTATGACATTTCACCCTGATAATAAGGAAGCTCTTCTCTCTTTCCCTCTCTTTCCTCTCACCACCCTCCTTACATACACTCAGTTGTCTGCCTTGGAATTTCCAAATCATTTCCATCTTTGGTGACCATGTATGGTGATAAGACAGATTGATGCTATAAGTCTTCTGCATTAGTCCTACCAGAAATCCCATTGAGTTCTGAGAAAAGCATTCCTTTAATCTTAGTGCCAGGATCAGGACAAAGGGAAGAGGACTCTCATCTCAAGGCTGGGTAGGGGGTTAGGGGCCGAGCCAAAATGTGGGAAAAAGACTTTCAGCTCTAGAAGAAGGAGGAATAACATTAACCATGTCACATAAACTCCTAATGTCTAATATTATTTAAAAACATTTTACATATATTTTCTAATTTGGTCATTGGAAAATCCTGCATGGTAAGGCTGAGTCCATTGCTCCCAGTTTGAAAAACAGAAAATTCTGAAATGCTGAGGAATCAGGTGACTTGCCCCAATACACCTCATGGCATATGTATATTCTATACCAGAAATCACTTGTTTGATGCCATGCACTGGTCCAAGCCAGCCAGCTTGACGTGATGGCATTTGATGTGGCTCTGGGAGCTTCTGGGAAACCAGATGGGGAGGCAGACAGCACTCGAGACCAGGTTCTCTTCTTAGTTCTGCTACATATTTGGGTAAGGCTCTCTGAGCTTTCTCAGCCCAGGTTTCTCTAGGTGTGAATTAGTAGTGGGGATGGGGTGGGGGCAATCATGTCCATCCTTGGGCTTCCAGGGAAGGTGATGGGATCAGAGGGAAGGGGCTCAACAATCCTTCAGCACCCACATCTGGTGCAAGCACTCTAATGCTTTCTCCCATTTGATCCTGACAACAGTACTTGGAAGTAAATATTATCTCTGTTTTATAGATGAGGAAATGGATCTCAAAATTTTAAGTAACTTGTTCAAGGTATGAGCTTTAATAAGTGTCAGAAGCTCAGATTCCAATCTAAGTCTTGTGCTGTTTTCACTGAATACTGTAGTCTTAAATGAGATTCTGACTGTGATAGTTCTTTGGATAGTTATCCTAATGTACAAAGAGCCAGCTGGTGTTTGAAGTCTTGGTGTGTGTGTGTGTGTGTGTGTGTGTGTATGAGACCAGGGCGAGATAGAAGAGGACCCAGAGCTCTCTGATAATTGTGGCACGGCTGGACAAAGCTCCTACATTCCTAAATCTTTAGCTCCGATTATATCTGTTACAGATGTTCCAGTTTCCTCCTTTTATTTACTTATTAAACAAATATTTACTGTCCATCTACCAATGGCCATGGAGCTGAGGATGCAGAGTGGAAGACTGAGGAGTAAAGAGGCAATCACAGTAGATAAGAGTGCTCAGAGAACCTTGCCCAAATATGTAAAGGGCTCTAAGAGAAGAAATACAGAGAAATTGAAGGGATTTAGAATCTAGAAGGGGCATAGAGTCCAAGATGGGGGAGCAGTGGAAAATGACACAAGGCTGGAGAGCTAGGAAAGGTGTGATGAGATGTGCAGGTGCAGGGAAAATGGCTGGAGCCAGGTGTTGCCCTTGGGATCTCAGGCACTACCCTGGGCATTGCCTTTGCCATTCTGAAGAACCAGCTAGAAAGCCAGTTCTATACTTTTCAGTTTAGGAACTACTTGGAACAGAGTGAATGTCAAACTACCAGAAGCCATTTGCCTTTCCTGGCCTGCAAACTCATGGCCCTCACCAGTCACAACCTGGGTCTAACCCTGGCTACCCCTCTGTGAGACCCCAGCTGGGTCCACATCCCACATCCCTCTCTCCAGCTTCACAGGCCCTATAGGACTCTAGAGAAAGGGGGCTTGCTGGGAGAGTCCAGCTGCAATCAAGGATGGGCCATCATGGGAAGTGGCTGTGGCTCAATCATTAGGGCTCCCGTTTACCATATGAGAGGCCCTGGGTTCGGTTCCCGGGGCCTCCTGGTGAAGGCAAGCCCGCCCGCACGGCGTGGTTAGCTGACCCAGCGAGCACAAGCAGCCAGGGGGGGATAAATGAATGAATGAATAAATAAAATCTTTAAAAAAAAAAAAAAAAAAAAAAAAAAGGATGGGCCATCAGAACTGCTAAAACCTACACCACACAAATGAGCATTTAATTCCACACTGACCTTGCTCTTCACCAGTGGTCTGAGTATTCTTTGCTGTCCACATTAGATTTAGACTCCTTGAAGACAGGGGCTTTGTTTCATCTCCTGCTCTTCTATTTCCACAGTGACTCACACAGATCTGGGTGCAGTATAGGCATTTCTTGTAGCTGCTGGAAAGCCACTCTGAGTTATAAGCTTCACTTAGGGCCACAGAATCATGGCATGCAGGGGCTGGCAGGACCATGGTTCCTTTATCCATTTTACAGATGGAGAAACTGATGCCAGAGAAGGCAGCTGATTCATTTGAGGGCTTAGCATAGTGAAGTCTACACCTGTGTGTTTTCATTTCCACCAAGACAGCACTTCCTACATCAGAATTCTGAAGGGAAGAGCAATGCCAAAGTCACAAGTGTTTCTGTTGGCTGCCCTGTGTAGACATAAAGGGGCTGGATGAGGAACTGAAGTCAGTGGGCCTTGCCTCCCATAGGAGAACAGGATGCTCTGAGCTCCCCTGCCAATCTTTCATCTCATCTTGGTTCCTGCTGGTTTGGTCCCACTCTGGGTCAAGTGCACATCTCTTTATTGCCTTTGTTTCTCTTCTTCCCACCCTCTTCAGGTCCTGCTGGGTCTTCAGGGTCCACTTGATTTCAGTGAAATGCCATTTATTTATTGAGGGCCTTATGAATGCAAGGTATTGTGTAGCCAGACACTTGCTGGGGAAATTGAGGACACTAAAGTGATAAAACATACTCTCCACTCAAGGCTCAAGGAGAAGACAGATTCATAAACGATTAGGACCTTTCCATCCAAGGCTGAGAATAATAGTAGTGAGAATCAGTTATTGAGCACCTGCAAAGTACCTGACTCTGTGCCAGGCACTTTATGTTGTTTTTGCCGATCCTCAAATGGCCAGAAAAGACAGGTATTTGATGCAGCCCAGTGTATGCAAAAGATTTCCAGTTTTGTAGTCAGTCTAAGGTTAATTTCCAACTCTATTCCCTTATGAATGACATGTCTTTGTGCAAATTACATAACCTTTTTGCATCTCTTGTCTGGGAGAATAACAAAACCATTTTAAATGAAAAGTTGTACACAAAGGGCCAAGAGTTGTATAAGTGCTTTATAAATGATGGTAGAGAACTTGGAGGTTCCAGGAAAAGCAGAATGGTGCCCACCTGTGAAGGAAATCCTCATTGGAGGTACAGGCAACATGCCATGCCAGAACAGAGGCAGACATGGATTGGGGAAGGCTCCAAGCAAGAAGCATCATTTGAGCCAGATCTCTAAGGGCAGGGAGGATTTGGTGTGTGTGTGTGGGGGTGGGAAATAGAGAATGGTGACTGGCAAGGGGATCTGATTGCTGCTGCCCACAATTACCTGTCTTCATGATTCTACCCACATCTGCAGGTGTCTGGGCTTGACTATCAGAATCAGCATCATTTTAGAGGCTGGAGGTACTTTCTTGACATTTTCTCCCTTTATTTAACCCTTTTTAAAAATTGTGTGTAAATTACAATCCTTGGCTTGGAAAGTGGAGAGACCCCCAAGTTTCCCATTACCTAGTGGCCCAAGTAGATCACAGCCAGCTGCAGACCATCCATGAAATCCTGGTAAGTCCTTGGACTCCTCCTAACTTGAACCTTGAATAAATCAGTTGTGTGTTTTTTTTTTTTTTTGGTTGCTTGTGAGCAAAGCCTCAGTGTACACTGCACTGGAATTTAGCAGTGATGAGAACCTCAAGCAACCGAGATTGTCTATGCCAGGCATCCTTAACAGAATGCTTCTGAATTCTATTGCCCAAGGCAATGGGGTATGCTATTGAGTGATATGATTTTCCAATAATCTACATGCCAGGAAAATCAGATGAGAACCTGAGGAAAGTAAATGAGCAAACAAACAAAAATCCCCACACAGCAAACAACAGCCACAAGCACAGTGAAAACTCAACAAATACTTGTGGTCTAGAAAGAAAGAATGAATGAATACATGAATGGAATTTCTCCAAGAAAGTCCTATTACCAAAACCATCAGCTTATTTTAGAGAATGATGGAGAGCTAAGTCTGTTTCCTGGGAGCCGTCAGTGCAGAATTAAGTGTGCTTTGTGATGCTTCCATTCTGGGCAGTGAATTATGTAGGGCTGTCCCTGCCCCAAGCTCAGGGCCATTTAAAGCAGAGGGAAAGAGAGGGACTGAAGGATGCAGCCAGGAAGTGGCTACACCTAAATGGCCGGGTTAAAATTCATCCTGGTCTGAAATGTTAAAGTAAGACTGCTAAGGCTACCTTCCTGAGTTTATCCCTGCAAGCTAGACATTTTCTCATGAGCTCACGGTGTTTATGCTTCAAGGCCTTAGCTGCTTTGAATGATGTATTAGTCAGCCAAAGGGGTGCTGATGCAAAGTACCAGAAATCTGTTGGCTTTTATAAAGGGTATTTGTTTGGGGTGGAAGTTTACAGTTACAAGGCTCTAAAGAGTCCAACTCAAGTTTGCTTCCTCATCAAAGTCTGTTGTCATGCATTGAAGCAAGATGGTGAGCAATTTCTCCTCGTCTTTCCTTCTGTCTTCCTCTTAAGGCTCCGTAGGTCCAACTTCTTCTGATCTCAGCTGTAGGCTGACATAAGGCTCGTCTCTCAGGGCTTCTCAGCTGCTCTGGTCTCTTCATAAGGTTAGCTGTAAACTATCAGGTGAATGGCTCATCTCTCCCCGGGGCTCCAGGATCAAAACTGACAAAGTTCTCTCTTCTTCTTCTGTATCTTCTTCTGTGTGTCTTCTTGAGTGAGTGTCTGTTTCTATCAACTGACCCAGGGGGCAGGGACTTAACCTGAGTTATACTCTACTGATGTGGTCAAATCAAAGCCCTAATCTTAACATAATTTAATCAAAGACATCTCAGCTGAATCTAATATAATCAAAGGGGATCACACCCAGAGGAACTGACCAGTTTATGAACATAATCCATATCTCTTTTTGGAATTCATAAATAATATATGGCCAAAGGCAGGAAATGCTTCCTTTACATAACACATCATACCCAGAACATAATGATGTTGGCATTTCTGCAGCACTTTATACCTCATAAGGTACTTTAGAATCTGTACTGCCATTAGAAACCCATAATAACCCTATGAGTAAGATTGTTGTTTCCATTGATAAGATGTGCAAACTGAAGTTCAGTACAGGTAAATGACTGTACTGAACTTGACTCAGGGTTGAGTAGACAAGGCAGGATTGGAACCCGTGTCTCCTGGTTCCCAGTCCAACTATCTTTCCTCCATGACAAGTTTCCCTCAAATGAGGCATCTACCCAATGAGAGAACAAGATGCTTAGGCCAGTTACCCCAGAGAATGCTATCTGCATTCTAAAAATGTTTCTGCTTCTTATCCAGCAGGCTCACATATCTGCTCCTTCCTCTCTCAATTTGACTCTGGGAATGTTTCCTAGAGTGAGGTCCCCAGATTCACCTGATTGTTACAAATTCAAATTTGGGAACCCAACTATGGAGATTCTGATTCCATAGGAAACTATGGCATTTTGACACATTACCAGGTGATATTATTAACCATGAAAGGTAATTGAAAAAAGTAGAGAAGAGAAGAAATAGAAAAGAAAAAAGAAACATGCTTACTTTTCAGTAGTCATTTCCAAGGTTATTATGCCTATCTTAAATGTCCTCTCTGTTTTCTTGTTTTTCCCAATCCTTCCAAGCTTTTTCTAACCCTCTGTCCTGCTCTAATCTCTCTGGGTCCTGAGCTATATCATACTTAACTCACTACATATATAATGAGGGTCTAGCATGTATGGTTCTTTGCCCCTAAACCAGCTGTGTATGCTCTGAGGGTGACTTCTCCTAAATGCCCAATAGTCCTTGGCACAATGCTGGTGACTGGAAAAAGGTTTTAGCCATCACCTGGGAATGAGTCATTCAATCCTGATGGACTCTGCCTAGGACTTCTACCCTCCATCTGTGTGGACAATCAAGATGTGGTTGTTACAGAAACAAAGCCCATCATCGAAAAGGCACTGAGTCCCTACCAGGTGTAAAAACCTCAACTAAAATGTCAAATACTCCCTTAAAAAATCTGGGTGGGAGTGACATCATCAACATGGTGATGTAAGACATCCCTTGGAAAAGTTTCCTCTCAGAATTAGCTAATAGGTCAAGTTTCACTTGTTTGGTACTCTGGAGGATGATAGAGGCTGAACTGGAGAAGGACTCCACAAATGCTGGATTGAATTAAAGAAAAGTAATCTCCAAGATCAGGTAGGAGATTTTCTTCCAAGACATGCCAGTCCGGGTCCCTCCTCCTCACTCAGTCCTCTGCAGCTTGGAAGTTGTGAAGAGGCAACATGGCCTGTGTCCCTCCTGCTGTGGATGCATACTATAGAGATACTCATAGCAGCCAGTTGAGCCTCATGCATATCCAGGCACAGGGACCCAAGTCCACAGAGACCTATGCTGGAACACAAACAACTAAGGAGTGCAGCATACCAAAGGGCCTTGGGAGTGGGGGGTGGCTTAAAAAAAAGGGAGACTGCAGCAGAACTGTTGACAAGAGGTGCTTGCAGTCAATCCAGTTTCTGTTGGCTGGGCCACCTATATTCCAAGTGGACTTTTCTGAATTAACCCACCTTTATGGATTGACCCCACCTGGGTCCCTGGGGCAGGATATCCTAATGGGGAAGAAACCAGAGGAAGGAATGCCTCACAGAAAAAAAAAAAAAAAAAAGGAAAACTGAACTCCTGTAAAAGAGGATGGGTCCCAGAACTAAAATGTGTAAGAAAAAGGAGGCACTGAGTGATGGAGAGAACTTAAACAAATCATAGGAGCTGGGGTGAAAATTCTGCATAAAAACAAATAGAACAGATCAAGATTCTAGGGGAAGGAACATCAGAAAAGAAGCTTTCTCCTGGAAGTGAAACAATTTCCTAAAAAGAACAATCTTTAAAACTGTACCACATATACTAGGCAAGAATCAGATGAATATGAGCTGAGGAAATCTGAACAGTTAAACATGGGCTACTCCAAGGGTCAAGAAAAAATTGGACCAAGCATTAAAGAAGAGCCTTAATATAATGCCAATCAACAATAAGATCCTAGACAAGAGTGAGAAACTGGTATTCAGAGTTAACTCATCAAGATAATTAGACGCCTAGATATCAGCAAAAAATTACAAGTCATACTAAGAAGGAGGAAGATATGGCTCAGGGAAGGGAACAAATAAAACTTCAATGAAGATGTGGAGTTGGGAAAAACTAATCAAAGACATTCAAACAAATCTCCTAAATCAATTCAAAGAGATAAAGGAAAATATGGATATAGAGCTAAAGGATATTAAGAAGACAATATGTTAGCATAAAGAAGATTCTGAAAGTTTTAAAGGAAACATAACCGGAATTATGGGGATAAAATTCACAATAATGGAGATTAAAAATACACTAAAGAAGGAATTGTGGGAAGATGGCATCAGAGTAGGCAAGCAAGGCTCAACTCTTTCACAAAAACAATGGAGAAAGAGCCAGAAGCTATCCAAGGCACCTACTTTGGGGGTCAGCAGACCAGGACTGTGCTACACAACTCCCAGGAGGGTGAGGGACAGAGAGACGAAGAACCCAAAACAACAAACGTGAGTTACCAAACACCTGTGGTGGCTGGGAAGGACTCCCTTCACCCACCTGAAGATATGAGCTGGGGTAAAACCCCTGGCTCACTGTAGATGACTGAAAGGGGAACAGACATCTTTCTCCCTGTCAGCTGTTATAAAGGAAAAGGGAAGGAGAGTTGGGGGGGCTTTTCTTTAGTGAATTCAGCCAGCAAAGCCCACTTTGAATCTCAGCTCTTGCCAGACCAAAACACAGGAAAGTGGACAATGAAACAACTCCATGGAAAGGTGCACCAATAAGCACCATTGGCTGGCTGGCCTGGAAATTGCTTGGGAAAAAACAGCTTTTGGTTCTCTCTGTACCCTAACTCCTGGGGGAAAATTTGCACCCATTAGTGAGTCCCTGGCCTGATTTTGATAACTTAAGCAGGGCAATTTTAAAGACTTAGAATAAGTTGAACCAAATATAAAGAAGAGCTGTGAGGGAAAAAAAAAAAAAAAAAAAAAAAGTAGGCAAAAGAAAGAATTTGACCATCAGAGTAAATTCACCAATATTCAGATGCCTAGACATCATCAAAAAATTACAAGCCATACTAGGAAACAGAAAGAGATGGCCCTGCCAAAGGAACCAAACAAACATCCTGATGATATATAGGATTTAATACAATTAAGCAATGATAATCATACAATTCTCCTAAATCAATTCAAAGAATTGAAAGAAAATATGACAGAAGAGATAAATGATATTAAGAAGACACTGGGTGAGCATAAAGAGCAATTTGAAAGCCTGCAAAGAAAAGTAACAGACCTTTTGAGAATGAAAGACATGATGGATGAGATTAAAAATACATTAGAGGCACATAATTAGGAAATGGATGTGGCACAAGCAGTTGAATGCCTGCTTCCCACATGGGAGGTTTGGGGTTCAGTCTGCAGTGCCTCCTAAACACAAAAAAGCAAACAACAAGCAAACAAACTAAAAAAGCTACTTAGAGGAGCTGATGTAGCTCAGTGGTTGAGCACCAGCTTCCCACATACAAGGCTCAGGGTTCAATTCCTGGCCCCAGTACCTCAAAATAAATAAATAAATAAATAAATAAATAAATAAATAATAATACATTAGAGGCACATATGTGCAGATTTGAATTGATTGAAGACAGAATTAGCAATTTTGAAGACAGAATATCTGAACTGGAAAAGACAGGAGAACAGAAAGAGAAGAGAATAGAAAAAAATGGAACAGAGTCTCAGGGACTTGAATGACATACGCATTATCGGTGTCCCAGAAGAAGAGAATGGAAAAGGGCCAGAAAGAATATTTGAGGAAATAATGACCAAATCTTCCTAACCCTTATGAAAGACATAAATATCAGTATTTAAGCACACCACATCCCAAATGGAATAAATCCGAATAGACCTACCCCAAAACACCTATTATTCAGAATGTCAAATATCAGAGATAAAGAGAAGATTCTGAAAACAGCAAGAGAAAAGCAAAGCATCACATACAAGGGATAAGATTAAGTGCCGACCTCTCATCAGAAACCATGAAGGTGAGAAGAAAGTGGTATGACACGTTTAAGGCACCAAAAGTGAAAACTGCCAGTCAATAATTCTATATCCAGCAAAACTGTCCTTCAGAAATGAGGGTGAGTTCAAAGTCTTCACAGACAAACAAAACTGATAGAATATGTTGCCAAAAGATCAGAATTACAGGAGATACTAAAGGGAGTACTGCAGCCTGAAGGAAAAAAACAAGGGCAAGAGATTTGGAGAAGAGTGTAGAAATGAAGATTATTAGGAAGGGTAAATTAAAGGGTAAAAAATCAGACAATAGTACAATATGAGATCAGACAGCCAAAGGACAAAATGGATGAAGTAAGTAATGCCTATACAGTAATAATATAGAATGCTAATGGCTTAAATTCCCCAATCAAAAGTCATAAACTAATAGAATGGATGAAAAAAAAATGAGCCATTTATATGTTCCCTATAACAGACTCACCTCAGATATAAGGACACAACCAGGTTAAAAGTGAAAGGTTGAAAAAGATACTCCACACTAATAGTACCACCCAGAAAGAGCTGGAGTGGTGATACTAATATCAGACAAAATAGATTTTCTTTTTTCTTTTTTTTAAATTCAATTAATGTTCAAAATAGATTTTAAATGAAAAACTTTATAAGGGATGAAGAAGATCATCATCTATTAATAAAAGGAGCAAGTCACCAAGAATAAATAACTTTATTAAATATTTATGCACCTAACCTGAGTGCCCCAAGATACATGAGGCACACAGTGGCAAAACTGAAGGGAGAAATAGATGTCTCTACAATAATAGTTGGAGACTTCAATACACCACTCTATTGGATAGAACATCTGGACAGAGGATGAATAAAGTAACAGAAAGTTAGAATAATATGATAAATGAATAGACCTAACAGACATCTACAGAGCATTGCACCCCCAAATAGCAGGATATACATTCTTTTCAAGTACTCATGTATCCTTCTCCAAGACAGACCATATCTTGGGTCACAAGACTAGTCTCAATAAATTTAAAAAGATTGAAATTCTACAAAACAGTTTCTCTGATCATAATGGAATGAAGTTGGAAATCAATAATGGATGGAAAAAGGGGAAATTCATAAATATATGGAGAGTAAACAATACACTTAAATAATCAGTGGGTCGAAGAAGAAATTGCAAGAGAATTCAGCAAATATCTTGAGACGAATGAAAATGAGAACACAACATATCAAAACCTATGGGACACTACAAAGGCAGTGCTGAAAGGGAAACTTATAGGCCTTAATGCTTATTGTAAAAAAGAACTAAAATTGAGGATCTAACTGAACACCTGGAGGAACTAGAAAAAGAACAGCAATCTAAATCCAAACCAAGCTGAAGGAAAGAATTAGTAAAGATCAGAGCATAAATAAATGAAAATGAGAACAACACCAAAAAAAAAAAAAAAAAAAAATCAACAAAACCGAAAGTTGGCACTTTGAGAATGTAACAAAATTGACAAATTAGCTAGACTGACAAAGGAAAAAAGAAGGAAAATGCAAATAAAATAGAAATGAGAGGGGGGACATTACCACTGATCCCTCAGAAATAAGAATGATCATAAGAGGATACTGTGAACAACAGTATGCCAAAAAACTAGACAATGTAGACGAGATGGACAAATTCTTAGAAACACACGAACCACCTACACTGACCCTAGAAGAAACAGAAGATCTCAACAAATGAATCGTAAGTGAAGAGATTGAAACAGTCATCAAAAATCTCCCAAAGATGAAAAGCTTGGAACCAGATGGCTTCACAGGTGAATTCTACCAATCATTCAAAGATATCTAATACCAATCTTGCTCAAGCTCTTCCAAAAAATTGAACAGGAAAGAATGTTACCAAACTCATTCTATGAAGCCAACATCACCCTAATACCAAAAACCAGATAAAGATACTACAAAAAAAGAAAATTACAGACCAATATCTCTAATGAATATAGATGCAAAAATCCTCAACAAAATACTTGCAAGTGAAAAAAGCACATTAAAACAATTATTCATCACAATCAAGTGAGTTTTATCCCAGGTATGGTAGAAAAGGATTTTTCAACACAAGAAAATCAATTAGTATAATGAACCACACTGATAAATTGAAGAAGAAAAATCACACGATCCTCTCAATTGATGCAGAAAAGTCATCTGACAAAATGTAGTACCCTTTCTTGATAAAAACACTCCAAAAGATAGGAATAGAAGGAGGCTTTCTCCATATGGTAAAGTGCATATGTGAAAAACCTAGAGCTACCATTGTACTTAATGATGACAGGCTGAAAGCTTTCTCTCTGAGATCAGGAACAAGACAAGGATGCCCACTGTAACCACTGTTATTCAGTATTGTGCTAGAAGTTCTAGCTGGAGCAGTTAGGCCAGATAAAGAAAAAAAAGGTACCCAAATAGGAAAGGAAGAAGCAAAACTTTCACTATTTACTGATGATGTGATCCCTTGTCTAGAATCTCCTGAAAAATCCACAAAAAAGCTACTAGAACTAATAGACAAGTTCAGCAAAGTGGCAGAATATTAGATTAAAATGCAAAAATCAAGTGTTTCTGTACAAAACTGATGTACAATCTGAGGAGGAAATCAGAAAAAAGTTCCATTTATAATAGCAACTAAAAAAATCAAATATTTAGGAATAAACTTAACTAAGGACATGTAGTACCTCTATTTAGAAAACTACAAAGCATCGCTAAAAGAAACTGAAGAGGACTTAAATAAATGGAAGGACATTCCATGTTCATGGATTGAATGACTTAATATCGTTAAGATGTAATTTCTACCCAAACACATTTAGAGATTCAACGTAATTCCAATAAAAATCCTAACAGCCTTTTTCACAGAAATGGAAAAACCAATTATCAAATTTATTTGGAAAGGTAAGGGGCCACGAATAGCCAAACATATCTTTAAAAAGAAGATCGAAGTTGGAGGACTCTCACTTTTAACTTGAAAGCATAATATTTAGTTACAGTGGTAAAAACAGCATGGTACTGGCATAAAGACAGACAGATTGACTAATGGAACTGAATCAAGAACTCAGAAATAGACCCTCATATCTACAGTCAAGTGATTTTTAAGAAGGCTGCCAAGCCCTCCCAGCTGGGTCAGAACAGTCTATTCAACAAATGGGTGCTGGGATAACTGGATATCCATATCCAAAAGAAAAAAACAGGACCCCTATCTCACACCTTATAAAAAATTAACTCAAAGTAGATTAAGGACCTAAATATAAAAGCTGCAACCACAAAATTCCTAGAAGAAAATGTAGGAAAATATCCTCAAGATCTTGTGGTAGGCAGTAGTTTCTTAAACTTTACACCCAAAGCACAAGCAACAAAAGAAAAAATAGATAAATGAAACCTCTTCAAAATTAAACACTTTTGACTTTGTCAAAAGGGTGAAAAGGCAGCCGACTCTATGGGAGAAAATATTTGGCAATCACATATCTGATAACCATTTAATATCTATGATATATAAAGAGATCATACGATCTCAAAAAAAAAAAAAAAAGACAAACTACCCAATAAAAAATGGGCAAAAGACTTGAAAAGACAATTAATTGCCTAAAGAAGAAATATAAATGGTAAAGAAACACATAAAAAAATGTTCAACATCACTAGTGATTAGGGCCATGCAAATAAAAACTACAACGAGATATCACTTCACACTTATTAGAATGGCTGCTATTAAAAAGTCCAAAAACTAAATGTTGGAGAGGATGTGGCAATATAGGAATGCTTATTCACTGTTGGTGGGAATGTAGAATGTTACAGCCACTATGGAGTACTGTTTGGAAGTTCCTAAAGAAGTTGAATATAGATTTGCCATGTGGTCCTGCAATACCACTACTGGGTATATACCCAGAAGATCTGAGAGGAGTGACACGAACAGACATCTGCACACTGATGTTCATAGTGGTGTTATTCATGATTGCCAAAAGTTGTAAACAACTCAGGTATCCATCAGCTGATGAATAGATAAACAAATTGTGGTGTATACACATGATGGAATATCATGTAGTGGTAAGAAGAAATGAAGTTGTGAAGCATATGACAACATGGATGAACCTGAGGACATTATGTTGACTGAAGCAAGCCAGTCACAAAAGGAGAAATACTGTATGATTAAACTATTATGACTAAATATATTATATAAACTCATGGAGTTAATAATTAAAATATAGGTAATCAGAAAATAAAATGAGGGTAGAGAATGGAAAGCTGAGGGTTAATCTGTGTAGAACTGGTAAAAACGTGGTTTATAAATCTTTAGAAATGATTAGAAATGGTTTACGCATACCGCGGTGTTTGTAACTAGCAGTGCTATTGTATGGGTATGACAGTTGTTGAACGGGAAAGTCTAAGGTCATGTATATTACTAGAAAGAAAGCTAAAAACTGCAACATGGGACAGTATAAGATAAGGAAACCTCATGTAAAATATGAATATGGGTGATATTGCATATATAAGACTGTTTTTACAAATATAAATACAAATATACTAAAGGAAACAGAATAACAGTTATTTACATCAGGGGAAGCATAGAGAGATTGAGAGGTGATCAGTTTTGTTTGTTTGTTGTTTATTATCACTATTATTGGACTAATGGAAGTGCTTTAGGAATGATGGAAGTGATGAATACACAACTATGTGATTATACCAAATACCACTGATTGTACACTTTGGATGGATTTATGCTTCAGTAATATGTTTCAATAAAATTGATTTGAAAAAAAAAGAGTATATTATAATTATCAAGAAAAAAATACACTGGAGACATACAATAGCAGATTTGAACAGGCAGAAGTAGAAGCCATGGAAATTGAAATCATACAGTCAGAAGAACAGATAAAGAAGAGAAAACTTGAGCAGTGTCTCAGAGATTTGAGTGACAGCATGAAGCACAAAAACATACATCACGATGTCCCAGATGGAGAAGAAAAGGGAAAAGGGATAGAAAGAATATATGAAGAAATAATGGCTGAAAATTACCCAGCTTTTATGAAAGACAAATATACATGTCTAAGAAGTGCAATGTACTCCAATCCAAATAGACCTACTCTAAGACATGTACGAATCAGAATGTTAAATGCCAAAGATAAAGAGAGAATTCTGAAAGCAGCAAGAGAAAAGTGATTCATCACATATAAGGCTTCTGTGACAGTCTGAAGTTATTTTTTGAATCCCCCCACCCCAAAAATATTATGTTCTTGAACTAATCCATTCCTGTGGGTATGGGGCCCTTTTGATTGGACAATGTCAGTGAGGCATGACTCAGATTGGCTCTCCTCCCTCTTATTGGCGCTTTATATAAATGGAGACATACAGAGAGACACACACAGAGAAAGGAAGTGACCATTTTGATCCTGCCATGTGAGAGAAAGGAGAAAGTACAGAAAGAGAGGACTCCAGGTTCGCCTACAGCTGCAGAAAGGCAGAGAAGCCCCGAGAGGTAGAAAGAGGTCCTGGAGTCTGGAATCAGCAGAGCACAGAGACATGAAAAGAGGTCCCCAAGGGGCTGAGCCCATGGGGGTGCTCAAGGCTGAAGAGAGAAGCCATATGCCTGATAGCCCATAGCCGAACTTGGGAAGAAAGTAGAGCAGCCAAGACTGAGCGAGGAGGCCCAGAAAGAGACAAACACTATGTCTGGTTGCCCCACAGCTGGGCTCTGGGAGATGGTGAGCCTGGAGGAGAAGGCTGGGACCTTGCAGAAATCAGCTTCCATCTTGCTTCACCAAGTGGCAGGACCCCAGTATCACCAGTAGCTGACTTTGGTGAGAAAGCATCTCTACTGGTGCCTTGATCTGGACATTTCACAGCCTCAGAATTGTAAGCTTCTAGCCCAAATAAAATTCCCATTATAAAAGCCAACCCATTTCTGATACTTTGCATCAGCAGCCCTTTGGCAAACTAAGACAGATCCTCTAGTTCAAGTACTGATTTCTCATCAGAAACCATGGAGGAAAGAAGATAGTGATATGATATATTTAAGGTACTGAAAGAGAAGAACTGTTAGGCCCAAATTCTTTATCTGGCAAAACTGTCCTTCAAAAATGAGGGTAAGTTTAAAATACTCACAGATAAAGAGAAACTGGGAGAGTTTGTCAACAAAAGACTTGCCCTACAAGAATTACTAAAGAGTTCTTCAGAATGAAAGGAAAAGACAGGAGAGTGTGGCTTAGAGCAGTGTGAAGAAATGAAGATGATCAGTAAGGGTAACTAAAAGGGTAAATGCAAAGTCCAATAGTACTGTATCATCAATATACAGCTCTATTCTAATTCCTGTTAGAGGAAGGGTGTGTTAATATTTGGAAATGAATAGAAGCTAAAAATGTAACATGGGAATGTATAATGTAGTAATACCACATGTAAAATATGAATATGGGTAAAATTGCATATATAAGACTGTTTTTTTTGAAACTGAACTAATATATGTTAAAACTACAAGATGTTAAGTCAGACACAAAAAAATTGAGATAAGTGAAAGAAATCAAACACAAAGTACTGCATATTGTTTGATTCCATTTATATAAAATGTAAATATAAATCAATTTATAAAGGTGAAATTAGATTAGTGGTTATGTAAGGCTGGGGAAGGATAGAGGGATTGAGAGGTGGCTGCTAAGGGGTGTGGGTTTTTTTCTCTTTGGAGTAATGAAATTGTTCTAAAATCTTTTGTGGTGATGAATGCACAACATTGTGATTATACTAAAAGCTATTGATTATACACTTTGGATAGATCATGTAGTATGTGAATATATCTCAATAAAATGGCTTTAAAAATAAATAATTGTGCAAGAAGAGCCAGAAATAGCAGCTATGTATGACAGGGGAAGCACAGAGAGATTGAAATGTGAAGAATTTTCTTGGTTTTTTGTTTGTCTGTTTTTTGGTTTTTATTGTTATTATTATTGAAATAATGAAAATGCTCTAATAATGATTGAAGTGATGAATGCACAACTATGTGACTATACCAAATACCATTGATTGTACACATAATTGTATGCTTTATTAATATAAATCAATAAAATTGATTTGTTTAAAAATTGAAAAAATAAATAAATAAAAGAAGTACTTTAAGATTAAAAAAAAAAAAAAAAGATATTCCATGCAAATAATAACCAAAAGTGAGCTGGAGTAGCTATACTAATATCAGACAAAATAAACTTTCAGCCAAATGCTGTTATAATACAAAGTACTTTCTCTGACCATAATGGAATGAAGCTGGAAATCAATAACAGGCAGAGAACTAGAAAATCCACAAATATAGAGAAGTTGAATAACACACTTTTAAACAATCAGTGGGTCAAAGAAGAAATTGAAAGGGAAATCAGTAAATATGTTGGGACAAATGAAAACAAGAACACAACATATCAAAACTTATGGGATGCAGCAAAGGCAGTGCTGAGAGGGAAATTTATAGCCCTAAACACTCATATTATAAAAGAAGAAAGAGCTAAAGTCAAAGATCTAACTGAACACTTGGAGGAACTAGAAAAAGAATAACAAATTTAACCCAAGTCAAGGAAAAGGAAAGAAATAAAGATGAGAACAGAAACTGAGAATAAAAAAGCAATGGAGAGCATTAAAAAAACTAAGAGTTGGTTCTCTGAAAAGAGCAACAAAATTAATAAACCCTTAGCTAGACTGACAAAGAAAAAAAAAAAAGAGTGAAGACACTAATAAATAAAATCAGAAATGAGAGGGAAGACAGTATGACTGGCCCCACAGAAATGAAAAGGATCATAAGAAGATACTATGAACAAATGTATGCCAACAAATTAGACAACTTAGAAGATATTGACAACTTCCTAGAAACACACAAATAACCTACACTGACTCTAGAATAAATAGGAGATCCCAACAGAATAATTACAAGTAATAAGATTGAATCAGTCATCAAAACCCTCCCAACAAAGAAAAGCTCAGGACCACATGGCTTCACATTGGAATGAGCCAATCATTCCAAGAAGAATTAATATCTATACTGCTCAGACTCTTCCAAAATATTGAAAAGGAGGGAACACTACCTAACTCATTCTATGAGACTAACATCACCCTGGTAGCAAAGCCAAATGAAGATACTACAAGAAAAAAACTTGCAGACTGATTTATTTTATGACTGTAGATGCAAAAATCCTTGGCAGGATAATTGTAAATCAAATCCAACAGCTGATTGGGAGATTTATACACCATTATCTGGTGGGATTTATCCCATGTGTGTGGGGATGATTCAACAAAAGATAATCAGTTAATGTAACATATTACATTAAGAAAATGAAGGGGAAATACCACATAATCATCTTGATTGACACAGAAGGTGTATATGACAAAATCCAGCATCATTTCTTGATAAAAACATTTAGAAGAATGGGAATAGAAGGAAACTTCCTTAACATGAAAATGGGCTTGTAAGAAAAACCCACAGCTAACATCATACTCATTGGTGAGGGATTGAAAGCTTTCCTTCTAGGATCTGGAACAAGATAAGAATGCCCACTTTTACCACTGTTATTCAGCATTTTTTTCTGGAGGTCCTGGCCCAAACAATTAGGCAAGAAAAAGAAATGAAACGTATTCAGGTTGGAAAGGAAGAAGTAAAACTTCCATTATTTGCAGATGACATGATCTTATATATATAGAAAGTCCTAAAAAATCTACAACAAAGATACTACAGCTAATCAACGAATCTAGTAAAGTGGCAGGGTTCAAGATCAACATACCAAAATCAGTAGTATTTTCTGTACACTAGTAATCAGCAATCTGAGGAGGAAATCAAGAAAAAAATTCTATTTATGAAAGCAACTGAAAGAATCAAATTTCTAAGAATAAATTTAACCAAGGATGTAAAGGACTTATACAGAGAAAACTATAAAACTTTGCTAATTGAAAACAAAGACAATCTGGATAAATGAAAGACATTCCATGCTCATGGACTGGAAGACTAAATATTGTTAAGATGTCACATATCCAAAATGATTTACAGATTCAACACAATCCCAATCAAAATTTCAACAGCCTACTTTGCAGAAATGGAGAAACCAATTATCAAATTTATTTGGAAGGGTAAAAAACATTTACCAAATGTTTACCAAATAGCCATAAACATCTTGAAAAGGAAGAACAAAGATGGAGGACTCACACTTCCTGACTTTAAAATGTATTACAAAGCTACAGTAGTCAAAATAGCATGATACTGGCAAGAGGATAGACAGAGTGACCAATGCACTAGAACTGAGAGTTCAGAAATAGACCCCTCACATCTATGGCCAATTGATTTTTGACAAGGCTGCCAAGTCCACTCATTGGGCAAGAATAGTTTCTCGAACAAATGATGCTGATAGAACTGGATATCCATATGCAAAAGAATGAAGGAGGACCCTTCTCTCATCATATATAAAAATTAACTCAAAATGCTTCAAAGACATAAATATAAGAACCAGGACTATAATTCCCCTACAAGAAAATATAGTGAAGCATTTTCAGGATCTTTTGGCACAAGACTTTACAAAGTAAAAAGCACAAGAAACAGAAGAAAAAAATAGATGAGTGGGACCTCAAAAAAAATTAACAACTTTTGTGCATCAAAGGACTTAATCACGAAAGTGAAAAGACAACTTACTCAATTGGAGAAAATATTTGGAAACCACATATCCAATAAGGGTTTAATATCCAGAATATAAAAGAAATCCTACAACTCAGTGACAAAAATTCAAACAACCCAGTTAAAAAATGGGCAAAAAACTTAAATAGACATTTCTCCAAAGAGGATATACAAATGACTAAAACATGAAAAGTTGTTCAACCTCATTAGTTATTAGGGAAATGCAAATCAATATCACAATGAAGTACCATTTCACACCCACTAGAATGGCTACTATTAAAAAAACCAGAAAACTACATGTATTGGAGAGGATGTGGATAAATAGGAACAGTCATTCATTGCTGGTGTGAATGTAAAATGGTGCAGATGCCGTGGAAGAAAGTTTGGCAGTTCCTCAGAAAGCTAGGTATAGAATTACCATATGACCTGGCAATTCTCTACTAGGTATATACCCCAAAGAACTGAAAGTAGGGACTCATAGATATTTGTATACCGATATTCATAGAAGCATTATTCACAATTGCCAAAAGATGTATGCAACCTAACTGTCCACCAACCAATGAAAGAATAAACAAAATGTGGTATTTACATACAACAGAATATTATTAAGCCATAAAGTAATGAAGTCCTGATACATGTAACAATATGGATGAATCTTGAAGATATGCTGAGTGAAATAAGCCAGACAAAAGGACAAACATTGTATGATTTCACTGATATGAAACAATTAGAAGAAGCAAACGCATAAATTTAGAATCTAGAATATAGGTTACTAGGGGCTGGGTTGAATGTAGGGAATGGGAAATTAATACTTTGTACAGAATTTCAATTTAGGTTGATTGTAAAGTTTTAGAAGTGGATGGCAGGGATAGAAGCATAATATTGCGAGTGTAATTAATAGCACTGGATCATATATGTGAATGTGGCTAAAAGGGGGAAATTTTAGGTTGTATATATGTTACTAGAATGAAAATTAAAAGATAAAACAGGATTGTACAACACAGTGAACCCTGTTGTAAACAATGGACTTGAGTTAATAGTACAATTATAAAAATGTTCTTTCATGAATTATAACAAATGTACTATACTAATGCAAGGTATTAATAATAGGGCGGTATATGGGAGAAAATACACCCTAAAGTAAACATTATGGATTATAGTTAATAGTACAATTTTAATATTCTTTCATCAGTCGTAACAGAAGCACCACACTAATATAAAATGTTAACAACAGTGGGTATATGGGAACACTGTATTTTTAATGTGATTTTTCTTTATCTACAATTTCTCTAATTAAATTAATTTTTAAAAAATTTGGTATGCTACCCATGACCATTAACAGACCACCCCAGAAGGAAATGGGGTGATCAGTGGTGCAGACCATGGGTCCAGCCCTCACAGAGGTTGCTCTTGCTTGGACCAGCTGTTCAGATCCCATATAGACTCAGGGGAGAGGGCAGGACGATGTATGGTTACCCATAAGCCCTGCAGGAGGAAGCACTCAAGCACATAAGCTCAGCTCACGTGCGGACATTAGGAATGTCTGTCTTTGTCATTCAAAAGACTGAAATATGGGCCTCTTTCAATAGTAATAATCAGGATAATAACAGCTTATATTTTCTCAGCGCTTTCCCTTTTACTAAGCCTTTTCCCTTATCTTCTCACAATAACATATAAATTAGGTAAATTGTTACCTCTAGGTTTACAGAGGGAAAAAAATGGATGTTACCAGAGGTTAAGTGCATTTTCCCAGGTCACACAGCTACACATGTTAGAAGCAGGCTTTGAAACCAAGTTTTCTGATGCTGAAATTCCATGCTTTCCCCAGGACACCACATTGCCATGTGGGTCATACCTCTTTAGGATGTAAACTCCCAGAAAAACCATTTTCTATCATTTTACATGCAGAGTTTATACCATAAATTATAAGAAGAATGGAGAGAGATACTAATTTTAAATACATTCAATCAATCATTCAAAAGATATTTATTTTGTCCTTAAAACTATGTAAAAAGCATTGGGCCAGGCACTGTGGGAGAAATAAATAGTATCTAAATGAGCACGTCCAGCAATCCACAACCTGCAACACCTACTACTCTAGTTCCTTCCCAGGTGATCTGGCAACAATCATATATAATACACCCATGTTTTAAAAGGGAGTTTTTGAGATTTTAATCAAAGCTTTACACCTAGTAGCGATTTAATGCCTACTTTTTGATGAGCTATTTGATGATGGGCTTTGCTTCTGCAACAACCACGTCTTGATCATCTGCACTGATGGAGGGGAATAGTGCTAGGTGGAGTCCAACAGGACTGAACGACTCATTCCAAGGTGATGGTTAAAGCATCTTTTTGGGCTCTAAGGACATATCTTATATGGTTCCCACCCTCTAGCACCTTAAATCAAATGGTATGCACAAGGCATGTCCATTTCTCCAAAGAGCTCTAAGCATACCACAGGTGTGATTTCCAGCATGCGGCAGCGGCAGTAACTGTCAGCTCCTATCCATGTGTGGAGAAGCCTGCTCAAGCTCAGAGGAGGTGGCCGCTGGCCAGTTAGTTCTTGGCTCAGGACTCCCCCTAGACTCTGGTTTCCCTCAGAGCCCTCAGCTTAGGGCAGCATCCCAAAGTGGCCTCACAGTTGCAGCACCTCCAAACTTTAGGCCTTGAGGGTGAGCAGATCCCAGAGCAACTCAAGACCTCTGGGAGTAGCAGCATGAATGGGATTTGCCTGAGCGTTTAGCTTAATTTCTTACAGAGTAGTAAGCCAGAATGTATTTGGCTTGGCACCTTTTGGATGGCTAATTATCTAGGTCGGGGTTTATAAACTCTCCTTCCCTTTGTATTCACCCCTGTCCCAAGCCCAATTAGTTCTCAGCCAGGGACTCTTCCCCCGGCTAGAAGCTAACAGTAAATTATTTGCCTGGGATGCCCTCTGGGGGGTGAGAGAGTGGTGTGTGCATGTGTGTGTGCGTGTACACTCACGCATGGGCATGCGAGTGTGGAGGTGGGAGAGACAGTTCCAAGTTCCCAATTGACACTGGGGACACTGTGAATGGGCAGATAAAGAATGATTTCCCCTGAGGGTCATGCCCAATCTTGGAAAATTCCATCTCTTAGAAGAAGTGATCAAATGGAACTACACTTGCTTCAGGAGTAGCTAATCTGCAAGGGAGATTTTTTTTTTGAGTCTGCACCCCACCTTGCCTTTTGCGGCCTTCATGGATTTCAGTTCGTTCATACATGGATTCAGTTGCTTGTTAGTGTGCTCTGCAATGCTTCCCTAAGGATATAACTCTGCAGATGGACGACATTTTTCTTCTTTTCTTTTCTTAATATTATTCTTGGCTTTTTGGAGAGGGTTTTTAAAAATGATTATTCCTCCTGGTATTATTCTAGTTTCCAATTACAATGTGGGTATACTTTAGCACACTGCTATTTTGTAAATGGATGTGTATGCTTATTGTTAATTGATTCCCCAAACAGGCCCCAAACGCTATTGCATTTAGATTGTTTATTATATTACTTGCATGCCACCAGGCTGGCCCCCTGCCAGCTGGGGCTTTCAGCCTGCCAGAAGAACGGTGGACATAACTCGTTTTCCCTGACACCTGTGCAAACCGGCTTGCCTGCCCTTGGCTTTGCTCTCCAGGGAGAAGGAGCTAAGGTGGCACTCTGTTGGAGAGGTGTCCAAATACTGAGATCCTCCTGTTCTTTTCCAGTAAGGAAAGAATTGGAAAATAAATCTTAACTCTAGTCTCCTATACTATCTGTCTTTTTGTGAAAGCACAAAGGCTGGGTGAAGTTTGGTCACAATATCTTAATCCCTGACCATCAGTGGCTGAGTCTGGGCGCAGCAGTTTGACCCACACTTTTATGAAGGTTTTCCTAACATGTCTATTTCACCTCCAGACTGTAAACTCGAAAGCAGGACACTTGGTAAACAGATTGCATGGATGGATGGTTTTCATAGAGGAGTTATGTTGGAGTCAAACACTGGATACATCTAAACAACAGATGTATATATATATATTTTTTAAAGATTATTACATAATTTTAAAAATCATGTATTTAATAAATTACAAAACTTTGCTAAAATGTATAGCACATGGTGAATAGGGGCCCCATTTTTATCAGCTCTGAAATGTGATGGACCATCTCAAAGATGTTTCAACCTCTTCTGGTAAACCAGAGCTATGTCATTTGCTTTGGTAGGTAGGAGCTCTTGTAAAGCATGGGATAGCAAATATAGGAAAATATATTATCCATCTTATTCCTTATTCTATACAATGGAGAAGAAAACAGAATGGATCTAGAAGATGTGTTCTTTTATTATTATTATTATTGTTATTATTATTTTGGAGTTAGACGATATCTAATTTAAGATGTCAATGTTAACATATGCTATTAATTTGGACAGTCCAGGTAAATGCGCTTCTACGAGAGTTGTGATAAAGCTCATTACTCTTATAGTACCTGTGCTACTGAGCAAGCTGCTTGTTTTTCTGACTGTTCTCAGTAACTGGTGAGCTTCTATTTTTTTTGCATGCCTAAGAACCTAACTACTATTCCCTCCCAGGGAAAAGAACTAGAATCAAGTCTTACATAGAACACACCAAATCCCAGAGGAAGAATTTCAGGCATTAGTCAACAGGCAAGGAAGTTCTAGGAGGAAGGTCAGAGTATGGAGTTCCTCGAGTTCCAGGATTTACAATTTGTAGCCAAGCACTGGTGGCCGCCTTCACCTCCGGGGGTGAGACTGGCCCTGGTCATGATAGAGCCTGTTAAAAGAAGCTAATTTGGCAAGTTGGGTAGCAGCATGGATGTTTATGTAATGCTAGCGTGATGTTTAATGCCACAATTAAAAGAATAACAAACCCTCCTGCTGAGAAGCCTTTTGGCTACTCTAGACCCTTTAATTCCCATCAGAAAAACAGCCTGTCACTTCCAAGGGTTACCCACAATGGGGCTTGCTCTGGAGACCTAAAGGCATAATTATCTATTGGGAGAGAAAAGGCTGAGGTCACCCTGGCGGGGGTGAGGGCCTGCCCTCTGTGTAGATCCTGGAATGTCTCGGAATCCCAGCCAAACCGAATCAGCCAGGGCCGTGTCTCTTGAGAAGTTACTTCAGGAGGTCATTTTGTCTGCCCTGCTGCTGACTCAGGCCATCTTCCCCAAGCTAACTAGTGTCAGATGAATTTGTGGGAAAAGCTCTGACCTCACCATGAAGCCCATGAAGAGCTGGGCCCTGAGCTCCTGGGTCTTTTGGTGAGTTGTGTACATCTCACCAAACTGTAGGTTCCATGGGAGCAGACACGCTGCCTGTGCTGGTCACCTCTGTGTCTCTAGCATCTGGGTCATAGATGGCTCACAGCAAGAACTCTGGAGGGAATTACAGATTTCCCTGTCTGCAGCATGCCCTCCCCTCTCCTCTTCTAGATATGCTCACCTTTCAAGGCTTGGCTCAAGGTCCACCTTTATGCTGTGCTTTCTCTGCTCACAATAGCCCTCCTGGATCTCTTTCTTCTCCAAGCACTGTGTCACTCAGCAACTCCTGGTTAGTCATGAAGCTGCATGAGCTCCTTGGAGCCTCTGCCCATACCTTATACTTCTGCCTTTACTTTGCAGCATCAAGCACAATGTCTTTTACACGACAAAGTCAGTAAACAGTCAGAAACCTTCAATCCCAGAGGGGGAAAGGACCTTCCAGATCAACTAGTCCAGTTGGTTTCTAATTTTTTTCTCTTTAGCAACAAGAAGAACGCTTTGTTCTTTTCAAATGTGGCCTGATGGCGATACCTCCTCCATGTAAAACAGATAAGAAATGAGCTTCTTTGCTTGAGGAGAGTACAGATGGCTGGAAACTCCATCACTTATCTTTCTCTTCCCCCCACTCTGGTCCCTGAGGCAGAGTTTGAAAAAGTCACTGATCTGTTCAGACCCTTCATTTTACAAATGAGGAAGCTGAGGGCTAGAGAAATAAAGTGTCTTGCCTAGTTTCACACACTTATTTTAGTGGCAAGTTTGGGAGAACCAACATCTTCAAAGTACTGCCCAAGTGAATGTCCTATTTTGTAATATTGCCTAACAAAGAGGATGGAAGGAAAGGAGGGTGAGAGGGAGGAGGAAAAGGAAATAAAGAAAAATAGATATTCAACACATTCTGAGTGAGTTTAATTGTTGCTCCCAAAGTCTAATGTTTAGGTTTTGTAAAGAAAATCTTCAGAAAGAGGATTTGGGGACATATGTCAATGATTAGCTCAAAATCCTTTCAAATATTAAATTTCACCCCTCCCCCACCACCACCAACTTGAACTTTACCATTAGGAATTCCTATAGTCACCTTGGTTGTTTGGGTGTGCGAAGATGCTTGTCCATGGATAACTTAAAGGAGAGGAATCAGAGGAACCTGCCGCCTTTTCAAGAATGGTCTGTGTTAAATCTGCCTTTCTCTGGGTCCTGTTTTCTGTGATGTGCAGTGTCTGGAACTACAAACCCCATGATCACAGGGACTGAGCCCTGGCTCCAGGCCTGCCTCCCAGGCCCCAAATAGTCAGCAGCCCATGGGGGTGAGCTGTGGAGGGCGCCTGAGGGCTGGCTTGAATGTTCCTGCTTTGTTTCTTCCTCTATACTGCCTCTTGATCCTGCTTAAACTCCTTTTCTGAGTCTACTTCTTGAGGAAACAGAGGCTCAAAAAGATTAAAAGACCCCTCAAGGCCAACCTGACTAGGTGGTATTAATGAAGCTTAGAACCCAGGTATTGGTGAAATGCTACAGTCTCCACAATTGCTCCTTAGAATATTAAAATCGATTTTAATTTAGTGATACCACAATCAGTATGCAAAGGGAGTTACTTTAAAATCATAATATCTAGACTCCATAATTGTTTTAAAAGCAATTGAAAATATTTCCATTTTCAATCAATTATTTATTCATTCAATAAATATTTATTGACAAATTATCTTTGTGGCAGACACTGTTGGAGGTGCTGGGCACATACTACAGGACACGTTAACAACCCATAAACAGTGTGCTGAATCTGTTCAGTCAATGTAGGAAGATTTCACTGAGGCCATTTTAAGACTTATATGTCCCCATTGATATAACTCAGTGCAGCTATGATGCTTAATGGGAATATTACTACTTTTCTATTGGGTTTTTCAAGAGAATCCTGAATTTGGGGTTTGTATTGGTCTTTTCCTTTTTTGATAAATTGAGGAACAAGGGGAAGAAGGTAGCCATGATGGGTAGGAATAAGTCCATTTTAAACATATATAATAATGGATAGATTTATTTAAAGATATCCTGGAACTTTAGTAAGTAGCCCAGTGCCATGTAAATAATAGGGAGTTCCTCATGGGTGTAACTTAGTTTCCATCTAGAACTCAGGGGCATGAATTGGGCTTTATTCATCTTTGTATCCCTCATGGAATCTAGCCTTGCACATCATAGATGCTCAATAAAGGTTGCTGATTGTCAGGTATACTTTCAAATATCACACTTTTCTCAGCAATTAGTATAGATCAGTTCTACCTTAGAACTCTCAGGTAAGGCACCTACAGCACTTTTCTCACAAGGCAAGCTCATCTACAAGGCTAGTTGCACATTTCCTCAGAATAGGTATCTACTTCCAGGTATCACCCTAGGGGAAAATTGTTTTTCTCCATCTGCTGGCTGATGAAAATTGTTTTTCTCCATTTGCTGGCTTTTTAGTTCCAGAGATGAAACTCAGAACGTAGGGTAGGATCCCTATGTAATGAAGGTTGTGAAGGGTTAGTTTTTCACCACTCCAGGCATAGTACTGTATGTTAGGTGGATATGTTCTCTTAGTCTGTGGGATTTCCAAGAAAACTGAGTCCATCCAAAGCTGGTCAAGGGAGACACTTCTTCCATCAATGCTCTCAATAGGCACAGTAAGAATCACACATATTGGATAAATGTGATGGTTAGGCTAATGTGTCAACTTGGCCAGGTAATGGTGCCTAGTTGTTTGGTCAAGCAAGCACTGGGGTAATTTTTTTTTTTAGGAGGTACTGGGAATTTAACCTAGGACCTCAGACATGGGAAGCAGGCACTCAAACCACTGAGCTACACCCACTCCCAAGGGCTAATTTTAATACAAGCACATCTCATGTACTTTAATCATCAATGAGTTGATTGCATCTATGACTGATTACATCTACAATCAACTGAGGAGACTGCCTTCAGCAGTGAATGATACCTCATCCAATCAGATGAAGACCTTAAAAGGAGACATGATTTCAGCATTTCAGAAAGAGAATTTCCACCTCTACTTCAGACAGCTAGCATTTCCTGGGGAACTCATCAAGGACCTTCACCAGAATCCCTGGCTTGCAGCCTGCCCTACAGAATTTGGATGTATGCATCCCCATGATCACATGAGACCATTTTATAAAATCTCATACTATTTACAATATCTCCTGTTGTTTCTGTTTTCCTATAGAACCCTAACTAATATAATGAGTAAGCCCCTCCCTCAGGCTATCCCAAAGATATACCTTTGTGCCCCTACTATTTATGGGACCTGTTGGGTATAACTTTCCCACTATTATTGAGATGCTCAGGCATCTGGGGTCAGGCAATATAAGCACAAGTCATCCACTTTTTTATACATGTAGGTAAGATCTAAACACCTTTACCTTTCAACCTTTGTATTTGGGGCTAAATTCAAACTTTCATTATTATCATTAGGTGCATCACAGTCAACTTTGTATTTGAGCCCTATAGGCCTTAACTAATTTAGGGGATGGTGTTATGACCAAAGAAAGGAAAGATTATTACACAGTGGTATTAGAAAATGTGCTTTGTCCTTGGGATAACATCACACACCCTCTCCTCCCTCCTACCCATATCTCATCAATACAGTGTTGCTGGAAATTCCTTATCAGAGAGTGTATTAGTCAGCCAAAGGGGTGCTAATGTAAAATACCAAAAATGGGTTGGTCTTTATAAAGGGTATTTATTTGGGGTAGAAGTCCACAGATACCAGGCCATAAAGCATTAAGTTTCTTCTCTCACCACAGTCCATTGCCACGTGTTAGAGCAAGACAGCTGCCGGCATTTGCCAGGGTTCAGGCTTCTGGGGTTCCTCTCTTCCTGGGGCTGCGTTTCTCTCTGGGCTTAGCTCCTGTTTCCTCCACAAGGTCAGCTGTAGACGATCAGGCGAACGGCTTGCTTCTCTTCTCCTGGGGCCTTCTTTCCAACATCAAAACTGCTTCTCAAAAGACTGCTTCAACTGCCTTTTGCCTTGCCTTTTATATTCGATTCCCCACCCACCAAGGGGTGAGGCTCAACACCCTAATCTTAACCTAATCATGCCCAGATTAACAGATCAGTTTACAAGCATGATCCGATTATATTTTTGGAATTCATAATTACATCAAATTCCCCAACTGTTACAGAGAGTAAGTGATATGGCTTAATATGAAGATTCCTCTTGGAAAGAAAACAAAATGATTTATATTTATATTTGGAGGTAAATGACAGATTTGAGAGTTTCTCATGGAGCAGGTTTTGAACCAGAGAAACAGAAAGAGAATTAAAGGCTGTGAGGATAGTATGTAAGATCAGGGCATGCCCGAGATGGTGTTTGTAATGGGGACCAAGTGTTTGCTAAAGGCCAGCCCTGCTGACCTCTGCAGTGGCCCTCACTGAGGCTGTGCTGTAGCCAGGGGGCAGCACGGCCATTAGTGGTCTATCTCTCTGATTTTTGAGCACACATGCTAATGGCAAATTTCTGGTGTCCTTCTACATTGAAACTTGGTCAGAAAAGTATCTCAAAGAACCACTTTCTCTGTTTACAACCCAGAGTAGACAGACCATTGGCAATAGATTTACCTAAAAATCCCTGACAGTAAAAGTCCTTGAAAGCATTCTGAACTAGACATGGCCCTCTTTGCTGAGAAATGATGTCTGGGAATTCCACTCCGCCTTCTCCACCCTTCCAGCCACCAGCCACTCCAGTAATGGCCTTGTGATCTCATCCTGTAAGACAAACTTTGAAAGCAGAGTGAGCCTGATGTATGAAAATCTTGTGCCCGAGCCAGGCTCTCCCAGAGAGGCTGCCCTGTAGAAAATCTATTGCTCTAATCAATTACCAAACTTCCAAATGAAATAGATTGTTCTCTCTTGCTGGAAGACAATCAAGCCATCATTTTTCTTGGTAATGAGCAACAGTGCAGAAGGAGAATTGCACTTTCTCCATGGCACTGGATGAAGGGTTCCAGTAAGCAGGGCCTGGCCAGGAAAGCTGGAAGTTACCTGCCAAGATGATGGAAAGGTATCTGGAAGCCTCTCTAAACTGTACTCCAACAAAGTTTTCTTGACTGTTTAGTACAGATCAGTCAGATTTCTGGGCATGAGATATATAAAATGGAGAAAGGAGCCCTTCCCACAGCCCAGGTATCTTCCCATCTGACTTTCTTTCCCTGTTTCCCACTCCTTCTATGCTAGTTCAGTCTACCTCCAATTCCTGAGCTATACCTAACTAGGAAAGAACTCTTTTGAGAGCCTCACCTCCACCATCTGACTGGGACTGGAAGTAATTTTATTGCTAGTAGGCCACTCCAGGGAAGACCCATATGCACTGGTCTCTTGTCCCCAAACACTTGTCTTTCCTAGGAAATGGGTTCCAGTACACAAATATGGCTCCTGCCTATTTCTCTGCCCAGCTTCCTCATTCTCTTCTGGAATCATAGCAGTGTTCCAAACCTTGGTCTGTTTGTCTGGGCCTTTCCTGAGAGCCAAGAGCCCATTGTTGCAAGTCCCTCTTCCTGAGTGTGTCCTGCTGATTTTTACAAGCCCTGATGCACAGCCTACCTGTTATCAGATACTGCTTGTCCCCTGGGCATTATCCTGCAGTGGTGCTTTGCCTACCAAAGTGCACCCAGTAACGTAGAGTTGGAGGTCTCAACCCTGTGTGATATCATCATGCCCTTTGGGATCTTACCTTTCTTCCAAGGGCATTACTTTTTATAAGAGATGCCATTAGGTGGGCTTAACACAAATGCAAGAATTTTTACTGATAGCATTTTGGACACTTGCATTAGCTTTCCCTCCCTTTCTCATCTAGTTTCAACTTCCTCCTCCCTTAAGCACATGCACCTGAGATCCCAGCTTGTCCTACAAGCTCCTCCTGGTTAGGGCACTTAGCAGCATGATGCTTGTTTTGAGATGGAGAGACACCTAGATATTTAACTGATAAATAGGAATCACTGGGATGAGGCAATCATAAGGGTGTATGAAGGGTGCAGTGGGAGTGAGCACAGGGAGGTAGGCCAGGGGATGGGGCAGGCACATCAAAAGGAGATATCTGAAATGGACCTTCAAAGGGAAGAAGGTGGGGACTTGGTGTTCAAGGGTCTTTAGGAAAAGATTATTTTTAAAAGTTACATTGCTAATAGTCTGAAGCCTGAAAAAAAATTAAAACAACTATGTAAATTCTAAAATTTCAGAGATCCACTTGTCCAAACTATAGCCCCTGCTCCACAGGTGCTAAAGCTAGTTGGGAAGGAAAGTTCTTCACCCAGTAAAGAGTTAAATAATAATGCAAGACTGTACATAATAAAGTGCTACTTTGGATATAAACAAGTACCTAGGGTATGTCAAATGCTGAAATGTCTGATCCAGGTAATGGCCTCTACAGAAGTTGGGGAAGAAGAATAAAACTTGGAGTGATTCATTAAACAATGAAGGGGGAGTTAATACATGAGCTAGGAATAGGGACCTTGATGCAGTCTGTAAAATCATATGGTGTGGGTGGCTGCTTTCTTGTCCTTTGCCCTGCAGAAGATTCTATTGGATTTCCAGGAGAAAAAAATAGAAGCCTTATTAAAAGTAACAGGACTTGGGGTGTACATGCCTGAGTGAGGGTATGTCCAAAGAAATGTCTTACAGTGCAGCTAACTCTGAGCACAGGATGGTGGAGAAGTGTCCCAAATCCAAAGTGAGGGGATGGCCTTTGCAAATGCCAGCTGGAAATGCTGCTGTTATGTGCAAGAAGAAATGGTGCTGACAAGAACCAGCTAGTGAGCTGTCACCTCTCCAAATGTGTTTCTTCTCTGTGGCAATGGGTGGGACCCTGTCCTGGTGGGGCAGACCCCTGAGTGTGGGGATGGTGGCTGGATGCTTTGTCATTCTGCAAGTGGTTGGAGCACTGCTTGGGTCACTTTTTGGAGGCAGGACCCTGAACAGCAGGCAAAAGAGAATTTGACATACTATGAAAGAGAGGGCACAGCATGATGCTTGTGCATTCCATCAGTGGGCCTTGGGTCCTCCCTGCCTCTGCAGGCAGAGACAGCATGAAGGGGTCTGGGAGTGGGGGAGATCTTGGTCACAAGCCCCCTACTCCTTTTCATTCTCCTCCAGGCCTGTGATAGGTCCAGCTGGGCGGCACTTGATAAACCATGGAGATCAGGGTTCAAATTCCAGCTCTACTGGATGCATGGTCTTAAGTTTACTTAACCTCTCAGAGACTCAGCTTTCCTCTCTGTATTTTAATGGGAATTTTAATGACTATTGTAAAACACAGAACAGTTTTCAGATTTAAATGTGACAATCATAAAAAACACTTGGTACTCCATAAGAAGCATGAAAAAATACTCGCTTCTACACCTCCTAATTTTACAGAGGAGAACCCTGATGCTCAGGGAGGTTAAGCGTCCTTCCCAAAATTGCCCATTAGGGATGGGGCTGAAACTGGAGCCTGGGAAGTATGGTGAGGAGTTCGGGACAGATGCTTCTAGGCTCAGCTCTGCCTCTAACTAGCTGTGTGGCTTTGGACAACCTCTCCTCCTAGGCTTCAGTTTCCCTGTCTCACAAGGGGGAGGATGGACCAGATGCTCTCTAAGGCCCCCTTCAGTCCTCACATTTAAGGAGTAGCTGTCCTTATGAAGCAGGGGCCCAGTCCGTCACCAGGAAAGCTGGGAGTTATCTGCCAAGATGACGGAGCAGCAACTGCAAGTGCTCCTACGTCACAGATACCTCTCCAAAGAGAATCCATTGAAACAGAGTTCCTCAAAGACTTTGGCCCCTGGCAACTCCTATGAGAATAATCCAAAGGAGGCAGAGGTCAAAGTTCTCAGGGTGCAGAGAGGCAGCCATTTGAGCAGCGGATAGCTGACAAGGCAACATAGCCTGGCCTTCCTGGTTTTAACTTTTCCATTATGTCTAATTTATTTTTCTTCCCTGTCCCCTCAATGACCTGAAATGCAGCCACAACCTTATCTTGGCTTTCCTGTAAACGTCTTTTCCTCTGCTTTTAAACCTTTATCTCCTCCATGCTAATAAGCCAGAGCTGAGGCTTATGTGACAAGGGGAGTGGGTTTCCCTGAAAAATACAATTGTGTATATGTGACAGAAAGAGATAGAGAGGCAGAAAGAGAGATTGTGAGAGCGAAAAACACAAAGACAGAAGAGAAGCTGATGGAAAATTTGAGGGAGACAGAGCAACAGACAGGGACTGATTGAAAGACAAAGAGAGTGCTAGGGAGGAAATGACAGAGGTAAACTGAGGCAGAGACCGGGAGATTGGTCCATGTCCACTCTGTGTATCTGCCTACAGAGAGAGAAGCCATGGAAATAGCCATGTTCACAGATGAGTTGGGTAAGACCAGGAAGTCACTCCATGAAGGGAAATGTGGACTTGTCTTGGGCTTTTCAAGGAGACTGCAAGGCCACTGGCTATCCAGGACAAAGTCAGGGCCATGAGCAGGCCTGAGAGCAGGCCCATCACTCTCCAGCTTTTTGCCTTAGATGTACCTGAAGGTACCGGTTTAGGGAAGGTACCATGAAACCAACTCAAAAGTCACCCACGACACCAAGTACCCATACATTTTGTGATTCTGCTTACATTTTTATATGTTTAGGTCTTGTTTCCTCAACCAGATTGCAAACTCCTTGAGGACAGACAGTTTTAGGTGAGCATGATGCCTTGAACTTAAAAGGCTTTTAGTAAAGTCTTGTTGGATTACTGAGTCTGTATCTTCAGACAACTTTCAATGGCCCACTTGATGGAGGATGCCAGAAGGCTGGAAGGGATCCACCAAATAATGTGCCTATGAGTGGATTGGAAAGCAAAGCAGAGATGAAGCTGAAGGCCTTGCCTTTGAGGAACCTAATACCCTCTTCCAAACCCTAAGAAAGAGCTAGGAAAGTTACACAAAGAACAGAAATGAAGCCTGACCTATCAACAGGTCAACATAGGAAGACTCGGGGCACCAGCCCCTGCCAGGAACGAGGAGATCTACCCAAAGCAGTTGTCTGGAGAGCAGAGTCTCTGTTAATCAGATTGAATGCTGGTATTTCTGAAAAGTATTTCAGTCTTGTTTTACCTGTGAGAAAAGTAGGGATGCTAAATTTATTTTATGTTTGTATTATAGGTTCGAAGTGGCACTGGGAAGGCTCCTGGCATATGTATAGGTATATTAGCCTCTGGCCTCATGGGCCTGGATTGCCATGTTTTTCTAGTTGATTATTCTTCTTACATTTTTATACCCCTGTTGTAAGTTTCTGTTTCCTTATTTTCCAGATACTTAAATGAGGGAGAGCTAAGGGAAAGCCTGTACCATTCCTGTCAACTGTCCAGCTTTTATTCATTTCTCATGTATCTTAAAAGTTACTTCTTTTGGGAAGATTTCCCTGGCCCCCTAAATTAACATGAAAGCCCCTCTGTGTGGTCCCTTTGCACCCTGTATTTCTTGATTAATGTACTTACTTCCCTGAAGGTAATTAGTTAAATGCGCAAAGGTTTGCTTCCACCATCAGACTGCATGGTCACTGAGAGCCCAGTGGGCACCAAAAGGGCCTGTCCAGTGCACAGGCATGTGTGAGCCCCACGGAGCAAAGCACTTCACTCATCGCCGGACCCTGGCTGGGACAGAGGTTACTAAAGGCCGACTTTCAGGCTAGTGGGGTGTGCTGCTCCCGTGGTCCTCTCTGCTGCAGCCGGGCCACCCACTCCTCAGGCTTCTGCACACTCGCTCCTCCCTCTCCTTGTCTCTAAGTCCCCTGAGCTCACAGGATCCTTCTCTGGGGGCCATCCCTGACTCCTCTGCCCTGGGGCCTGGGATGCCTTTAGAGCCTGCATCTCACCATCTGTAGCTGGGGGTTACTCTGTCATTGCCCTGTGTGACACAATCTCTCTTTCGTACATAAAATACACAATCCTAGAGCTGCAAAGGCCCACAGGCATCACCCTGCCCACCTCCTTTGAGGCTCAGGCTATGTCTTCGAGGCCCAGGGAGTGTAGGTGGCCTCCCCCAGGGGACACAGATGCGGGGAGAAGCCAGGTGCCCTGGATTCCAGTCTTAGAATTCTGTACACCACGTCACCGTGGCCCAGGTCAAAAGGGCAGCAGTACGGGACTATGGACGGATAGTTCTGCTGGGGGAATGACTGGGCCAGTACAGACAACTGTAGAAAATACCTGTGGAGGCAACTGGGGTTAAGGGCCGATGGAGAGAAGAAGCGTGAGTTTTCTAAAGAGAAGTTGACAGGTAGGGTCTCAGAGGCTGGTGGGAGCAAGGCCCGTGGGAGCCTAGAGGTCAGTGGCTTCAGCTTGTGTGTGAGTCAGAGCTGGGAGAGGCACACAGACCGGGCTGGGCACCAGGAAAGGGCCCGCCCCAGCCCGGGCTCCTGCTGTGAGGCCGACGGGACTTTCCTTTGCAGAGAGGGGGAAGAGGTGGGCCTCTCTCTTCCAAACATATATTTTCTCAGGAAGGTGATTTTCTGTTGTCAGCTTGGCCCTCCCCATTCCCAATTCTGCTCAGAGAACTCTATATCCCAGCAGACCCGGGTGAAGGCACCTTAGTCCTTGTCACACGTCCTGGTCTGCTACTTGGGCAGAAAATGAGAAAGGACGCAATGCTTTGCATCCCGGCTCCTCTGAAACATCTAGGCGGGTCTGTACACAAACATGGCTCATACAAATAAACCAAACCTGGCCAAAAATAACAAAAAAGGCAACAGATGCTTCCAATTAAAATGTCAGCGTCTCTCGAGAAGCCAAGTTCTCACGTGGTCTGGGTGCTCAGGGGCTGAGGACTACTGGAAAGGACCACATATGGAAATCTGTTTGTATTATACTATGTCCCAGATGCCATGTAAGACACTGGCCTGACCTTGCAATTAACACGTTGGCTGTTTCTGGGGTGCGGTATGCGGATGCAGGAAAAATCAGAAAGTTGTGAAACAGAGAGTGATTGTTCCAACTGAGCCCTATAGGAAGCGAGGGACCCAGGAGCACTGTCAGGCACTCATACTCTGCGGGCTTCATCACCTCCAGCCTCTCTCCTCCCCCTGCTGCTTCTGCCCCCTTACTGTTCAACATTGTTACATGAGGAAAATCAGTTTACATGAATAACAGGAAGTCTAAATGGGAAAAATAAATAATCAAAGGCAATCAGAAGGATGCATGTGGGGGGAGATAAAGGGGGTGTTCCCCCCTCCCTTCCTAGCAGTGGTGGGAGTGAGGGGCTTAAGACTAACTATACCCACACTGGTGTCCGTAACAGCACACATAGCCATAGCCTCTCCCTACCTGATGACACTCTTTAAGTCCTTAATAAAATTGTTCCTTTCAAATTTCCTTTGCTTTCCTTCCTGAGTAGCTTCCTCACTTTCCCCCGGTCCCCAAAACTTTCTTTCCAGTTGGGTAACTACTAAGGAAACCAATGACAGAAGCAGAGAAATGGCAGAGGAGCAGGAAGGAAACCAATTGTCCTTTCCAAAAGTGTACCGTCTCATAAAACCCACAGGGAGAGTGTATTTGAAAGGGTGCCTTATTCTGATAAATGAATCTGCTTCTCCTAATTATTTTTATTATCATCACTATTATAATAAAATCCACATTTTTATAGCTCAAGATCAAACCAGAGTAATGTCCACGGAAAGGAAAAACAATGAGGAAATTAATGAACTGAATCCTCATTTGCATTTCTGTAGGGAAAGATGATAATTTGTTGGTTTTGCTGGGTACCCACTGGGTAATGCAAGGTAGGAAACTCAAATATGTTTATGTAAACTCAAACACATTTTCATTTCCTAATGGTCACTATTACTAACCAGACAAGAGAAAGACCTACCCACATAAAACAAACAAATGATTAGTTTTGACAACAGAAGCTTAAACTGGATGCTAATTACAGCCATAGAGATGGAAGGTCCTGGATGGGAACAATTACACAGACAAACCCACAGTATGGCTACAATGTGCCAGGGTCCCATCCCTCACCATATGGCTGCAGTCTGGCAAATGGCTCATTGGCAATTCATTACCATATCGCTTGGAACTCAGGAATGGATCGTTTATGATTAGCCAATTCATTATGCTATCCTTGGTCCCGCCAGGGGACCCGGAGGGCTTGCCTCCCCTGTTGTGTTATTTTAAGGACATATGACAGGGAAGGAACAGCCCTCCCTTCCCCAGCTGCCTCAGAGTACTGTTTGCTGGAAAGTTTGCTGGAATCTAGATAGAATCTTTCAAAAGAAAATAAACAAGCAAAAAATCCCTGCAGTCATGAATTGTAGCCACAGCTGGAACCACTGGAACATTCCAGGAGATGAAAACAAAGATTTCCTCCTGTTTCTCCTACACCCTACCAAGGACACATAGGCCAAGCTGAGTACATTTTAGCTATAGCAAGAGTATGATCAGAGAGAAATAAGGAATAAAGACCATTAGACCAGTAAGCCGGTTGTCGTGGTTCTGGAAGGGGCTCTATTACTAACTCACTTTGGGTAAGTAGGCTTGACACTTTATCCTTAGCTCCGGAACTTGCAAAATGGCTTACCAACTTCACAGTGGTATGGGAACATCATGAGAGAAAGGTCTTCAATAGGGGAAAAGTACTCTGAGTCCATGAGGCTACTTAAGCTGCAGCAAATCAGCACATAAGCTATCTGAGAGATTTATTTTTGAATCATTAGCACAGGTAGGCAAAGGAGAAAGGGGCACAGCCTCTCTCATCAGGATCCAGCACCCATGTGGTCTTCCCACCTCTGTAATTTCACATTCTGACTAGAGTTGCCAAGAAAGGGGCCAAAATGGAGAAGAGGCTTGTAAACTGATTACAAGGAAGATGTTTCACGGAGCCTAAAGCTTGATAGAGAAGAAGAAATGCCTGAAAAGTCAGAAAAACATTAAAACAGGAGGGTTACGGTGACAAACAACCCAAAATAGAAGGAATGGAAAATAGAAAGAGGACAAAAAAGAACCAAGGATTGGGTTAGTTGATTAGTGGGATTTGCTAAGCCTTTGGCTGGGAGGGGATGTGGCTTTGCAGAAGGGAAGACTATTCAGCAAGTGCAGAGCACAGGGCTATTACACTTTGGTTAATGTGCATAATGTGAAAAGTCCCTTGGTAGAGCTTGTTCTACAGAATCCACTGTACTCATCCCCCAATCCTATAAAACCTGTTTTAAGTAGTAATCCCAGGAGAGACAAGGGTTCCAGTATCCTAAAACTGTACATAAGTCATAGACACTATCATTTCCCTGCATCATAAATCTGATCTAAAAGAAACATGCTTGTCACAATCAACAGTAATTACACATTTAATTAACTCTAATTTTGTTTCCTTAGAATTCCAAGGGTCTCTGGGGGAAGACTTTCCATGGCCCTGGTCTCTGGAAAGAGCTGCCCAGGGAAATTTAAAATGATGCCTTCCTTGTATTGTGATAAATTTCCCTATAGCAGTAGAGGCATTCAAACAAGAAAGGATTGTATCAATAATTCTTTAAAAAAAAAAAAAAAAAAAAAGTGGGTCCTTCTCAGTATCTTGTGGTTTGGAAGAAGCACTGCCCTGAAAATCCAGATCTGGTGTGAGTCCTGGGTCTGCTGCTGATTACTGGTGTGACCTTGGACATGCCAGTTAACTTCTTCAGGTCTCAGTCCTCTCCTCTACAAAATGACTATTGGGCAAACTTCATTACATTGATAAGATGGTTTCTATTAAAATGTTTCTTGGAGCATAATCTCACTACCCCAAAGGATGGCAGAGATTCAGAGTTGTGCCTTTGCTTTTATGAATGTTAAAGAATGGAGTTGGGTACTTTTCGGTTCCATCATTCTAGCATCCCATGATTCAATGTCATTGTCTGCATTTATGATATATGGGAAACAGTGATCCTTATCAACAACTCAAATCTGAGATATGAAACTGTTCCTATGGGAGTGAGATGCCCTTTGCAGTTCAGCCTCCAGGCCAGTTGAGCCCAACCAAGCACCTAGAGTGTACCAGGTGATCCACCAGGCTGTGGAGGTATAAGGAAGAGAAGGTACAGACCTTGACCTTGATGACCCTATAATTTGGTAGTGATGGGTTTGGGATTTATACATATAAATAGTTGGTGTAAGATGGTTTGTGAAACAATAGACTATCAGAGGATTTCTCGAATTTTCTCCCCCAAGGATTGATTGCACTGTAAACAACTGGGGGAGTGTTAAAAGGTACATTTCTGCTCTCACCCCCCACTGTGAGAGGCTTCTTCCCTTCCTCCATGTTTGGATCTGAATGTCTGGGGATAGAACTTGGGAATCTGCCTGTTTAACAAACCCTCCAGAGTCTTTTGCCTGACACTAAAGTTCATTATGGGAAATCTAGCTCTGGCAACTCATGGAAGGATGGCACAACTTTCTGTCTTTACAGATCACTTATTTGAGCACAGTGCTTTTTGAGGCTATAGGAAATCCAATGACATGTAAAATAGATTCCTTTTCCTCTAGAATTTAATTATCTTTATTTTTCCCTAGAGCCATAAAACCAGGGTATCATATCCATGGATAAATGAAGAAAGGCTCAACTGGAGTTCAGACCTCATGATATTCTTGCCCTAGCCAGCAGTAAGGACCTACTAGCTTTCTCCTCTGTAGCAGCCATGTTCTTTCTTGAGGAGCCCGAAAGCTGGACACACCTACATGATCCTCCTTTCTCTAGGGCAGAAGTCACTGGACCCATCACATGTAGATGTAGCTCTGCCCAAGACTCAGGGACCACTCTGATCGTAGGAAGGCACTGAACATGCCTTGTGGAAGCTCCTTGTCACTGCCATCCTGCTCTGACCTTGTAACTCCTCATCAGATCTCTGCCATGTCCTGGGCTGCTGCTAATCCCCACTGTGGGTTCTGGTCCCTCCAGAGCTCTGCTCTTCTGGATCTCTGCCAGGGACATACCCTTCACCTGCAGCTCTGTGGATGGAGACAATGCCACCTTATATGCCTGCCTGTGTGGCACAATACTAGACAGAGGACAAAGCATTTTCACAAATATCACTGCATGAATGATGCAGCAACTTATGCATTTTCCAGAGGGATAAAGTTTATTTTAGAAATACTTTTAAGTTCACAAAGCTGGTAAGTAGCAAACCTGCAACTCAAACAAGGATCTTTTTTACTCAACTATATTATTTGGCACCACAAAAACAAGAGTTCTTCACACTTGATCTTAGCCAAAAGGCCGAGAAGCGATAAAACAAGAGTTCTTTATCAGGGCAAAGGACCTCTCAATGACCACGCACAAGACACACCTGTAGAGTCACTCTTTGTCTCTTTTGGGCATGTGCAGTGCTTGGAATGACCCCTGATGTCTATGGTGAGGTAGTTTGCCAGAGCAGGAATACCATGGCCTTTGGAGTTCCTTAACCTCTGTTTCTCATTGATAATCTTGGATAAATTTTAACCTTTCTGTAGCCTCAGGTTCTTTGTCAATAAAATGGGACAATAAACCCATACCAGAAGGTACTGTTGAGTGGACTGAATGAAATGCAGGTAAAGTTCTTGGCATTTATTGAATAGGTGTTTTTCTTAGTTTACCAGGGCTGCTATGATAAATATTATTCAGTGGGTTGTCTTAAATAATAGGATTTTGTCATCTCTTGGTTTTGGAGGCCAACGTCCAAAATCAAGGTCTCAATAGACCATGCTTTCTCTGGAGCCTGTAGCATTCTGAGGCTGGCTTGCCTCTCTGTCTCCGCCACATGGTATCCTCCTGTGGCTTTCTCTGACTTCTGGCTTCTTCTGACTTCTGACTGACTGCATCTGAATTTCCTCTTTTTATAAGGCATTCAGTAATAAGGGTTAGGGCCCACCATGATTCAACTTGGCCTCATCCAAATAGGATTTTCAAAGATCTTTTCCACAAATCAGTCTACCTCTTAACTAATAATAGCATCTTCAAAGGCCCAGTTTATAAATGGGTTCACACCCACAGAAATGTGAAGTAAGACTTAAACATGGCTTTTGTAGGGTATATGATTCAATACCCAACAGTGCTCAACAAATGTTAGCTTCTCTCCCGTTTCCTTACTGTTCTTCCCCAGCACACAGGGCCCGAGACACTCATCTCTCCCTACCTCTGCAACGGAGGGCCAGTTTCATAATTCACAGGTGCTGGAGACCATTGGGAAATGTTTCTTGCTGTACTATCTGACCCTGAGAGCTCTCATCAGATAATAGCTGATTCCACATTTCCCACCCAACCATGGGAATCCCACCTCTTTGTGAAAGCAGAGCGAGCCTGGTAAAAAGGCAGAAATGGATCCATCGAAAACTTGCTACAGTGGTACCTTGGGACTCATCGTCAATTGGTTCTGGGAGGCGTGACAAGTACCAAAAACGATGAGTACCAAACAAACTTTCCAGAGGTGCTTTGAGATCACCTGACACCCAGTTGACCCTCGTGGAATTCTGGAAGGAACATTTCAATATCCTGCACTGCCTTAAACCTTATGGATAAGGCCTGGAATGAAGTCTCTTATAGGACAATGAATTCAGCATGGATGAATTTGTGGCCAGAAGCTGTTACTCAGAGAGACTTTGAAAGGTTTGAGGCTGACCCCAAGTCTGCAGGCACAGGTACCTGGAAAAGCGCCTTGGTGTACAACTTTTTGAAGTTTGAAATGACCTGCTGGTCCATGGGCTGGATGAGAGGAGTAGTGTTGGGGGCAGGAACCTTACAGTGATGAAGCTGAACTCCTCCAGTAAGTCATCCACCAAGCCTGGAGGGTGGGCAGACACATTATCCAAAAGTAGGAGAGTTTTCAGAGGCAAACCTTTCTGCAGTAAATATTTTTTCACTGAGTGACCAAACACTTCATATATCTACTTGGTGGAAAATTGTCTCGTGACCCAAGTTTTACTGTTTGCCCCCCACATCACATGGAGTTTGCCTTTTATGACATTATGCTTCTTAAAACTCTCGGGTTTTCACTATGATAGACTAGCAGAGCCTTGAGTTTTTAAGTCCCCATTAGCATTCCCATACAACAATAGAGCGAGCCTGTCCTTCATTGGTTTGTGGCCTGCTAATGCCTTCTCCTCTTGTGATAGAGGCCTTACTCGGCATTTTTTTTTGAAAAACCTCCAGTTTCATCACAGTTAAAAACTTGGTGGGGAATAAAACCCTCAGCCTCTACGTAGTCTTGAAATTCACTGATTAATTCATCAGCAGCCTTTTTATTAGCACTCCCTGCCTTACCATGCCTCACGACACTATGGATGTTAGTCCTCTTTTTAAAATTATCAAAACAGCCGTGGCTGGCCTTAAAAATTCAACACTCTCATCACTCGGTTCTGGTTTGTTTTTCAAAAGATCGGCATAGCACTTCTGCTTTTTCACATATCATGGCTTCTCATACACTGTCGCCCGTTAACTGCTTCTCGTTTACCCAAATTAATAACAGCTTTTCAACTTCTTCGAGTGTTTGGGAATGCTGTTTTGTTATTGCTTTAACTCCTTTGGCAGCGTCAGCCTATTTTATCGCTTCTTTATTCTTGATGGTGGAGACCATTGTTCTAGGCGTACCTATTCCCTAGCTCTCATATTTACCTATTATTTATTTATTTTTTGTTCAATGGTCCTGTGAAGTAATTTTCTTTTCTGCTCAGCGCTATCCCCGCTCATTTTCTTAGGACCCATGATGAGGAAAAAAAAAGCGAAAATACACAAAATGACCACAGAAGCTAAGATAAGACCGCAGCGGGATGTGCACAGGGCTGGAGCTACCACGTGACTAATACGTGACCCTTCGTTTTGGCTGGAAAGGAGAGCAAGTCATGAGGCAGCCGATACCAACAAGCTCTAGCTTGCACATTGAGTACCAAACTAATGACCAGTACCAGGACAAAACCTTCACGTCAAAATGTGTCGAGTACCAAATTCGATGAGTTTCAAAGCAGTCAAGTACCAAGTTATGACTGTATTTGTCTGCATCTGTTCCTGATCCCCACCATTCAGAATCTTAACTTGGCACAGAGAAGCACAGAAAAAGGGGCTGGGAGCAAAGAAGACCAGTGGTTCTAGCTACCATGTTCTTCCATGAGGAGCTGGAAAGCTGGACACACCTACTAGATGCTATGAACACTTATGCACCAGGGTAAAGGGTGGATTTCATATCAGAAAGCATTTTACATCAACTCAGCTCACCAGAGAGATACCAGTGCCCCTTAGGGGGTGGGTTCTCTCTTTAGAATATAGGCCAAGTGGCCAGGAGCAGTGATTATTTCTACAAAAGATAGTCTTTCTCACACACTACATTATTTCTCTCCATGCCCCACTTTAAAAAATAATAAGTAGCCAATTATTATCCATTTATTTGCTGCTTCTTATAATTACATTATCCATGATTAACTCACTGGAGTCTAATTTGACTCTAGAGTTGTTTTGTGGGAATGCTCTATCACTGGGCACGGTGGCACTCTTGTGAGTACAGCCTCGCTCTGTTGGGCTCACGGAGCTCAATTAATGCACGTGGAGAGGGACAATGAAGAGGATGAGAAATGGCAGCTGCCTCAGTCTTGCTGAGTTGAAAAGTCCCTCCACATTCATTATTTCATTTGAGACTTGCACTAGCTCTTGGAGGTAGCTAGAATAGCTATTATCATCCCCAGTTTGCACACTGGAAAACAGACTCATGTCGAATCAACACATGATGCCTAAGCTAGTATTGAAACCCATGTTGAAACCATGCTGGTTGCTCTCCCACAACATACTGCATCTCTCAGGATATTGAGCAATGGTTTTAGTGTTAATCTCCATTTCTGTCATGCTTTGCAGCTTGCAAAACGTTTTTAAATTCCTGATCTCATTCAAGCTCTACAACTATCCTGTTGGGCAGAGAAGAAATTATAATAGCCACTTTTGCAGACAAGGTAATTTTGATTTAAATATCTGACTTGCCCAAGACACCACTGTCTTTAAAGTGTAAAAATGAGTGAGAATTTCAGACTCCTGACTCTTCCTCACAGGTGTTTTATTATAGTATCCCTGGGGGCCAAGGACTTACTACAAGCATGTGGTTAAAAACAACATGGAACAGACATGGAATACCCTAATTGCGTCTTGTACAAAGGGTTATTCTCTGGGACAGAGGCTTTTAACTTAGGGAGTCTCTGAGCCTCCCCCAGATAATGTTTACATGTGTATGTGCATATATATGTATGTATGTATGTATGTATGTATATATGCATGAAAACCATATTTTGGGGATAGCCAATAAAACTTCCATCAGTATATCCAAGGGGTCTGCAACCCCAAAACAACCAGTGAACTCACTGATGCCAGTGTTTTCTCCATGAATGAAGGACTAATATGGTGGAAGAACGGGTCATTTGAGACAGGTAATGAGAAGGTTTTGGAGGAGACCAGGGAAACAGGGTCACATAGGCCAAAGGAAGCAAATGTTTTAAGATGTTGGGCCAAGGAAATGGTTAAACAGTGATAAATACTGCTAAGGCCAAGGGCTTGGACAAGTTGGCGCATCTGGCAGCCAGAGAAGTTTCTGTAGAGTGGTGAGAACAGAATCCAGATTGCAGGATGTGAAAGAAGGTAGAGATGAGGAAGAGAAGACTGAGTGTGGAAACACTTTTTTAAAAGTCTGGGAATTAAGGAAAGTGGAGATATGAATGTTAGCTTGGTGGAAAAGCAGAACCAAGGAAAGTTCTTATTTATTCCTCTCCTTAAAAATGGGAGATGGTGTGTTTGTCAAGGAAGAATCTAATTGAAAGGGAGATACCAGGTTTGAGAGAAGCAGCCTAATTAGGAGACAGGAGGATGGACCCAGAGCTGAGTGGAGGGCTAACTTTGGAATAGATTTGAGATCCTCCTGAAGAAGGAGTGTTGGTGGGAGGGAGAGGTGAAGATACAGAGAAAGTGTGAGCTTCTCTCATGTTTCCTGCCAATTTCATCTGTTGTGGGACTTATGGCACTTACAGCAAGCAGCAAGCTATGCCACCCAGTCTGGCTGCTTCCTCCACCTCCGGGCATCAGGCCCCTTGGCTCTGGTCGCCTGGCAGCTTCTTGCTGCCTTTCCAGCCTGTTCTGAGTCTCTCCACTTCCCAGCTGCAGGCCCTGCCCCTGCCCAAGGTGTTTTCCAGCTGTCCTGTGGCCTCTTCCCCAGCCCCCACCTTCACAGAAATTTCCTAAGGTTCATTTCAGTAGTAAAATACAGAAATGTATTTGGGCAACTGTTTTCTTTGTTGTTGATTTATTTGATTGTTAAACCTTTTCGAACTTGTTCTACACTGTGTATAGATATATCATTTAGAGTTCTAAGAGAGATTATATTGGGCAATCTTTGTGGAAAGCTTTTTTCCTGAGTATTGGTCAGGAATGGACTTCCATATTATATCTAAGGTGCAATCAGTCTTCTTATTTCTTTTATTGCCTTTCCTAGGAACATAACCCCCTAAGTCTATGAAGGAAACATTTTCAATGAGATTCTGAAGCATATCTAAAAGGCTTCTCCTCCCCCCGCCTAAAGTTCTCCAAGTATTAGCTTCACCTTCAACTTCCCTTTCTAAAAGAAGATGTTCAGAAGGCTTTTGAAGGCTAACTTTAAACCATGTTGTGAGGGCAGCTAAGCCCAGAAGTCATTGGGCCATCTTCTTGGGAGACAGGTCTGCCACCAAAAAATCCTTTCTGTTCCCCAAACTAGCTGGCAGCCCCCTATCCTGCTTGGAGGCCTGTACCATGGCAGAACTGGGGCAGTGCTGAGGCTTAATTTTGAATCTTCCTTTCTTTGGCAAACTGTCTGTTGTTCTGTGTCTCTAACATGCTCATTGTCAGCTCAGGGCAATACCGAAAGTTCGAGCAAGGGGTAGATTAAAGTTGGGATGGATTTACTTTGGGAACCTCAAGGCCAGGTCAACAGAGAGGCCACCCTTTAAAAATATATTTTCCCTTCTCTGGTCCCACTACTTGAGCTCCCTATCTTATTTTATTATTCTTTGTAGGAGTATCACCCTCCACTTGGCAGATTATTTATGTCCCCATTTACGGGTTGTCTCTTCAGTTGAACACAAGCTCCATGCTGAATCTCCAAGGACCTAGCACAGTGTCCAGCCCCTGATAGGGGCTTAGTACATATCTGTTAAATAAATTACTGAATGAATGTGGCTATCTGGTAAGTGTTTGCTAGAGTTGAGGAAACAGTGAGGTGTAGTGAGGAAAAAGATGAGCTGGAAGCCAAGAAATCCAGGTTCATTGTCCACCTCTGTGGTCATCTGTTCTCTAATCACCATGTATCTCACTTCTTATCTCATAAAATGAGATAACTCCTAAATTCCCTTGAAACAGAGACATTCTTCTGATTTTGGAAGGAAAGGGAGTGAAGTTGATGATGTAGGCTTTGTTGATATTCAGCCAGGTTTTACATTCTGGCTGTGTCACTGACTTACTTTGTGACCTTGTAAATGTCACTGAACTTTTGTGTTTCAGACCCTTTTGTATAATAGGAATGATAGTTCTCCTCATACACAAGGTTTGTAAGCACTGAATGAAAGTATATGTGGTAAAATATGGGTCTGTTACTGTTTCTGCTACTATCAAAGATCAGGTTGCCCCTTGGGGATGGGAATGGTGCTGCTCATTCTTCATTCTCTTTTCAACTCTTTGGTTTGAAAACAGATCATCACATTAATGGGCATGAAACACTGCCCCTCAGGAAACTGGTATTGCCACACGGAGCCTCCCTGGGCCTTTGCTCATGTGAGTTGCCAAAATGCTTTCAGGTGGCCTTCAAGATCTTAGCAAGTGGTCAGATTTGTGAGCTAGAGCTTTCCAAGGTTCTGGAACATCAATGGACATTTGGTTTCACATGGTAGGCATTCCATATCCTTTCCAATATTTCCTCTGGCCTGCAACATTGCAGATGTTAATTATTCTACTAGTTCAGCCATGAAACTTCATTGGCATCTTTTTTTTTTTTTTTTAGGTACTGGGGCCAGGGATTGAACCTGGGACCTCATATGTGGGAAGCTGGCACTCAACCATTGAGCCACATCGGCTCCCCTGAGTTGTTTTTTCATTTGTTTGCTTGTTGTTTTTTTGTTGTTGCTGTTGTTGCTGTTTTGTTTTTAGGAGGCACCAGGAACCCAACCTGGGACCTCCCATATGGGAAGCTGCTTGAGCCACATCCACTCCCCGATTGGCATCTCTTTTGAATCGCCATACAAAAGTGATCCAAATCCCTCAAGAAATGGACCCAGGTTACTTATGTGAATGTCTTTCCTAGAGTGTCATGGAGGGGATAAAGGAAGTGGGGCTGACACACGCCAGTGGAAATGACTCACTTTAGTAAGATGGCTTGGTGATCTCTGTCCCAGCTGAAATGTGCAGTGACTGTAATCCCAAGATTGGAGCTGAGACTTCCTCTTGGCTTTCATCACAGCTCCTTTCTCCTGTCCCCAAGGCTTCCAGTCCTCACCTGTTCTGTAGGACCATCAGGTGTCATGTGGCATTTTGAGCTCTACAGTGGTAACTGGGGAAGTGAAATTTGTGCCCCACAATTTAGTTTAAAAGAGAAGTATTGGTGATGATAGCACAACGTTGTGAATACAATGAATACTGCTGAATTGTATACTTGGAAGTGGTTAAAATGGGAAATTTTAGGTAGTTTATATGCTACCAGAATAAAAGAAAAATAAAAAACCCCATAGAACTGTAAAACACAAAGTGTAAACCCTAATGTAAACTGTGGACTACAGGTAATAATATAATAATATTGTTTCATCAATTGTCACAATGATACCATAATAATACAAAATATTAATAATAGAGAAAACTCCGTGTGTGTGAGATTTTTATAGTAACTCTGTACTTTCTGCATGATTTTTCTGTAAACCTTTAACTGCTCTAATAAAAAAATGTTGTTTTTTTTTTTTTTTAAAGAAATATGCCACTGGGGTCTTAAAATGAATGCCTTTAAGCCTCTGCCTTTGCAAGTTTTTCTTTTCTGTTTTCCCACTTAGCCTAAACTTTCTTCCTTCTTTTACATGCTCTCCTCCCCACCCGTTTTTAAAATCACTTTTATCCTTCCTTCCTCTGTTTGTCCTTCCTTTCTTCCTTCTCCCCCTGCACCCAAAATTATTCATGCATTTGACAAAGATTGATTGAGAAGTGAGGACAGGAAGGGCATTTGCAGAGGAATTAGCACATGCAAAGGTTCATAATGTAGGGAGCCCATGGTGTATTTTGGGAAATCCAGGATTTTAGCATAGCTACAAGTGATGAAAGATGAAGTGACCAGATATCGAAGGACCTGGTCTTCTATTTTAGGAATTTTGACCTTATCCCAAAGCACATAGGGAACTATTAGGAAGAGGAGTTGTGTGACATGATCCAATTCTGTTTTAGAAAGCCCTGGCTTTCTAAAACAAAGAATGGGTTGGAGGTTGTTACGTTTGGAAGTAAATTAAAGTTTAGACCAAAGGAGGGGAATGGGCAGACTGGAGAGATTTGAAGAAAATAGAAATAAGAGAGCCCAGTGACTGTTTCAATGACGGTGGCAAGGGAGAAAAAGGAGTCAAAGATGTCCCCTAAGTTTTGGCTTGGTCAAGTGGGTAGATGGTGTTGATAACTGAGAGGAACAGGGAGTAGTTTGTTCTTTGGAAGAGTGATGAATGACTTTGGACATAAGGAAGGATAGCCAAACAGATCTGAACTTGAAGAGCCTGAATATATAGTGGCACTTTTTTGGTGAGTGTGTGATTCATCCTGCAGAGTTCAACTGCCTAGATGGAAGAGTGGATATGGAAGACTTTGACTTTACAAGTAGCAATGCAACTTTCTTCTTCTGGCCCATGGATGGCCCTTCTCAATACCACCCCTCTGGAGAAAGATGTGCAGGACACTGACAGGGTATCCCCACTTTCTACCCTTGCAGGGCTTGACTTAAAGATGAGAGTGCACAGAACATTCGTCCAAGTTGCCTTTCCTCTCTGCAGATATGATTTGGTGGGAACAGGGCTTTCCATTCAGGCTGTCAAGGATGGAGCTTGAAGTTTCCACTTAGTCCATAGGCAGTGGCCTTATTGGACCAAGTCAAGTCCCATCAAAGTCCCAAGCTAAGAGCAGTTAGGCTTTTTTCACTGAGCTCATATAGTTTTTCCAAAAACCCTAATCAAATTACTAATGTGTACAGGGAACAAATAAATATAAGGAACTTAAAGCTCAGGAGAAATGCTCAGAATCAATAACTAAGGAACAACTGTAAGTAAAGCAATTCAAAGAGGAGAAGTTTGGACTAGGAGTTAGAAGACTAGAATTCTTATTCAGGCTCTGTGGTTTAACCACTTATAGCATATTGGTTCTAAGCATAGTCTCTGGAGCAGGATGCCTAATTCAAATTTCTGAACTCCGACTCTGCCTTGACTAGCTGCATGATTTGGGGCTACCACAGAGGGTTATTGCAAGGTTTAATGAAGTTCATATATTTAAAGCAGTCAGACTAGTGCTTGGCACAGTGTTAAGTAATGCTGTTATTATTGTTGTTGTTATAAAAAGCTGTATGACCATGGACAATTCAGTTCTTTCTTTGGGCAGCAACATCTTCATTTATAAAATGAGGACAAGATATTCTCCTTTTAGACTGTGTTCTGAGAAGACCCGGGCTCCTCTACCCTACCCCATCTCAGAATTTTATTTATTATCTTGGGGCGTCACATAAATATCCACTTGAAGAAAGAGCTCTGAAAAGAAAGTTGCAAACCATTGGGTCAGATAGTGTAAGGTCTTATCTGAATGAAAGATGCTATTGACAATGGAAATGGTGTGAAGTGGTCTCAGAGGAGGCTGCCACAAGCTGGGGAGGGTTTCATGGAAGAGGTGAGTAGGAAAGTTAAAATCTGGGTGTTTCTAGCACTTAAAGAAACTAGAAGTTGCAGTTTCGAAAGAGAAGAAATTGTGGAGCATAAATATGGAGGGAGAAATAGGTTAAAAGCCCAACTCAGAACTATCCATGTGTAATGGAAGGCAAAAGGCCAGATAAGGGCTTCAATTATAATTGTCCCAACTAGAAGTGTAACCAGAGTGACACAATTAACAGCAAAGATGATCAGCACCAAATGAGGAAACACATTACCTAGTCCATCCTCTTTCTTGTATGGACGGGAAAGCAATTTTCAGAAGAGGCAAGCTCAGATCCACGGGTACACAATGAATTACTACTAGCTGTTGACCAAATATCCATTCCCCCCTCTTCCTTAGCAACAGGACTCCAACTTTGTAGGCGGACACATTGCTTCCTGGCATAAAGAGAACATTTCCTAGCCTTTCTTCAAGGCAAGGATTATTGAAGGGCCAGGGATGGCCAATGAAATGCCATGGAAGTGGAAGACTTCTAGGAAGGAATTTTTAGAGGGATACAGACAATTGACAGGAGCCAGTTTTGCCCTTCCCAGTCCCGCTTCTTCCTGCTTGGAGCTGCAGCAGCCATCTCAGATCATGAAGTGACCTTGGAGATGGAACCCATGTGACTAAGGACGGCAGAGCTGAAAGTCAGAAAGAGCCTGAGTCCTGGGGCCATCGTGCAGCTGCCTATCTCTGGACTTCTTTTTAGTTGGGAGAAATAGACTGCTATCATATTTAAGCCATTGTTATTTCTGGGCCCTCTTCCTAGCCACAGAAAGCTGTTTTTGATATCCTAGCAGAGCTGGGGCTGGCCTGAGCCCCCTCTGTTCCTCGGCTATCTTGCTTGGCAATGCTCCTGCCATGGCCTCACTGGCCCCGTGTGTGAAACTGTCTTGGTAAGTGTGCATGAGCATAAATCCAAAGCCAAAATAATTTTCAAAGCTGTCAGCTAGGCTTTCTTGTAGACTCATAGTCCCCACCATCTTCTCATTTCCACCAGAGGAAATAGAGGCTGCTGGTGATTGACTTTTCCTGTCCCTTTTCTTTTCTATTTTTCGGAATTGTTTACTATCAAACACTCAATATCCACTGCCCAGAATACTATAATGTTAACATTTTGTTGAATTTTAGATTTTTTAAAATTAAAGAAATAAAACATTATAGATACAGTGAATCCTCTTTGTACTTTCCTTGAGCCTATTCTCTTCCTCCTTCCTCGAGAAGCCGTTCTCCTGAACGTGTATGGAACCTTTTCTGTGATTTCTATACTTTTATATATATCTTTGAATCCATAATAAATAAATAATGTTGTTCTGTGTGTTTTAAACATTAGCATAAATGGCATATTAATATGATTTAATTTTTATACTCCACCTTGGGTTTTCCAGAATCATCTTTCGGATACAGGTATCTAGCTCACTGAGGGTCACTGCTGTGACTGTACATTGATGAGCATTTAAATTGTTTCCAACTTCTCAATATTGCAAACAGTGCAATAATAAACATAATTTATGCATCACACTACACACATGTATAAGAGTTTTTATAGAATCTATATGTAGACATAAAACTAGGTGCCATAGGGGATGCATATCTTCATTTTTGCTAGATATTTCCAAATTGCTCTCTGAATGGTTTAAAACAATTTTGACTCCCTCCAGAACTGCAGTGTTCATATCCCATGAAAGCCTGGCATTGCTGAACTTTTTAATTTTTGACAATTGATTGGTGTGACATGGAATCTCTTTGCTGTAGTTGACATTCCCTGATTATTAATGAGGCAGGGCATCTTTTCAGATATTTGTAGGCCATTTTGATTTCTATTTCTGTGAAATGCCTGTTTTCCTATTGAGCTCTTTGTTTTTTACTTATTGTAGTTTTTTCCCACATATTTTGAATTTTAATCCTTTGTTGGGCAAATGCATGTCAATGCCTCTCCAAATCTCTCACTGCCCTTTTAGCTTTTTCATTGTGTATTTGGTCATATAAGAGTTCTAAATTTTAATGTAATCAAATTTATTGTTCCTTTCCTTTTGTGATCTTTTTGGATCATAAGAAATCCTTTCCCTGATCAGATATTATAAGTTTTTTTTCCTGAATTTTTTCCTAATAGTTTAAAAGTGCAGTGTTTTATGTGTGTGTGTGTGTGTGTTTAACATTTAGCCATTAATCCATTTGCAATTTATTTGTCTTATTTTGTGTATGGTATAACAATGTTAACTTTACAATATGTAGAGCCATTGTCATGACATCAAGTATCAAACAACCATCTTTTGCCTACTTATTTGTAATTACATTGCCATGTACCAAATGTCTAAAAATGCTTTAGTGTTTTTCTGAATTTTTCTGGTCCCTTTATCCATATACCACTATCATACCATTTTATCATATGTTTGATGTCTAGTGATCTAAGTTCTCCTTCTTTTTATTCTTTCTCAAAAATATTTTGGCTATTCTTGGCCCTTGTTAGTTTCATATGAATGTTAATGAAATGCCTCCTTCATATCTCTCTTGGCATATATTTCTCTATCACCAATATTCCAAAGGCTGCTGCCCTCAAAGACCCAGGCTCCAGCCCTGGCTCAGCCATCAAAAGACCATCTATCTACTTTGGGGCGTGTCACCTATATTCTCTGAGTTTCAGTTTCTCATCTGTCTGATCTGCTTTGTCTTCCTCACAGGGTGCTGAACTTGTCAAATGAGATAAGCATGTAAGAATGCTTTGAAGAGTTAAAAACACCATAAATACAAGTTAAAGCTATAATCTTAGGAGTGTCCTGAAACAAAATGTGAAATTTAGAAAAATTGTTCCCCAGCTTTCTGCTTTTTCTAACCTTTTGACTTTCCTTTTTCCCAAACTTCTAGACTCAAAGCTCCTCTGTCAGGGCTAGACTCACCATGATAATCTAATAGAAGTAGCTTGGATTCATGAGGCCTGGGTCCAATTTCAGGCTCTAACTGTATGACTTAGGTAAGTCGTATCAACTTTTTGAAACCCAATTTCTTCATCTCTACAAGGGGCATAAAAATTCCCTCCCTTCGTGGTGGTGTGAAATTCAATTAATATAGGTAAAAGTGCTTGGTAAAATGTGAAGCCCTATCAGAATCAAAAAGCATCATTACTGTTCTTGTTGACATTTACACGTGAAAAATGACTTATAGGAGGGTAATGAGGTTTAACTGTTGAAGTGCTTTACTTTCACCACTTGAATCAAGATGTAGGGGAATTATATTCATTTTGTCTACAAATATGGTTGACATAGAACAATGTCTACAGACATTCTTCTAGAGGGTGCAGAAGTCCCTTTTTAAAATACCAGGTTCCTTAGATTTTGCAACCTGGATATGTGGAGAAGTTGCAGTGATTGGGGAGTCCATGATGTCTGTTGGGACAAACAGGCAGAGCACCTTCTGCAGGTGCTGGGCTGGGCACCTGAGTAACAGACTCAGGGCTTCCAGAATGTGAACAGGTCAGTCTTTGTATACTCCTTGCTTAAATGCAAATAACATTCAGTTAAAATAAACATTAATGTGAGCCCCAATAGCACATGGTGCACCCACATCTCTCTAACTCTTGTGACTCTGGCAACTGGGGCAGGTTTTGCTCCTGGACTGGAATCAGTCTTCGGCTTGGCCCAAATGACAGCATAGGCCAGAGAACACAAGGCTGCAGCCCACCTATTTAGTCTAGTGTAGAATGTTCTTTACCCTGGTAATTAGGTATGGTAGTTTGAGGCTCTTATGGACACCCCCAAAATTATGTTCTTAAAACTAATCCATTCCTTTGTGTGCAAACCTATTGTAGGTGGGAACTTTTGGTTAGGTTACTTCAGTTAAGGGCTTTTTGATTAGGTTACTTCTGTAGGGTGTGCCCCAGGTTAGGCCTTAATCCTCTTACTGGAGTTCTTTAGACATGGTATGAATACGTAGAGAAAGAAAAAGTCACGCAAGCTGAGAAAAAAGCCACAGGAGCTGAGAGAGAGCCACAGGAGTAGAGAGAAAGCCAGTGGAAGCCAGATGCTGATGGCAATGAAACCCAGAGGAGAAAGGAGAAACCAGGAGATGCCACCATGTGCCTTGCCATGTGAGAGAGAAGTCCAGGACTGCCAGCAGCCAGTCTTTGGAAAGAAAGCATTGCCTGATGATGCCTTTATTTAGACGTTTTTCTCAGCCTTGAAATTTTAAGCTTGCAACCTAATAAATTCCCATTGTAAAAGCCAGCCCATTTCTGGTATATTGCATTTTGGCAGCCTTGCAAACTAAAACATTAGGTTCTTGCCTTTTTCTCAATTTTATTGAAAAAGGGTTTCTTACCTGTTCTTCACAATTATCTTCATGGATGATCCTGGACTTGACTCTTTTGACCACCAGTCCCTGTTGGAAGTTGCTGGAATCCTTCTAAGCCAATATCAGTCATTCCCACCCCTGCCCTCAGCCTTTGCTATTGACCGCTTCTCTGTTGAGGTTTGGGCAATGCCCTGGATTTCTGACCTGGGTTTGGATCTTAGTCCTCTGAACTCATGACCTGCCTGTCCTTTCCTCTGGGGTCCATCCTATCTCTATTCTTGCATCCCTATGTGATCCCTGCCTGCTATTGCTTCCATGTTCATGTAAACTGAAGGGTTCGGCAATCCTTCCAGACACTGTCTTGCCTAACCTTTTAGTGCAGATTTAGGACATGACTCTTTCTTTCCAATTTCTAGATTCTAAGACTAGAAACACTTTATGAGACCTATAAATCAGGTTTCACTCCAAACACACCACAGATCTCTTCAAATATTTTTTCACACGTAGCCATGTGCTTAGGAAGAGCTGTGATTGTCTGCTCAGATGCCCCTTCATGAATGAAGGACACATTCCCCAAGATACTGGGAGGCATCCTAGGCAGAAGAGAGCTGACTGGCCTGTGGTCACACATCTTCCCAGAGCAACCCACATCCTGTGAATGTGTGATGTGAACCTAGGAATCAGAGGGAAGACGGTTTAAAGGCCCAGCCTTTTGTAATAATTCTGAAAGTCCATCAATTCTAGGGTTTCTAATGAGAGCAGGGGTCTTGTGATAGTCCCACAGCCCAGCTCCTCCCTCTGCTCATTTCTGATTTCTTCCCTTCTCCTGCAGGGGTTGATCCCGGGAGCACTCTTATTTCAGACATGCAAATTTTCATCACCGAATCTGTTCCTGGGGAACCCAACCTGCATTAGGTGAACATAGCTAGTTTCTTGTTCAACCAACTCTAAATTGACTCACCCTCTTCTTTCTCTGTAACTCCATCCTCCCTGTGGTAGGCAGAATAAAGCCACTTCCCCCCCATGAAGTCCATGTCCTAATTCTTGGACTCTGTGCCTGTGTTACCTTACATGGCAAAAGGAACTTTGAGGATATGACTAAAGTTATAGACATTGGATTATCCTAGATTGTCCAAGTGGACCCAATCAAATCACATGTGTTCTTTTTTTTTTTTTTTTTAATTTAACTTAATTTTATTTTATTGTGGGTAAAATCAAAATTTTCACAATACAAACCATATTTATAAAATGATATATAAATATATATGCATATATGTGCATTTGCTTACATAAATGTTATTTTTTTATATAAAAAGCAGAGAAATTTCCTAGCTGTGGTTAGGGAGAGAGAGAGAGAGAGATGTGATGACAAAGGAAGGGTCAGATAGTTGTGATGTTGCTGTGTTTGAAGATGGAAGAAGGAGGCCACAAGCCAAGAAATGTGGGCAGCCAATAGAAACTGGAAAGGACAAGAAAATGGATTCTCCCCAGAGCTTCCAGATGATGCCTTGATTTTAACCTAATGAGACCCATGTCAGATTTCTGCCTATAGAACATAAGATAATAAAATTGTGGTATTTTAAGCCATCAAGTTTGTGGTAATCTTTTTATAGCAACAATAGGAAATTAATAAACACCCTTTAGGAGTCCTTTTTCTGCTTGCTCTTTTGTATGATCTTGGACATGCAATCACCTGCCTAGGCCTTAATTGTCTCATCTGTAAAATGGCCATTTGGGGCCATATTCTTTCAAAGACCTTTCCAACTTGACATTTTATCATACTAACTAGCTAGATTCTCCACTTTGTGGCATTCATTTTTTTCCTTTTACTGAAGAAGGCTCTTGCTTGTCTCTAGTGATTATGCTGAGGCAAGCCTATCTGAGATGCTATAGGAAGCAATGGAACTGCAGTATACCAAGGTCTGTGTCTGACAATTCCTGTCTGTCTTTATGTCAATTTCTAAATTCCCTATTCCCATAACTCCTCATGGCCATAGGAAAAAATGCATCTCAGATGCCAGCTAGTGACCAATCTATTAATCAAAGTCTGATGACTAATCAGTTTTGTCATTTTTCTCTTTATTAATGGACTTGCAGATACAATTTTTTTTCAATTTTGGGAAGTTATGTTGAAAATAATTAGGTAGACTTTTCAGGTGCTCATCTTACTGCTGGGACTACAAAAGTACCAGCATTCTGGCTGTTGGTGAGGGTTAACTTGATCTCGAGGGAAAACCACCATTTTTAGGATTTTAAAAAAATATCCTTTGCTTGAATTTTGTCAGGAACAAGTATAAAAACATGGTACTTTAATTAAATTACTTATAAACCCACTATATACAGCTATTGTGGAAAAAAAAAAAAAACAGGACACCAAAATGGAATAAAAATAGTTTCATTTGGCTCCTTCACACTCCTAGTGGGAAACCAACACAGTTGCCACTTCATTAACTGCTTTGTGTTAAGAAAAGCTGAGCTGACCACAAAATAATAATGGCAATAGCACAATGATAGTGATGATTCTCTGCTACATTTATCTAGTACTTTATGTTTTCAAAGCACTTTCTATCTATTCACTTTTTTGAGCTCCAAGTTCTTAATGTTTCCATAAGAAACTTGAGGAAATAGGGAGAGTGAGCATCATTCAAATTATTTGATAGATGAAGAAAACGTGGCCCACAGAATCTAAATGACCCTGCAGTGGGCAGCAGGACTGGGGCTTAGGGGCTGGCCTCCAAGAGGTCTATGTCTATTGTATCTCCTTGCTCCTGATAGTTGAAGTCACCAGTGCAGGTTCAAACACTGTCTCCAAAGAATTTACACTGCAAACCGAGGACTACAGAAAACAGGTTTTTTGCTCTCAAGAGAAAGGAAGTCACTAAAGAGTTATTCACTAAAATTAGCAGGGAAAAGCCCAAAGAGTTGAATAGATGAGAAAGAAAACCATAGGGTTTGTGATGCTGGCCAGGGTTTAGGGTACCCATTTCCTCCCTCTTGGAGCCCACTCAGGCTCCTTGGGGCAATCTCTATGAGCCCTCTATATTATGACCTCTGTAAAATGATATCACTAATACCAACACCTTCTCCCCAGCTGCAATTGGACTGACCAAGCAACCTTGGCGGAGATCAGACAACCTGAGGTTAGTGGCATATAGGGGCATAAAAAGGAAACATCTTCACAGGCATCCCTAACTCATCTGAGCAATGAGAGGATGAGATTAGGTCTCTTCCAAGATTTCATTTGTTCTGATAAGATCCCATTTTACAGTTGGTATAATAATATAATTTAGACTTAAAAGACCTGGGATTGAGAGTCAGGTGGTGACTCCGACTGGGCTGGACTATGACCTTGGTCATTATTTCTCATCTAAGAAATGAGTATAAGAGTAAATCTCCTTTCTATCAGAAAGGCTGATGCACTATAGAGAGATGTTATGATTTTGTTATTGGCAGTAGTGCTAATCATCATAATGGTGGTATAATAGTAACAATGATATTAGAAGAATTGGCAATTGTGGCAGTGCTGGTAGGTAATTCTGGGATTCTTTATTGTATGTGGGTGCTTGCTGGAGAAGCCACCCATGTTTTGAGATAATGTGTGCTGTGCCCTTTCTTGCATTATCTCCTTGGGGTTTCACAACAATCCTAAGAGGTTTAAACTAAGGCTTAAAGAGAGAGAGGAAGTGATTTGAAAGCTAATGTCTTGAGACCTCAGGGCTTCTATTGACTTGTCAGGCACAAATGGCACATCCTGTGGAGATCAACTTTGAATCCTTGGAGACTTGTGACTAGTGGTTTGCTGCCTTAACCATGAAAAAGGAGGTATCGTTGGTATTAGATGTTCCTTTATGTAAAGCAGAATGATACACCATTCAAAAAGTCTCCCAGAACCCAATCAATAACTGCTCTGAGATTGATGTATGAAGTGACACTCAGAATTTCCTCAGCAAGAGCTTACTAACACTGATTTTTCCTGGCAGAGCCCATAGGGTGGGTTCCGATACCACAGAGTCCCAGCCAGGAACTACCTCAAGTCCTCCTATATCAAGGGGAGGCCATATGACCAGTTTTCACGATGGAATGTGAGTAAAAGTGATGTGTGTCAATTGCAGACTAAGGTGGGTAGGGAGTAGGTGCACCACCTTCACTTTCTCTTCCCCCATCAAACAGCTAGATGCAGAGGATCCAGCAAAGAACTCAGAGGCCTTAGAAGATGGTGAATCCACAGGACTGGAGGCACCTGGATTCCTGGATCACCACTTTGACAAACACTTGTTTAGACATTATGTGAGAGGGAAATGATCTACTGTGTAAAACCAATGAGGTTTGGCTATTACCTGTGACAACAGCTATTGTACTATAGATCCCAATCAAAAGACATCCACAGGTACTTCAGAACTGGTCCTAATTCCCTGCCATCAAGGAAACCATTGCCTTCCTTCCCCACTGACGCCATCTTGCTCATCCTGAGCGCTTTCCTTGTGCTGGTCTGCTTGTCAAACAACCAATAAATCTGTTTGGGCAAACAGTATTTTCATCAGTAAGTGACCTTAGTATAACATTTGCATTGCTGGAGAACTCATTCCAACCCTGCACCAGCGGCATCCCAGCTCAGGCCCTCCTGATGGTAGGAGGCCAGAAAACTAATAAAGTGTGGAGATTATTAATGGTGTTATCTTTTCTATTTCACCTATTCCCTCTCACTTTTCAAAATTGGAAATATGTTCAGCTTTGTCAGATCTGTTCATCTATTTTTTTTTTTTTATAGTAAATAGAAGCCAGGCTTTTGGAGTTTTTCAGAGAAGATGGCCACATGACCATGACAGATTAGCTTGTGTTTGGAGCAACTAGAGTTGAGCTGGGGAGACACTGACTCAAGAGGATAAAGGTCTTCATAGGACCCACCTCTCTTAGGGCAACTGCAGTTTTCACAGGTCCTAGCAACCCTAGAAGGGAAAAATAATTTTCATTTTCCAGGGTTGCATTATTGGTATAAAAACTATTTTAGATGGCATAGACAGTGACAAACTCTAGAATATACTCACAGTTTCCTTGATCACACTGGCACCCAAAGTTATAGAGAGGGTCTTGTGAACTTCTATTTAGTTGACTCCAAATAGTAAGCAAGAAACAGCCCTGTAAAGATAGACAGTGGAGGTCAGAAACAAGAACTTGAGGCTTTAAAGTGCTTTTCTTCTTACTTAATAGCTGTTACTCTTTTTAAAATGGCAAACAATACATGTTCCTTAAGGAAAAAAAATAGAAAATACAGATTAGGAAACAGAGCATAAACATCATTTGTCACCCCACCACCCAGATATAGCCACTGTTAACCCGTAGAACCCTTGCAGATTGTTTAATGAATATTTGCGTATATGTTTGCACATGTATGTGTGTGTGTGTGTGTGTGTATATATATATATATATATATATATATATATATATATATAATTGTTTATATTTTACAAAACTGGGATTAGGATCAGACTGCACATACTGTTTTGTAACTACTTGGTTCACTGAATACAATTTTATGAACATCTTTTGCTAATACATAAACTTCACCGGAGTGGTAGACAGCTGGAAGATGTTTCCCAGTGATCCCGCCCCCACTGGGTAATCTCTCCTTGGGTGTGGGCTGGACCTCTGACTTGCTTCTAACCACCAGAATAATAACAAAAGTGATGTGATGTCACTCCCATGATTAGGTTACAGAAAGACTCTGACTTCTGTCTTGCTTACCCTCTCTTGTTCTCTCACTTGCTGTGATTAAAACAGCTCCAATATTGTGAATTGCCCTATGGAGAGGCCCACATGGCAAGGAACTGAGGGAGTCCTCTGACCATTAGCCTGTGAGCAACTGAATTCTGCCAACAGTCATTTGTGAGCTTGAAAGTGGATCCTCAACCCAACTGAGCCCCTGCCAACACATCCTAGTTTGCCTGGAACTATATGAGGACCCCATGAGTCTGTGCCTAAGTTCTTGACCTGAAAAAAATGTGAGGTCATATAAGTTTATTATTTTAAGCTGCTAAGTTTGGGGGTAACAAATACAAACCACATAATTTTTAATAGCTGTTTAATATTCCAATGTAAGGTTGTACCATACTTTACTCAATCCTTTATTGCTGCACATTTTGGCTATTTTATTTGCTTTGCTGCTATAAATGGGACTGTAATGAATATCATTGTTGCTAAATATTGGCACACATCCTTCATTCTTTCCTAAGGATACATTTCATAAAGTGGAATAGCTGGATTCCAAAGGGTATGCATTCTTCAAAGTTTTTTACATGCTCTTTCCCAATTGCTTTTTCATAGGATTGGGCACATTTACACCCTTGTTGGCTGTATTTTGGAGTGGCTGCTAGACCACACCAAAGGGTTTATGTTTCTGAAACATATTTTTGGGTTAATTTTAACCACTCTGTCCTGAGCTGTGTCTCTAGGCAAACCAGTCAGAAACCAAAACCAAACCCAAAACCCAAAACCTAAGCATGAATAATAAGGCTGAATCTTGAAAACTACTAGATAATTTGACATTAAACCGTGCCTGTTGTTTGGAAATCATATGAATTCAGCCACCCCCAAATTGTTATTCTTATCTTTCAGTGAGCACTGCAGTTTTGAAAGTATGATGATGCTTGTATTCCCCAAGAACTTTGAGAGGGAAAATGACAATACTGGTTGAAGTCAATGTAACAATGGACTATTTTGAAAATCTTAGTACATTTTTGATATACAAAGGGTTGTCAATAAAGTCAAAATTTTAAATTACTTGCTCAATGGCCTGAATCAATAGATATTTTTGGAAACATTTTACACACATATACACCATTATCATTTCTGAATTGCAAACTTCACTGTTGGAGAAGAACAAATATTTTAGTGCATGCTATATATTTTAACAGGCTCTGAATCCTGCAGTTGGTTTAAGCTAAGGGTGCAATTTCAGACATCTAAATAAGTAAATAAATGAGGAAGAAAATCCATGTTAATTGCAGTAATTTGCGGTACTTTCGAATTCTTAATTAAGAAATAAAATAGGATTCATTATCCATGCCTACTGTAGATGGCATACATAGATCACCATTATGACCAGAGACAGATCTGAAGTCATTGCCATAAATGAAATAACAGAGAAATTACTGATGCATTATTGACTGAAATGTGCAGACACAAGAGAGAGAGGAGAGAGAGTCACACATTGCTCTTAAATGTCCTTCTTCCTGGCCTGGGGATTGCATTATCCCAAAATGTCTCCTCTGAGCCTGGAGTCCGGCCCCACCTTCTTAATCTTTGGGATAAGTTCTTTTCTCAAGCCTCACACATAACTTCTCTGAGGCTGCCTGGCAACCCTGTTCATGCCTGCTTCTGCAACCCTTTTCCTTTTCCTGCTGCAGGATGTTTGTGTGCCGGGACTTCAGGTCCCTGCCTTCCACATTAGGAGGACCAAGCATCCTAGTTTGCCTGGAACTATATCAACATTAGTGTTCTACCCAGAAGCCCAATGACCAGCCATCTCTGCCAACAGCTAGGTACATTAATATGCTCTTTTTTCCAGACATCAATTATATTATCCCACAACCCACATCACCAAAGCATAACTTTCTCTCATATGTCTGAAAACCTACACCTACCCTACTCTGCCTCTGCTCCACTAATGTGGACTGTGAGCCTGCATCCCTGCCTCTCCATTTTCTGCTGTCCTAGACTTCTTAGTGTTATAGGCAGACATGGACGCTCCATGGAGACAGACAAGGACAGCAGTGAGTGACCTATGGTGGTCAGATCAGCAGGGAGAAGGGTACTGACCATGAGCAATTTGGAGGAGTCTGATTGACTCAAGACTTTTGAAGAAAAGAAAGGAAATACTCCATTGAAGATCTCAGAAAGGAATCAGGAATTTTGTCTGGGGTTAGACACTGAAGGTTTGGGGACTGGTAGGACAGTTTTTAGCTTCACCGTAGAACCAAGGAAAATCAGAAATTAACACATATGTTTCTCAAATGCCTATTATATCCCCACGTGGAAGGCATAATAAGAGTATGAGAAATATTCCTTACTCTCAGGGGATTTAAAAGGTAGATTCCTTGAGCCAAATGCTCCCTCTCCCTGGAAAGGGAAGCCAGAGAGAAATGTGGACTCAGGTGGCTCTACTGATTGAGCCATGTTGATTCTTTCTTGGGGAGACCTCCCACCATTTCCACAGACCTTGAAGACTCCTGTGGAATCCACAAGAGCTACAACAAGCATCCACATCTTGCCGTATTCCATTTCTCAAAGGATCCTTCCCCCTTGAATGTATCAAGATGGAATCTGGACTGTTGTGAGACACACAGACTTGTTGCTGTGAAAAATGTGAATACTTATTTCCATTTCTTACCAAAATCAGAGTAGAGAATGAAATCATTTTGTCTTTAGTTTTCTAAGTTTTTATGCTAAAAAAGATACAGGGCTTTTCCAATTTCAGAAGTGAGGACAAGGAGAAATGAACTCAAGATGCATCCATAAAAACTAAATCTAGCTAGATACCAGGGTAGGAAAAAAAACAACACTATATAAAATGTGCCTGTTGAATTCACTATTTCATGTGTGCTAAGTACTCTGACTTGGCTCAGATAGTGAGTGAGAGCTGGAAATGTTCAGGAGATATAACAAAATGTGAGAGAAAAGTAGGCAGGAGAAGTCTGAACCATGAGAAACTGCCTGGGAGGGTATACCTTGTACTCTTGCAAGGAGAAACCAGGAGAATTTATTGCCGAGTTCCTTTGAAGAGAGGCCTTAAAAGTAGCTAGGCTTCAACTATTGAATTTGAAAATTGTTTGTTCATTCTTTTATTTATTCATTTCATTCATCAAATATTTATTGAGCATCTTCTCTTTTCCAGATATAGAATTATTTGCTGGAGCTTCAGGGGATGCAAGACGGGTTCATAGCCTTTAAAAAAGGGCTTCTACAGTTAAGATGACAATGTTAAGACAACCCTGCTATTTCTTTATGAATTCATTCCAAACCAATAAGGAAAATGAGAAACAGTAGTGCAAACTTCATCTCTGTTGCAGAAAGGCTGCCAAATATGATAAAGTTCTAACAAAGGGCAGGTAGACGCTGAAGGTGTTTGCTGTCACAGACCTCAAATACAGCTGACAGAGCAGAGTTCTTCAAGGAAGGTGGAAACAATACCATCTTGGGTGGCACAACTGATCTAGGTGAATGGGCTGTGTGAGAGTGACCCTGGTACTGTAGGGCTCCACAGAACAACCGGGGAGGTAGTATAAACAAGAGAACACCCAGACATGCCATCTCTGCAGGAAGCAGATTGTTGGGAGGCAGATTGGAGAAGATAGGGTCAATGCTATCAATTTTGCTAAAAAAAAAATCATGAAAAATCCAAAACAAAGCTACTAGAGCTAATAAATTCAGCAAAGTGGTAGGGTACTATGACAGTTTGAGATTATTTTTGTGAACCCTCCAAAAATAAAGATTATATTTGTAAAATAATCTATTCCTCTGGGTGTGATGCCCTTTGATTGTATTAAATTCAGTGAGGGGCCTCTGATTAAGTTTAGTCGATAAAATCAATTTAGGGCTTCTGACTGGGCTACATCAGTAAGGTGTAACTCAGGTTGAGTTCACTTCCTCTTGGTCAGCTGATTTAAATGGACACTCAAGAAGACACAGGGGAAGAGAGAGAGCTCTGCCATTTTTGATCCTGGGACCCTGGGGAGAAGAGCCATTTGCCTGATAGGTTACAGCTGACCTTGGGAAGAGAGCCAAGACTGATATAGAAGACCTAGAAAGAAATGAGCCCTATGCCAGGAGAGAATGGAAGCCCTGAGAGACAAGTCCTCTGCCAGCCTGCAGCTGAGAGAAAGGAAGCCCAGTGGGGAAGGCTGAACCCTTGTAGAGATCAGCAACCATCTTGCTTCAACACGTGGCAATTGTCTTTGGTGAGAAGGCAACCTTGAGTTGGACTTTTTAGGGCCTTGTAACTGTAAGTTTTTACCCCAAAATAAATACCCTTTAAAAAAGCCAACAGATTTCTGGTATTTTGCATCAGCATCCCTTTGGCAGACTAATATAGGCACAGATCAACATGCAAAAGTCAGTGGTGTTTCTATACACTAGTAATGAACAACCCGAAGAGGAAACCAAGAAAAAAAATCCATTAACAACAATAGCAACGACAAGAACAAAATATCCAGGAATACATTTAACCATAGGTATAAAGGAATTTTACATGGAAAACTACAAAACATTGCCAAAAGAAGTTAAATAAGACCTAAATAAATAAACATTCCACATTTATGGATTATAAGAATAAATATTGTTAAAATGTCAAATCTACACAAAGCAATTTGCAGATTCAGTGCAAACTAAATCAAAATTCCTACAGATTTCTTCACAGAAATGGAAAAACCAATCATCAGATTCATATGGAAGGGTGATTGACCCCCAATAGCCAACACCATCTTGAAAAATAAGAACAAATTTACAAAGCTACAGTAATCAAAACAGCATGGTACTGATACAGGGACACATAGACCAATGAAATCGAATTGAGAGTTTGGAAATAAACCCTCATACCTTTGGCCAACTGATCTTCAACAAAGATGCCAAGTCCACTCAGTGGGAGAAGAATAGTCTTTTCAACAAACGGTGCTGGGAAAACTGGATATCTATAAATATCTATAAGCAAAAGAATGGACATGGGCCCCTACCTCAAAACATATACAAATATTAACTCAAAAATGGAGTTAAAACTATAAAATTCCTTGAAGAAAAACATCTCCAGGACCTTATGTTAGGTGGTGGTTTCTAAGAGTTTACAACAAAAGCACAAATGAGAAAATAAAAAATGGATAAAGGAGACTCCATCAAAATTAAAAACTTTTGTGCATCAAAGGACTTTATGAAGAAAGTGAAAATACAACCTATAGATGGGAGAAAATAATTGGAAATGATATATCTGATAAAGGTTTAATATCCAGAATAAAACTTCTACAGCTCAACAACAAAAAGATAGACAACCCAATTAAAAATTGCAGAAAAGACATAAATAGATATTTTTCCAAAGAAGATATAAAAATGGCCAATAAGTGCATGAAAATATGCTCAAAGTCATTAGCTATCAGGGAAATGCAACTCAAAACCACCATTAGATATAATTTCACACCCATTAGAATGGCTACTATTAAAAACATGGAAAATAACAAGTGTTGGAGAGGATGTGGGGAATAGGAATATTTGTATCTTGTTAGTAGTAATGTAAAATGGTGTAGTCACTGTGGAAAACACTTTGTCAATTCCTCAGAAAGTTAAGTATAGAAGTAACATATAATCCAATAATCCCACTTCTAGGCATATATCTAAAAGAACTGAAAGCAGGAACTTGAAAAAGTGTTTGCACACTGATGTTCATAGCAGCATTATTCACAATTGCCAAAAGGTGGAAGCAACCCAAGTGTCCAACAACAGATGAATGGACATACGAAATGTGATATACACATAAAATGGATTACTATTCAGCCATAGAAAGGAATGAAGTTCTGATATGTGTAAGAACATAGATGAACCTTGAAGACATCATGTTGAATGAAATAAGCCAGACACAAAAGGCCAAATACTGTATGATCTCACTTATATGAAATATGCAGAATATTCACATTCATAAAGTCAGAAAGTAGAATACAGGTTACTAGGAGCAAAGTGGAGAAGTTGATTGTGGAGATAATATTTAATTGGCAATGGATGGTAGGAATGGAGGTGCAACTTTGTGCATGTAATTAACACCACTAAAATTTTACATTCAAAAAGGGATATAAAGGGAAATTTAGGCTGTATATAAGTTGCCACACACACACAAACACAGAACAGCACAACACAAAGAGTGAACCCTAATGTAAACAGTGGGCTGAAGTTAATAGCATAATTATAATAATATTGTTTCATGAATTACAACAAAGTTACCATACAAATGCAAAATGTTAATAATAGGGGAAGCTGTGTGAGAGGGGGTATATGGGAACTCTACTTTCTGCATGATGTTTTGTAAACATACAACTGCTCTAATAAAGAAAAATGCTGATGAGTTTTCAATTGCAAACCTCTAATTACAAGAAAGAAGTAAAGGTAAAGTCAATATATACACTTATACACAGACACAACCCTGAGTATCACAAGGCAAGTTCTTGTAATTGAGAGAGACTCTCTGTTGCATGATAACTTGGCTAGCCTAACCCTCCTTCCCAAAAACTTTTGGCAAAGTACTGTAGCTAGTCAAGAAAGAGCTGATCTCAGTCAAATATGAGTCAAAATCAAAACAGAACCATCAGAAGAGCTCTACAAAGACACTGCAAGAAAGGGATAAGTGATCAGAGAAAGCAAATAATAGACAAAAACACTATCAAATGTGTTGCCATCGGGCTGAAGAAAACTGTCAAACAATCAAAGACAAACACACAAACCTTAATGAAACAATCATTTATATAAAACAGGAACTCAAGGAAAAGATGCCAAGGCAACTGAAAAAGGCAAAAATAAATGAGCTAGCTGAGCTCAGGAAAGAAGTGGGGAGAAACATAGTCATCACAAAATTTAGGGACCCATCACAGGCAACCAAAAGGTGAATAAACACCATTCAAAACACAAAAATAGACTTTAGGACAGGATTGGTAAATTGAGCAAAACAAAGTGGTAATGAATAGTTAAAAAGGATTAGAGGAAGAACATAATAGATATGGAAGAAAAAATAGATCCAATAGATCTATGCATATGCATAATGCAGTACTTGAAGGATATTAAAAAATAGTAGAGTAGAAACCAAAACAAAAACAGAGATCCCAATCTTAATGTCATACATGTATCAGACAAGGTTGAGTTTAGGGCTCAAAACAGAAAATGAGACAAAGATGGGAAATTTATTGCAATCCACAATGATGCTCTAAGCATTGTGAATATTTGTGCATCAAAAAAACACAGCAGCAACATTTGTTCACCTAAAAGACGTAAATATAGGAAGAAAGGCAGGAACCCATGAATAGTGTGATTCATATAATTCCCTCAGTTAAAAAAAAAAAATCAGAGACTGTTTTGGGAGCCATATTACACTTCATTTGGGTGTTATCTACATTTAACATTCCCTATATTTGCATAAACAGCCATAAGAAAATCTGACAATCTCTCTCCTCTGCTATAAATCCTTCCATAGCTCCTAATACATGCTGCATAAAGTACCCCGGGACCTGACCCCTGCCTAGCTCTCTACCCTTCTCTCACTCTCATGTGTTCAGAGACATCTCCCCAAACTTGGGGTTCTCTTTTCCACACCTCCTTGCCTTTGCTTGGCTTTAGCTGTTTTCTCTCTCTGGAGTTCTTTACTAACTCTGTCAGCAGGTGTGACAGTTTGGCACTTTTGTGGATCCCAGAAAATCCTGTTCTTAAAGCTAATCTATTCCTATGCATGTAAACCTATTGTAGGTGGGACCTTTTTGATTAAATTACTTCAGCTAAGGGCCTTTGATTAAATCATGTGACCCAGGGTGGATCGCAATCCTCTTACTGGAGTCCTTTATAAATGGAGAAATAAAAAGTAGCAGACACAGAGAAAAAGGCAGCAAAGAGAGAGAGCAACCCAGAAACTGAGACAGAAGGCCCTGGGAGCCAGAAACTGAAATCAATGGAACACTGTAGCTGAGAAGAAGCCACTTTTGCCAGAAGCTGAAAGCAATGAGGCCCAGAGGAGAGGGGAGAGATGACATCACCATGTGCCTCATTGATTATAGGGGAAAGGTTTCCTTTTGATGCCTTGATTTGGACACTTTCACAGCCTCAGAACTGTAAGTGTTTGACCTAATAAATACCCATTGCAAAAAACAACCCATTTCTGGTATATTTCTCCCAGCAGATTTTAGCAAACTAAAATAGCAGGGAACCAGAACCTTTAAGAGTTCACAAATATGTCACTTCCTCTGGGAAGCCTTCTTTGTCTCCAACTTCTACCTGGCATAGACTCAATTAGTAGCCAGTAAATTCACAATATAACTAACCCCATTCTTTATATTTGAGAAAATTGGGATGTCTTTACTCCACCTCATCCCTCATTCTCCACATGCAAATAGGTGCTAAGTCCTGCCAACTTTTCTCCTATAATTTTTCATTCTCTCTGCAAATACCTCCCCCGCCTTCTGCCCTGAGCTCCTCTTTTCCAGGTATTGTGCCACCAGTCTCGCTTTCTCCTGTTGATTCAGCTTTCTACCCCTGGATGAAGGCACCACTTGGTCAAGCCAGCATTTCTGCTTCAAAGTCTTCAATGGGCTCCCTTTCCTTTATGATCAATTCCTTCATGTTTGATGTCAAGACTTGCTGCAACCTGGACATGACACCTTTTCAAAAATGATTGTACATTATTCCCATCACAAACACTGTTTCATCCCCACAGAACCGCCCCCCCCCCCAATCATGCTATGCTGTGGACTTGCTGACCTGCACCTTAAAATCTTCCTTACATTCTCTCCCTTTTTCTTTTCCTAATGTGGTGGGTTGAATTGTGTATCCCAGTTTGGGAGTACTTCTTGGTCTTGGTCCATTCTGGTGGGTATAGACCAGGGGTTCTTAACATTTTTTGTTCCACAGACCCCTTTGCCAGTCAGGTGAAAACCACAGACCCCTTATTAAGTCCACACTATACTGTATATTATTTAATAACTATATCACACCCATACCAACATGTCCCCACAAGAATAACATTTTTGTTTTTGAATTTCAATTCAAACTCATGGACCCCTTGTTAAGAACCCCCGGTGTAGACCTGTTTTAAATAAGATCTCTTCAAGATGTTACTTCGGCTAAGGTGTGACCCACTTAGTCAGTTTGGGCTTTAATATGGATAACTGGAATCCTTTACAGGCAGAGTGGAAGTTGGTTGGAGAGAAAATCCAGGAGAGGCTGCCCATATGCATTATCAAGTGAAAGAAAATTAAAAGACCAAGGATTACTGGCAGCCAACCCAGAATACTGCAGTCTTTGGATGAAAGCATCTGCCTTGTTGACACTTTGATTTTGGACTTCTGCCAGCTTCAATAAATTCCCATTGTTTAAGCCAATCCATTATTTTTTTTAGCAGCTGGGAAAATAAAACATCTACCTATCTAAATTTCTGCCTCAAGAACAACTGTAGGAGCACAACTCCCTGGTCTACCAGTCCATGAACTCTATTCTGAGCTCTTTGGAAATTTATGATCAACACCCCAGCTTGGCTTTTCTCTTAATTCATACTGTCAGTTGCATTTTATTTGTATATGTTTTAACTCATCAGATGGACAGTAAGTCTCAGGGATCATATCTTATGCTCATTCTACTTTATCATTGGTGTCTTGCACAGGACTGAGAATATAGTAGGTGCTCAACAAGTGTGTAGTGGTTGCTTTTTTAAAAAACAGAGAATCTGCTGCTTCTGTCATGTCATTTAGCAGGATGCCAGCCAGCTCGCCAGAGTTCTATGCCTTCAATAGCCTCCTTCCACTGTCTCCTCCCTTCTGTGGTTATTATGACCTAATTTCTGTTATTTTCTAATTATTCATCTAGCCTAATTAATTACAATAGAGGTGCTTGATATTTAAAAATGGATTTCATTCAAAGAAAACCTAAACAAATGGAAGACTATTCTGTGTTCATGGACTGGAAGACTAAACATCATTACAATGTCTGTCCTACCGAAATTGATTTACAGATTTAATGCAACCCCAATAAAAATTACAACAGCATTTTTTACTGAATTGGAAAAGCTAATTATGGAATTTATTTGGATGGGCAAGGGGCCCCAAACAGCCAAAAACATATTGAAAAAGAAAAATGAAATTGGAGTAATCATGCTACTTGACTTTAAAGCATACTTTAAAGCTACAGTCATCAAACCTGCATGGAATTAGCACAAGGATAGACATACTGACCAATGGAACCAAACAGAGAGTTCAGATATAGATCCCCCATATATGGTAAACTGATATTCAAAAAGGCTACCAAGCCCACTCAACTGGAATAGAATGGCCTCTTCAACAACTGGTGCTTGGAGAACTGGATTTCCATATCCAAAAGAAGGAGAGAGGATCACCATCTCACGCCCTATATAAAAATTAACTCAAGATGGATCAAAGGCCTAAATATAAGACCCAAGACCATAAAGCTCCTAGAAGATAATGTGGGGAATCATCTGTGAGATCTTGTAGTAGGAAATGGTTTTATAAACTTTATACCCAAAGCATGAGCAATGAAAGATAAAATAGATAAATGGGACCTCCTCAAAATTAAAAACTTTTGCATTTCAAAGGAGTTTGTCAAGAAAGTGAAAAGGCAGCTTACTAAATAGGAGAAAATATTTGGTAACCATTTATATGATAAGGTCCTAATGCCCAACATATAAAAACAAATCCTACATCTCGAAAATAAAAAGACAAACAACTCATTTTAAAAATGAGCAATGAGATATCATCTTACACCTATTAGATTAGCAGCAATTAAGAAAAAACAGAGAACTCCAAGTGTTGGAGAGGATGTGGAGGAAAGGGAACCCTTGTCCACTGCTGGTGGGAATGTAGAATGGTGCAGCCATTGTGGAGGATAGTTTGGCGGTTCCTCAGGAAGCTAACTATAGAACTGCCATATCATCCAGCAATCCCACTTCGGGGTATATACTGAGAATAATGGAAAGAAGAGACACGAACAGATATATGCACACCAATGTTCATAGCAGCATTATTCACTATTTCCAAAAGTTGGAAGCAGCCCAAGTGTCCCTCAACAGATGAAAGGATAAGCAAATTGAAATGAAATATTACTTGGCTGTAAGAAGGAATGCAGTGTTAACACATGGGACAACACAGATGAATCTTGAAGAGCTTATGTTGAGTGAAGTAAGCCAATCACTTAAGGACAAATATTACATGACCTTGCTGATATGACTTAAGAAAATTGAGCGGATTCAAAAAGCTAGAGTATGGAAGATGGATTATCAGGAGACCGAAAGGAAGTAGAGGGTGGTGAGTTGATGCTCAATATTGGAAAAATCTATAATAAGGTGGAAGGGGGTGGTTGCACAGTTCATGAGGGTGATAGTGGTACAGTGATATGATTAGGTCTGATGGTGCTGGAATGTGAAGGGGAGTTGGGTGGGGGGTTGGGTTGGACTATCCATGGAACTGGGGGGAGGGCTGGAGGGAGGAACAGGTGAACTCTGGGGATTTGTAGACTACAATGGTGGGGATGTTCTTTTGGCAGGGCGTCAGGGGTGGTGGGATATAGGGGATAGGAAACACTTGTGGCATGCTTCTATGGAATATGAAAGTGTTCGTCTTGTCATAGTGTGTTATCTCAGTAGGTGGAGACTCACAAATAAATAAGGAAATATTAAACTCCCATTCTGGGGAGTCCTGCTATGTTCTCAATCAGAGGGGCAAAAATCTCTCAAGAACTTAGGGAGTGCCTAATAAAAGAAAACAGATCGATATGTCAAGCTCTCAATATTAATGCATGTAACAATGAATCTTATTCTTCAAAAATTGAAACAGGGGTTACCATAGGTTACAAGGGGAGGGGGAGGGAAGGACAGAATAGATGGAATATAAGGCATTTTTAGGGCATTGGAATTGTTCTGCATGATCTTGCAATGATGGATACAGGCCATTTTAAATTTTGTCAAAACTTATAAAAGAGTATAGTGTGTAAAATGTAAACCATAATATATACCATTGACCATGGTTAGTAGCAATGCTTCAATATTTGCACATCAATTGTAACAAATGTACCATACACGTATAAAATATTATTATTAGGGGAGAGTAGGACAGGGGGAGGGGGTTGGGTATAAGGGAATCCCCTGTATTTTCTATGTGACTTTTCTGTAACCTAAAGCTTCTTTGAAGATAAAGAGAAAAAAATAAGACATTGGGAGAACATACAGAAGAAATTGTCACTGTACCTAAAAGACAACAAATCTTACGATGATGAAAGACACAATGAAAAAAATTATTTTATTTTTTTATTTTTTTTATTTTTTTATTATTATTTTATTTTCTTATTATTCTTATTTGTTTATTTTTTTGGCATTGTTTTTGGAGAGTTTTTGGATCACAGAAGCATCCCAACTGTAGCAGGGAAAGATCACTGGTGAGGGGTGTCAGTGATGGGGGGATATGTGGGGAGGAGTGCAGTTGAGGCATGCCTCTAAGGCAGGGGTTCTTAACCAGGGGTCCACAGACCCCCAAGGGGTCCTTGGAAAGATTTCAGGGGGTCTGTGAGCTTGAATTGAAAATTCAAAAAATCATTATTCTTGTGGGGACGTGTTTTTGAGGGTATGATATAATTATTAAATAATAAACAATATAGTGTGGACTTAGTAAGGGGTCTGTGGTTTTTACCTGACTGGCAAATGGGTCTGTGGAACAAAAAAGGTTAAGAACCCTTGCTCTATGGCATATGAATATGTTCAAGTGGTCATGGGGCATTGTCTTGGCGGGTGGAGACCCACATAATAACCATAAAACATTGATTTTCCATCCTGGGAAGTCCTGCTACATTCTTTCATAGAGTAGCAAGAATCCCCTGAGTACCTGGACAATGCCTAGCGAAGGAGGTCAGACCATTATGTCAGACCCTTGATACTGATGATTGTAGTCATGAACCTTGTTCTTATGGAGTTGAAACTTAGCCTGGTATTATATATTGCCTAAGAGTTATCTCCTGAAAGCCTCCTTGTTGCTCAAATGTGGCCTCTCTCTAAGCCAAACTCAGCATATAAATGCACTACCTTCCCCCAAGTGTGGGACGTGACTCTCAGGGATGAGCCTCCCTGGAACCCAGGGATTATTACCAAGTACCAACTAGTGATGCATTTGGAAAAAAAAACCTTTCTCCAAAGGGGTAAATATTGATAACAAATTAGTTTTTATGGCTAAGAGATTTCAAAGTGAGTTGGGAATTCATTCCAGAGATTACATTTATGCACATCTCAGCAGGATCTCATTGACTGCCACAGTAAACAATGCCTCAAAAGGGCTCTAGAGACATCTAAACACTAAGGGCAAAGAAGACAATTTCAGGAATTTGGCACCCTGTCAGTGGGCCTTACTTTGGAATATATGCTCCCCAATGTAACAGAGTTAGTCTCATTTATAATTTCCCTACACATTGCTCTTCTACCCCTTTTATTTGAACCTATAAGTAGCACTATACTCATTAAATATATGTTCCAGAGACTTAAATCTTAGGTCTGTTCATATGCCAGTTGAGCCTTGAACCTTAGCAGAGTTGCAGCCAACACCTGCTCTCCAGTTCATCAGACTCACTCAGGACAACCAACAAAAGGATAATGATGGACAATGCCCATCCCAAAAAACAGAGTGTTCCACAACTGCAAGCAAGACAGTTCCATTCATCTGCCCCATGAGATATAAGCCCTCTTTCAATTGGAGATAAGGTGAGCAACACCATCCCCAAATCCTCAAGATTGAGGAATGAACAAATATAAGAGTGTAGAGCAACTATGGACTAAAGTAGACTTATTATTATTCTAGCAATGGAAGAACTTGTATCATCAGTATAAAGGTAGTGGGCACCAGAGGTTCTGAGGGGAGGGAGAGGGAAGAATGGGTATAACATGGGGCATTTTTTGGGACATTGGAATTGTGCTGCATGACATTGCAATGATGGGTACAGGCCATTATACATTTTGTCAAAACCTATAAAACTGTGCAGTGCAAAGTGCAAATGATAATGTAAACTATAGACCATGGTTAGTAGCAATGCTACAATATGTGTTCATCAATGGTAACAAACGTACCACACTAATGAAAGATGTTATTATGGGGAAAAGTGTGGGAGGGGGATGGGGTAGTATATATGGGAATCCCCTATATTTCTGCAGTAACACATTTATGTAATCTAAAGCTTCTTTAAAAATCAAAAAAAATTTTAAAAAATGAATTTCCTATCTATTATCTCAGTCAATCCTCATGTGAGACTGTGCTGTGTGCAAAGCAGGGATTGTCAGCTTGTCTTACAAATGAGGAAATAAAGTCAGAGTCCAAGACCACGCAGTAAGTCACTGGTATCAGCAAGGCCTGACCCCCAGATTTTTCTTCTATTCCAATATTCTTTATATCAGAGCAAGCTGTGCTTCTTCTCTGAGTTTCTAGAACTTCTCCCTGGAAGGTTGAATGTGTATTTTTAAAGGCACTGATTTTTGCTAAAATTTCTCTATATTTTGCTTTTGATTTCTTCTTCCTGGTGAAGACATTGCCCTCTTCTCTGATGGTAAGCATTCTTTCTCTTTCCTGAATGATGGCCCCACTCGGTCCCCCTTCGGCTCTCTTCGCCTGAGTTTCCACTTAGCCCTGCCACCCTCTAGAGAACCATTCTGCTTAATGCCTCCTGCATCCTTTCAAATTGTTCTTGTTCCTCAGCTTGGGATTTCCAGCAGGGCTGGCCTTCTCAGCTAATGAAGAGCCTCCGTCTGAAGGCACTGTTCCTGACCAAGTTTCCCCGATCCTGCTGGGAGGTGGGGGTGGTGGCCCATAGGAGAAGGGCTGCTGGTCCTGCCCTGATGCTCTGAGAGCCTGGCAGGTGGGAGGCTCTGCTAATGCACTTCTGGGGAGTGCTGGTACTTTCTAGGACTTGGTTTTGTTTTGACAGACCCCTGTCTCCCAGACCCACAGCACTACATCTTTAAAATGATCACATTCCCTCCCTCTAAGAGAGCTTTTCTTTCTCCAAATTGTTTGATGCTATCACTTTATCATGGTAGGAGAAGGGACTCATAGTAACATTTATGCTGACTGAGCAGCAGTACACTTTTTTTCAGATATTTTGGAGGCGATAGGTTCTGCCCTCTGCATAATTGGGTAAAGTGGGTTTTTAGTTGTCTCAATCCCAGTAGTGAATACCTATTATTTTTGTTCCCCCTCTTTGGTCACAGGCCAGACCTCACTGTTCATACAGGAGAAAAAGTAACCTACCCACGCTGCATCATAGAGCCTCCCCTCCCTGGTTATTGGATTGGACTAAGAGGTAGTCACACTGAACCAGTTAGAGTCCTTGCCAAGGAATTTCAAAGTAGAGCTGTCTGTAGGAAGCCACCTGTCCTCTCTGGCTATTGAACTGGCAGGATGTGAGCATGTAGGGGTTGAGAACAAATTCTCAACACGGCAAGATCCAGTTCAAGGAGATGATAACATATCCACAGAGAGACATAAATAGGAATTAAGGGATAGATGGTATTAAAATTTCCAATTCCAGTTATTCATGAGGCCAGCTCCCCCAACTGGTTTTCAGGGGTTGGGGTGAATGAAACTGTAAATCACCTTTTACTGCTTAAGCTCGTTTGATTTGTTAATTGTAACCCAGAGAGTCCTGGCTGATACCACCTCTTGTGTCTGTGACTTCTTCCATCCCACCCCCAGATACCCAAGGCTAGGTGTCCCTACATAGTGACAGTGTGGGCTTGCAGGGGGATAAGTCCCAACTACTTTTGAACCTGGTGATTGCTCCATCATTTGTAGCTAAGGCATCACATGCATGTGTCCCTGCAAGAGTAAGAAGCCCATGAGGGAGGGACCTCTGCCTGCTTTGTTGACCCATGTGCCCACCCACTTAGATAGTCCCAGGCAATGAATGTTTGCCGAAACAATCAGGGAAAGTGGCCACTCATTCACTCACAGGGCAGACAAAGGGTTGAGTCACCTCTCTTTTCCGCTCAGAAATCTTCAATGATGTCCTCGGACTCCTAAATTTAATACTCTCCTTAACCCAGTTTCAATCTACCTGTCTAGCCTTGTGTTTTACTACCCCTTGATTGTTCAAAGGGCCTCCAACTGTGAAGTGGGAGATAAGTTAACTGAGCTTCTACCTATTTCTGTAGCCACTGTGCCTTCTCTTGGACAATTGCATCCACTTGGAATGCATTTTCTCTTTGTACTTCACAACCCCATGTTTTGAACTCAGACCTTAAGGCCCTGCTCAGATGGAACTCATGTCATGAAGCTGTCCCTCCCATTTGAAAAAACTTATGCTTTGGTGAGCTCTCACAGCACATTCTTTCAACTTTGCCCTCTCCAGTTTGTATTTTTTTAATATAAAAACATATTTTTATTTTTATTATTATTTTTTAGGAGGTACCGGGGATTGAACACAGGACCTCGTACACGGGAGGCAGGTGCTCCACTATTGAGCCACATCTGCTCCCCTCCAGTTTGTATTAAGAGTTACTAACCTGTGTGCCATCTCTGTCCCCAGAGACTCCAGGCTCCCTGGGTGCTGCTCTCTTTCTGTCTCTCTTTGTCTTTGTCCATGTAGTCCTTCTTCTCTACCCTACCTTGTACACACACCAGCCGTTGCCAACCAGGCCCTAGCAAAGCGTGCATCCAATGAATATTTAAATGAATAATACATGAACAAATCTGTGCAAAACAGACTGGGACAAGCACATGCAATCAGACTTCATGGCTCATCTGCAAAGAAGGGATCATAATATTATATACTTTATTAGGGTATTGCTGATAAAATATATTGCTTATGCAAAGTGCTTTCCCAATATCCGGCACATCAAGTGCTCAATTAATGTTAATTGTCATTATTTCTATCATCATTGCTATGGAAAGGTCTTGGGGGACCTAGAAAGCAAGAAGGACACTTTCCCTTCTTTTCCTCATTCTGCAGAGATGACAACGATCTCCATTTCACATCTAGTAACATGGTTTCCCACACATCTAACCCCTTCAAAATCCTCCCTGTATGGCTGCCTTCCAGTCAGCCAAATAGCCATCTTCTCCCCAAAGTCCCACCATTCACCACTGCTGTCCCACCTCCAGGAAAGCATCTCCTGAACAAGGCAGGCTCCAGACCTGACCCCCACCAAACCTGAGAGCTGAAGTGCCCCAGGCAGCTTTGCCTGGTTCTCCTGAGGTGGGGGATGGAGGAACAGAAGGGAAGGAGTGAGGGAAGGAGGCTTCTGGCCCAGGCTCCTGCTGAGACACTTTCTGCTGCAGGAGACTAGAGGAGGAGGGAAGGGAGGCTCGACACGGCCAGGGACCCCTGCTCATTCACTATCCTGCCCGGGGTCTTCGAGAGCTGTGGCAAAAACACAATGCAAAACAATCCTGGCCACTTTCAGGAAACTCCTTTTGCCCCCAGAGCTGCCAACAGTGCAGGTCCATTAGGAAACGGAGCTGGCTTGGGAGCTCTCTTTCCTTTTCCCCTTCTGCATTTAGATGCAGTGGACTTTGGAGGTCCTGCTTCTCTTGGCCAAACCCCCCAAAATCTCCAGTGATTTACAGTGAGATGAAGCTCTCTGATAGAGATCACTTTTTCTTGATGTCTCTTTTTGTCTTGGACTCTCCTCCATCCATCTCATTCTATGGATCTGTTTTTTTTTTTCCATATCTGTTTATCTAATATTTCTGCAATCCCCATTTCTTATCCGTTTGTTGCTACTTCTTTAGCTATGCCTTTTGTTGTTTGTTTCTGTCTATCTGTCTTACCTTCTCATTCTGATTTTCCCTTCTTTCCTCCTGCTCTCTCCCTGCTCCCCCTGCTCCCTGCATGCATTTGGCTTTCCCCAGCTCTCCTTCTCGCTGCCATGATGCTGCAGTGGTGAGAAGGGGACAATCTATCTGTCAGAGACAGGCTCCGCCAAGCTCGACCACCTCTCTCCCGCTGCTGGCAATTATCTGGAGGTTGGCACGGGGCCCGGAAACTGCTGCTTGCACCGCCCTGCAGCTCAGGGCCTGCTCCTCCACACCAACCCCTGTGGAGGATTGCTTGGTGCTGTGCCCAGGATGTGACAACCTGCAAAGGTCACACACACTCCAAGGAAGACGGACTGCTCTACGAGTGGAATTGACATTGGGCAGATTTGCAAATGTCCCTCCAGACTTTCTAGCATTTCACAGAAGCAAGGAAAGAGCAGCAAAAAATAGAAATTACACCCAGTCCCTCCACTACACACACATACATTTACACACATCCCAATTTTTAATTTCTTCATTTTTTTGTAAAGCATGGCTTTTGAATCTTCTTTGTTTGAAATATTATAATGAATTCATCCACAAGACTCCACTGAACGTTGTCAGTGTGCCTGCTTCCAGGCTGTGAGCTCACCTTACATTTATTGGATGTTACGTAGTTTTGAAAAGAGTCACAGCTTTCATCTGACACACACACACTCTCTGTCTCAGAAGTTGATGGGATTTCAGAGACGACAAGGACCTGGGAGATTATTTGCTCCAAATCCCTCATTTTAGAAATGGGAAATTTGAGTCCAGAGAAGCTAAGTCACCCTAAGTCAGACAGCAAGTTGGTAGCAAAGGCCAGATAAGAACTTGGGTTTTTAGTCTCCTAATAAAGAGTTTGTTGTACTCTGCATTCCAGTGCTCCTGTTGGGCAGGCATGGTGGAGTTATTATCCCTCAAAAAGAGCAGAAACAGAGCTTCCAGAAAGACAGATGATTCTGCCTGGGTCCCTCCATTATAACATGTTAGAGTTCTGATATCTTCCAATACCTCATTTTGTTAAAGTATGTCGCTCCAACCAGTCAACTAACCTTGAGAAGTACCAGGACGATCAGAGTATGAGGGAGAGGGTGGAGCGGGGATCTTCATACTGGGTGACTTTGAGCCTTTGCAGCAGGTTCTGTGCATGGACCACTTTTTTCGTCATTCCTGAAGCAAAACTCTGTCCTAAAGTGCCTTGTCATGTTGAGTGAGATTTCATAGAGGGCCTGCCACATGTCCCTGGCTCATGACTGGTAGGTCGCTCACAGCCACAGCGAGCAATATGCTGCATTCCATGGTGCCTTCCACGGATAATGTCAGGCCATGGGATTCCATGGCTACCCTCCCTCTCCCTACCCTCCAGCCTTGCAGTAGGGATTTATCCACATGCTCTGTGCTGCTGCCTCATTCTCTGTTCAGACAACCCCCACCTGAGAATGAAAGTAGGCGAGAAAGGTGACTGAGGGATCCAAGAACGCTCTTCACACCTGCATGTGCCAAATCATGGGTTTTATAGTAAAGCTCATGTTGAGTATTTGGCTCACAATTGGGTCAAATGTACAGTTGCAGAATGAACAAGCTTTGTCGTTTATAACAGATGTTACCATTTATTGAGCATCTACAATGTATCGGACACTGTTTTAGGGGCTTCACATGCATCATCTCCCTTAATTTTCCTCACTATCCCATGCACCAGGGACCATCATCAGCATCTGTTTCCCTGACTAGGCTTAGGGAGATCATGGTCACAGAACTGCCAGGAAACAGAGCTGAGGATTGAATTCAGGCTTTCAAATGACAAGACCCTTCCCTATTCTTTACCATTCTAGCTTCCAGCTTCGGAGCTTGCCCAATGCACAGGGAACCCAAATTAGAGAGGTATAAAAGGGGTGGAGGCTTTCCACTGTGAATTAATGACCCATGGCTTCCAGGAAGAAAGGGACAGCAGACTCACTATGTGAGTAGTAGCAGATGGAGCTGTTTAGTAGGGGGGTGTGTGAACCCATCTGTACCCCCATGGGCTCCCAAGGTCATTACTTATCACAGCACATTATAAAAATGGACATTCATCAAATATAGTCACCCTGAGGGAAATGAAAAGTTAATGCATGTTCAGCATGTTTTGTTGTAAAAGGGAAGGAATAATCACTGTGATGCTGGTGATAATAATAGAAACCATCTATTGAGTGCTTAGTAGGTGACAAGCAGTTTGCTAAATGTTTTACATTCATTACCTCATTTATAGCTCATGAAAATCTGCAAATTAGGCATTATCCCATTTTGCAGGTGAGGCAATTAAAGTCTAACGATAATAATAATAAAAAAATCCCCAACCCTCTGCAAGTTTATTCGCATTTTAAGTGTAGAACTAGGATTCAAATGTCAAGCAGGCTGGTTTCAAAGCTTTTCCACTTACTTCTCTCAAGGAAGTACACACTACAGTTTAGAAAGCTTTCCCACTAAATAATTAAAACTTCAGAATTGTCCCAGTACTTAAAGGGATACGTTTCAATTACGTGGAAGAGTCACTGAGGCAGAACAGCCTCCTTTACTACATGCTTCCTCGGCTCCTGTTCAAAACATACATCTCAGAGCTCTCAGACTCCAGTGGACAATATCCACCTCCTGCCTGGCAGGGTCAGGAAGGTACCCTAAAACTCAGAATTTACAGGCCCTGATAGGTGTGTACAAGTCCCTGGCCTACTCAGAATGCAGGACGCCAGCCAGGGACTCTCCGTGGAAACATGGGCCTGGTTCCAGCAGGTCAGATGGCTCTAAAAGTCTGTGCCTTTGGAGCTGAGTTTTATTTTCCCTTTTGAAGCTGTTATGGGGGACAGTTGAAGGGGAAATTCCCTATAGCTCAACAGGCTCTAGATTTATGGAGTAGTATGAAAACATTTGCCCTGTGTTTGAAATTGCTGAAGAGGGAAAAAAGAAACGATGTTTTCTACAGATTTATGAAAACAGAAACATTGATTTGTTTTGCTTGGGGGTTGTCACTCTTTTAATGAGAACATGATGTTTTCTGTTGTTTGAGGGGTGCAAGTTTCTTGCAGGTAGGACGGGCCCCTGAGGAAATTGTGGTTTGTTTCTTGCACTTCCTGCTCCACCTTCTGGACTCCAACCCCATCGTGCACCCATTTTAGTTCCCATCTGGAATGATCCCAGTTTCACGTGTCCTTTCAGACTTTCCCAGGGAAGAAATTCTAGCGCTAATTCAGAGAAATTAGGAAGAATTGATGGGTCACATTTCCTTCTGGATTTTTGTCTTTGAAAAATGCTGCAGATGAGTAATGCTCACTAACCCAAAAGTATTACCACCCTCAAGTGAGATGATTGTATGCACTTGTGAGAGAAAGAAGTTTGGGTGGAATTTGAGGGTCTCTTCCTCACCTTCCAGGTGGTGTCACATAGGCAGTGATGGCCCTGAGCAAAGCCATGGAGTTAGTCTCAGCATCACCTCTATAAAGAGCCAAACTTATCCTAGACACTTTGGCCTCAAATATCTGTCTGTGAGGCTTTCTAGCAGAGTTGAAGGGTAGGTCCCAGGGCCAAAAATAAACTAGACAAGATCTTAAAGAAGGAGGTTAGGCTGGTGTGACCCAAGGATGGCTCGGAATGCTATTCCGAGTCTGGGAAGAAGGAAGAGAAATTCAGTTCTCTTTAATGAACTGCTCAATTACACAACCCAGCTAGCCCTGGAAGTCACCCAGTCACCTGGCTCCTCCTCACACGGCCCAATGTCCCTCAATGCAAAGAAGCCCTGCTGAGTAGTAACCACAGTGATGCCCCCCAGTGCAAGTTCCCCACAACACAATAAAAACCTGTAGTTGACTCTCACTTCCACCTGTCTGCTCAGCAACCAAGAGTCACTGTGACCTGCGGGTGGTCAGTGTCAGGAATCATGAGAAGTAGGAGGACTTGGGAAGGGTGAGGTGGGAAATAGAAAGTGGGGGTAAAGTGGGTGGCAGAGCTTTGGAAGGGGCAATAAAATGAATTGGGGAAGTTGCCTTGTGAGGGGGACGGGAGCTGCAATCTGGTAGGAGGGACTACAGCAGGTGCTCAGGGCCTAGGGCACGGTCCTGGGAGAGGGTTTGGGCAATACCCATTCAGCTTGATGAATAAGTTAAAGGCAAGCCAGGGCCTTTTCTCTCTCTAGCTTCCAAGTCAGGCAGTGAAACCCAGGAGGCGAGAGCCAATAGAATCATAAAGATACCAAGGACGAGGACCACACATTCCAATGCTCCTTAGGGTGAGTCTTTTCTGCAATACAGCAAAATGAATTTACAAGTATCTCATTAAAATTGCAGGGAAGGGAGACCATGAGAAGTTTCTGGGGTGGGGTGGGAAATGGTAAATGAAATTAATAGTACAGAACTCATTAGGACCCATTACTGCTAATTTAAGATACAGGAAATGTTATTGATTTATTTAGGGCATAGTGTTTGTTTGGTTCAGTGAACTCTGCTAGAGGTTTCTCAGCTTCTGTTACAACCCAGAATGTCCAAAGCTATTTTCCCATATGACATAACTTTCACAAGGGAAAATTCCCCTATCATAGAGGGATTTCAGGAGTGGTATGGAGGGTCCCCTGAATCACAAATTCTGGGCTGGCCCTACCACGAGGTGGAGTGGACAACCTGAGAACATAAGGGTGGGGGCAGCACTCCAAAAGGAAGGCCCTGGTAGGAGGGCAGAGCTTGGAGGTGGTGGTAGGAAGACAGATAAAGTGACAGTGGGTGGTCTATGGAGCTCCTAAATTCTTTCCTTTACTGGACTGTGGCACTGCCTGAAGTGTCTCTGTGTTAGAACCACCTCTAGCTCAAAGAAGCATTATTTCTTGTCACTTGGGACAATGCTTGAGAAGGAAATTCACCACTCACATCCTCACGACAATAGTCTCTCAATCCATTGGAACCCAATGGCCAGGACTTAGAGCACTATTTTGGTAGTAAAGGAGGAAGACGTTTCCAGAACATGGGGTGCTCACCAAAGAAGGTAGACATGGGTGGGGCCAACACGAGGGCACTGGCTGCCTGGGTGGGAAAGGGCTGAGGATTAGAGGAAGGAGATGTGGCAAAGGTGAGGCTGAAGATGTCCAGGCTGAATGCAGCTGCCTCCATGTCTCAACTGAGTCTATCAAATTCAGTTTTCTTATCTTATGGCTGGGTCAGGGAAGACTTTGAACACTCATTGATAGGTTCTTTGAGATGGGGGACTCCTTCCTCAGTGCCATGATCAAAACTACAAATTGGAATGAGAGCAGTCATAGCTTGAGAGCTTCTGGTTTCCAAATCTAGTCACTAAATGTCAGAACTGGCAGGGCTCTGGATGCGTGGATTCTGTGACTGCTTTACTGAGCAATCCTGCCTACCAAGCGCTGGGTGAGACCCTGAGAATAGAAGCTTGCAGATTGCAGACCTGGCTTGCAAGACGCTTTCAGTTTAGCCACTCCCCTCCCTCTCTTCGCAGCTGAGGGAACTGAGACCCAGATAGGGAGGCAACGTGCTCAAAGTCACACAGCTCATTTGTGGCAGAGTAGACACATTGGATATTTGTGTGGCATCACGAGGATTGCCCCAGTGTAGCCAAGTGGAAAGCTCTCCAAAAGGCACTGTCTCTTTAAAAGAGGGAGGTGAGGCCACCATACAGACAGAGCTATTTGCCCTTATCTAGCTCAACTGGAAACAAGGTGTAGACAAAGCTCTGAGAATATCCCAAGTGCCAGCAGCACCCTATCTTTGGCAGCTGACAAGACGGCTCTCTCTCTGTCCCCACCCAAAGGCATTTGTTTGCTTGAAGCCTGGGAGCTAGGAGCTCTGGGGAGATGATTGGCAAGCTAACTTCTACTAACTGAGCTGGTGCCCTTTTCATTCCTGGAGGGAGTTTGGATTCAGCAATTATTCTTATGGAATCACTCAGGAGGTGTGTTGGATTGACACACTGAGGGATCTCTGAAAACCAACCCTAGCCAAGAACTAACTGCCACACAGCCATCTCTGAGCTTCCTCGACTCTATAGATAGTACCTGAATATAATTGTCCCAGTACTGCAAAGTATACCTTTTTGTACATTGGTATATTCACTTGCAGCAACTATTTGGTATGTTTTATAGCTTTATGTAAATATGAAGGTCACGAGAAAGGGTCCCCTTCACCTACCACCCGGATTTCTGCTGATCTGTGACCATACCCCAGCTCTCTGTCTTCTACCTTCGTCTTCTTGCAACAATGGACACATTCTCTCACACCCCATCCCCTGCAGAACATTTCCACACACACAAGGGCAGTGAGGCTCACAGCATTAGGTGGTTAGCAAATAAACTCTTGGGAAAATTAAAATCCGTCTGGGTCCTTGCTTCCTATTCTGTAACAGGAGGAAGCTAGGCTAGATGTAGCCTAGGGGGATTTCTTCCAGATCTAACTTAACTCACTGAGATGTGAATGGCCGATGGGCCAGCATAGGTGTTGGTGAAATAAGGTTCATTGCTAGGTAATCATTTTAAGCAGACTGTCAGGAAGAAGACTCTTAAGCAGTGCAGTGGAGAGATATGGGGCTGTGGGACCCCCACAGCCTCAAGGGGAAGCCTCAAGCCCAGTGTGTGGGCTTGCCTTCCCAGAAGGTGCTGATCCACTTGGGTTTTGCTTCAATGCCAATTCCTCTCTCCTAAGGTTGTAGGAAGAACATATTCATGGAAGACTAATAACTGGTCTTTGATCCCGTGACAGCAAATGGAGACTAACAATAGAAACTGGGACCTATAAGATGCCTTTACATTAATGCCAAACCCGTTCCAGAAAACTCCTGCATGCTGCTCAGCCCTGGGCCCCATGGCCCCAACCTGGGCACTGCTGAATGACAGGTGTTCAGCCGCAGTGGTTTCCCTCGGGCAGGTACTTCTTCTATGTCCATCTCTATTTGAGGCTGAATTTGAAATCCTGTCTGGGCTTCAACTTCCTCGTGTCCTGAGCCAAACTTCCATGCTGCATCAGTCCCTTAGCACTTCTCTCAATGCTGTCCTCTGAGCAGAGCTCACCCGGATCCTCAACTTCCCGGTCACCTCTCGTGGAAACTTTCTTGATACACCATTCCCCATGGGAGAGCTTCTGAATAGAGGACACCTCTTCTCCTCCACCCACCAGGAGGCAGCTACTCTCAGGTAAAGTTCCTTGTCCAAGGTCACACAGATGGTAAGTGACAAGGTTAGAATTCGATCCTGGCCATCCAGCCCCCAAGCCCGTGCACCTGAGCATGTTGCTCAGCTGCAATTTTCACCCACATGACCTTCCTGACCCCTCTCTCAGCTTCCCCATCCCATGCAAGTAGTCACCCCTGACCCTCTCTAATCTGTTGCTTTCAAACAATCCTCCTAGGATTCTAGAATTCTCCCAACTGCCTCTGTCCTCAGTGAAATAGGCCAAAACCACTATGTAAAGCAAGTCTGGGTGCTTTCATGAAACTCCTTTTGCCCCCAGAGCTGCCAATGATACGGCCCCATTAGGAAATGGAACTGGCTTGGGAGCTCTCTGTCCTTTTCCCCTCTGCACATAGATGCAGTTGACTTTGGAGGCCCCTCCAGGGGGGAGGGGAAGGGGAGGCATTTGCCACTCCTCTTTAAACCCCCATCAGGGACACACATCAAACCATGGATGCTGTACCTTGGGTAAGGGCAGGGGGGCTTTTGGGTACCCTTTTCCAAGAAATCCTTTGAAAAGGGGCTACTGTTATTTATTCTACTCTACTGGTTCAATCTTATTTGATAGCTGAATCTGAGACTCCATGAGATTAAATATGTGGGGAAAAAAAACCCTTTGGAAATTGCAAAATACCACACAAGATGTGCTTTGTTATGACTTATTAATATTCAACTTTCACCAAAAGTGGAATTGATTTTTTTTTCAAATTCATATTCATGCCTGCTCCCTAATTGGGGGAAGCTCCTGGCAGCCCTGAGGTCGCCAGGTCCCTGCACCTCCTGGGTCCTGCAGGCACATCCTCCAGGAAGGCACATCTCGGCTGGAATAATAAGGCATTTCCTAACGTTCCCCCAACCCCACTGCCCACTTTGTATTTATTCCAAAGGCTTCTTTACCTCAGCTTTGAAAATCTACAACAGCCCTGCAGCTGAGAAGAGAGTGTATCATTTGGCTTTTTGCCCAGAAAATAAGATGCTTCAGAAAGGTCATCAAAAAAAAAAAAAGAAAGAAAGAAAGAAAAAAAAAAGTCTCTTGGGGAAGAAAAGGGAAAAAAATCCTCCTCTCTCTCTCAAGGTTAATTGAGTGGAAGGTGAACTTTCATCACACTCCATCCCTTTGTGAAAGCTGCACCCCCTTAGTCCGCAGGGAGGGGAACTCACAGGGGAACATATTGTTCTCCAGAGCCAGCCTCAAGCGCCAGCCCTAAGCCCTTGGAAAGAGCCTCTCCATCATGGACGACGGTGAACAGACATGTGGCCACTTACTGAGGTACCCTGGCCTCTGCGGGATACAGGAGTGAAGGCTGGACACCCTGCCCCAGGGAGCTTCCAGGCTTGGGGTAAAAGGAGGCCAAAAGCCAGCCGTGAAGTGACCCACAGGATGCGCGGCGTGCTGGCGGGGCTGGCTGTGCGGGCTGTGGACGCTCGAGGCCGGCTGGGGGCCAGGGCAGCAGAGGGGAGCCTGTCTGACGGAGTTTTGGCATTCGCCCCTCCATCTGCCTTGGTTCTGCACCAGGGATGATCTTACCCCCAGGGCACACTTGTCAATGTCTGGTGCCATTTTTGGTTGTAACAATTCATGAGGTGGTACTGGCATCTACTAGGCAGAGGAAAGAGATGCTGCTAAATTCTACCATGCACAGGATGGTCCCCCAGGACAGAGAATCATTGGGTCCAAAATGTCAATAGCTCTGAGGTTGAGAAATCGCAGCCTAGAACTATCCCCTCTCCCCTTCCCCCTCTGTCCCTCCATGTGGCTTCCTCTTTCCTTCACTTGATTGAGCAGTTTGCTCAAAGCCACTTATCAGAAGGTCCTTCATGACCACCTTACATAAAATAAAACCTCATATTCCATTCCTCTCTTTTTCTCAGGTTTTAATGTTTTCATAGCTCTTATCCTTGTCTGGTGTGTGTGTTTATTACTGTCTTCCCACAGTAGAATGCTAGCTCCATGAAAGAACGGCATTGTCTCTTTTGTCCATTGCTCTATTCCCACTGTCTACAGCACAGCACATAGTAGATGCTCAGGAAACATCTTCTAAGTGAATGAATGGATGCATACTAGTTCCAAACAGCTGTGAGACCCTGGACTAGTCACTTAACCACTCTACTAGGTATTAGGGTTGTCACATACACAAAAAGAAAACAGATGATGAGAAGGATTCCATGGGCCTTTTTAGCTCTAAGATTCTTTAATTCTTTAAGAAAGTGGAACTTGGGAATTTTGGCTGAGGGAGAGGGCAGGTTTCAGTAAGGGAACACTGTACAGGCGAGGTATGTAATTTAAGTTGTACAGCACATGGTGGAGTTCTGACCTCATGCAGATGGTGTGTGGGTTAGACAAGCAAAGCACTTAGCACAAGGCCAGGTTCCCACCAAGTGTGCAGTGAGTGGAAGCTCTATTTACACAGAATTCACGGCCAAGACTAGGGTGAGGCAGGTGAGGCACTAGCCCCAGGAGCAAAATTTAGGGGGGGCACCAAAAACTCAATAATTGAGATACACAATATTTTGATGGAATATTTTTTAAAATGAAAATTAATGCAAAAATCCATAATAAGTGGATTTATTATCCATTTATTTTAACTAAGGACAAAATTGGTATTACTGATTTCTCCTTTTACCTCAAGCTTCACTGTGGCTGGGCATGGCTTTATTTCTGCGTCTGTTTTTATTTAACGTGTTCATATTTTGTTCATCATGAATTTTTCTGCATCAATTTTGATTTTTAAAATTTAATATTGCATTAAAAGGTTATTCATCCTGATTCCTGGGCTTTTTGCAGCCTCCTTCAATGTTGTGCCCGAGGTGAATGCTTCCCCCTAGCCCTGGCCCTGAGAAGGAGGGCTCCTGAGAACAACGGGGGTGTCTGGAGGCAGAGGAGCCTCCTTTTTTTTTTTTTTTTTTTTTTTAAGATTTTATTTATTTATTCATCCATCCCCCCCTTGCTGCTTGTGTTCGCTGGGTCAGCCAACCACGCCGTGCGGGCGGGCCTGCCCCCACCAGGAGGCCCCGGGAACCAAACCCGGGGCCTCCCATATGGTAAACGGGAGCCCCACTGACTGAGCCACAGCCGCCTCCCAGAGGAGCCTCCTGATATCTACCTCTAAGGAGGAGAAATGGGGAGCGGGAGCTTTGGGGAGAGCTGGCAGGGACTTAGAATCTGGGCTTCCCAGGCAGAATGGGGCTCAGAAGATGGGTCTGAGTTTTGGAGTGAAAAGGGAGAAAACACCCGCAGGGCTGGGGAGACTGCAGGTTCTGGTTTGCCTGGGACAGGCCTGGTGCACCAGTTGTCTCCTTGACGTTATTTATAGTGGCTCCCTTTGCTCTCTCAAGTGTCCAGGGCTGACTGATAAGTACGTGGTCACCCTGGGTCAGGCTGCTGTCCAAGCAATTGCTGCATTCCTCTCCTGAGCACTACAAAGGAGAAAGGCTGCCCTGTGGTGCCCTCCTCTCTGACTGCTGGGAGAATTCCTCAGGCACCACCTTGGGCCCTTAGCTGAGCTCCACAGCTCTTACCCCTTGCCCTGGAGTCATTTTTCACATGTCTGACCTTGCCCTTGTCTTGCCAGAGTCTTAACCCCTCACGGCCTTGGCTTGTGACCTACTGCCAACACCACAGTGCAGCTGTCCCGGGAGCGACACTCAGAAAGAAGAACAGTATTTTTCCAGTCCATGGTGTGGGAGAGAAAAATGCAAATGACACGAAAAATAATAAATGAAATTAATGCTGGAATTTTAAAAACCCTAATTTCCACAGTATTATCCTAAACGTTGATTTCTTTTCTGCTACATTGTTTGTACTGAACCTAAAATGCATGTATTGACTAAGATGCAAAGTACTAGTCAGAAATACCAAATTTCCATCTCACTCACATATGGTGTGGACTAATAAAAGCAAGGGATTTAGTACACAGTATGTGAAATCAAATGATAAGAAGTGCTGAAACCAGAAGGGCAGGCATCCTTTGATGATTGGAAAAAATGCACGTTTAAAATGCATTTGTTTTTCATCATCATTGTTTAGTGGATTGTAAATGTCTCAGGCCCTGGGCCACATAGTTTACAGGCACTATCCTGTTTAACTTTAATCCCCACAACACCTCTGACAGGTGATGGGATTGCCCCCACTTTGTAGATGAGCAACCTGAGGCCCAAAGTCACAAAGATGGTAAATGGGCGATCCGGGATTCAAACCCAGGCTTCTCTGTGTGAGTCCAAGCCCTGGGCTTATCCCTGCCCAGTTGAGTGTCCCAGCCAGAGGCAAACCAGAATCTGACAACGCCTCTTATGCATCAAGTCATCTGAGAAATGGACACGGGACCAGGCATTCCCCCTGCTGCCACTGTCCTTTATATGCGCATCTCCGAATCCTGAAATGTTCCTGTTAATTGAGATTTGGCTTGCTGAGTGAGCAAATAGATAAATCAGGAAGCAATCCTTCATGTAAATGACAAAATGATTTTTTCCTGGAAAACTCTTCCAAAGGAGAATGTAGTTGTCCTTTGAATAGTTTATTGATGAGCCAGGGTTCTTAAAATATCAGGTATTAAAAGGGACTTTAGAAGTCATCTGATCTCTTTTTGTCAATTGAATTGAGATGCCAAGAAACCTAAAGAAATTTAGTTTAGAATATAACTGCAGATGTAGGTAAATTATTTGTAATATAATGTGATCTCGTGGGAAGAAAAATGTTCAAATTCATAATCAATTTGATTTTTACACCCAATATGGGGAATAAATAAATTCTGTCCCATTCCTTCTTACCCCCTTTTTCATAATCCAAAATCCTACCCATCCTTCAAGTCCTAAATCAATTCTAATTCAGTTCAGAATCATGGAACCTTCCCAATCATTGAATCATTATTTTTCCTATTCCTGAACTTCTGTTTTTCTCAGTCTTTACTCTGCCACTTAGTGTGTGATTATTTTCATTGCTTTCTAATAGTTTTATCCTTCTAAACTGATAGCTTGAGGAACAAAAAGAGCATGTCTTTAACTTCTTGTTTCTCCAAACTCCTCACTTAGAGCAAGGCTTTGTATCAGGTTTTTGCAGGGCCCCATCTATATTCCTTGAGGCCTTCAGTGGGCTCCAGTTAACCTCAAACAGCTTCCTTCACAGCTGTGCCTGAAGGTTCTCTCTCCCCCACCCCCCAATTAAGGAAAGCTTGCTCTTTGTGCCAATGGAAGGTGAGAGTTTGAGGGAGCAGCCCTCAAACCAAAGACTTTGGGAGTCGATGTATAAACACCCCAGCTCCTTCACCCCTTGGGGTAATTCTGACCCTTGTGTTTTGCACCGTTTCCCAGAGTTTCCCCATAGAGTTAGGCTCCAGTTGCCCACAGCAGGAGCTGGCTTAATGTTACATCCTTTATTTGATACCTTTTTTTCCCTTTATTACTTTCCCCAACTCCCCTCTGGTTTTATCTGCAATTCCCAACTAACTGATTTGCACTCAAATCCTTGTTTCAAGGTCTGCTTCTGAGGGAACTCCAACTAAAATGGGCACAGAGGATAGGGTCAATATTGGCTTGTCGACTGGGTGATTGACTGTCAGAGTGTCACCTTGCAGATATAAGGGTCGTGCATTCTCTCTTCAGAGGGCCCATTGCATCATGCTATCCCACAATGATGCTCATTCAAGCCTTGTTAATGGGACAATGACGAAGGGCAAAGGTTCCACTCCAGATTCATCTAGTTCGGTCTACTGCTCTGTATTTGTGATCTATTACTGATTTTGGAAGTAGTAAAGAACCAAGGGGAATTACGTCAAACCCTGATTACCCCTCTCCCATCCCTGCTGCTTCCAGTTGTATATCATTCTCCAGTTGTATTGTCTTCAGGCTGATTACCTCCTGACAAGGCCAAGAAGAAATGTCTACCCTGGGTTACGATGAAAGCAAAGGCCCCATCCCTTTGGAAACACAGAAAGATGGGATAAAGTACAACAGCAAGATGTTTCCTAACAGGGCCATGTCAAATTAATAGATAAATAAAATATCAACAATCAAATGAGGCTAGATCAGCAGTTTGGGCTTCTCCCCAACCAAGCAGAGAATGTGCTGTCTGACTCCATGTTGGACTGATTGCCAACTTTGTGATTCACAGCTGCAGCCAAGCAGAGCACATCTGATAATGCTATTTGTTTTCCACTTTTAAAAAAAGGCTGGGGAAAAATATAAATGGCTCGAAGGAGAAGGGGGCATTAGCAGACGGTCAGTCTGACCATAGTGAGACAGGCAGATGGTTTGTGGGGCCGACGCCAGCTGGGTGCTTCTGGACGTGATCGTGTATCTCCTCTCTGATTAAGAGGTCAGGTGGAGGCCGCCACAGCAGGAGGCTGGAGTGCACATGATATACGGCCAACCTGCCCGTCGCCTAGAAACAGCGCCGCAGAAGGGCCCAAAGACAAATCAATTTATAAACCCACACGTTTGGGCCCAGTAGCATTGGCTGCTATGAAAACACAAAGATTTTTTTCTTTGGCCATCAAATGCTACTCAGCCCCTTCACCTTTGACCCGTATAGATCCCTTTCCTTTTTAATTCAGTAGTCTATTTTGACAAGCCACAACACCCTTTCAGGTGGGATTCTGGGAAGTGAGAGAGGATGGGGCAGGAAGGCAGGAGAGAGAAGGGTTCTGTGAAAACTGGGCGAGGTTTGGTGCCCCTTCCTTCACTTGCTGAGCACTTACCGTGCACCCAGCATGCGGGGGACATGCAGGGAAAGGAGAAGGCACCAGCCTTCCCTGGAGAGCCGGGTTTGTGCAGATGAAGCCGGGGGAAAAAGAGAGGGATGGATTCTTTAAATGGTCAGAGAAGTGGCCAGATAAAGGCTTCAGAGAGGAAGTGGAACACGGGGTAGGTGGGATTCACAGCAATGAAGAGACAGGATTTGCAGGGATGCCTCCACCTACCTGGGTGAACTTAGCAACATCTCTTAACCTGCATATACTTTGGTAGCTTTTATCCTTGTTTGTCAGAAAAAGTTAGGATGGAGAACTCTTGCAGATAAAGGACTCAGAGAACAAAGACCAAGCATAATGCTGTAGGGCCTGTGTGGTTCTGGCCTGCTGGAGTGGGCCTTGAGGCCCTGAACATTGATTTGCCAGTTAAGTCTGACTATCAAGTGATTCCCATGGCAGAGCTGAATGGCCCTTGGGGTAATCTGCTGGCTTCTCCTTCCTCTGCTTATGTCCACGCCACAGGCCCATCTGCTCAGTTATGGGTTCTTGTCAGTGATCCTGGACTGAAATTTCACCCTCTCTCCTTTTCACAAAGACTAGAGATTGTGCTTCCCAACTATCAATTGATTTTGTAAATATTTCCTGTGTACCTGCTTTTTGCAAGGCACCAGGGTAAGAATTTTGGAAGAAATAAAATCTGTACCCACAGTCTGTCTTTTTCCTCAAAGAGTTTTGCAAGTTCTTTATGGAGTGAAGTTAAAAATAAATACATAAGTGAAGATGCTGCAAGCTACTAGGACATGCACAAGCCATGTGGTGGGAGTTAAGAGGAGGGAGCCATCACTTCCATTTGGAGGGGCCAGGAAAGGTTTCCTAGGGAAGACTATGTGCAGCCCAAAGTTGATTGAAATTGAGGCAATGCAGATGTCCAGGGTTTTGGCTAAGATTATGCAGTGAGTAGCACTCAGGAGCAGAACCTGATTCTTATATTCACAGGCTGATAAAAGCAACCCAGCTAGATGAATAAAGACCATGTTAATTTCAGGAGGACCAAGCTTTGTACTGGTTTGCCCAGAACCCACCCACTTAACATGGTATGTTGAATAACACCTTCTTTCATTCTCAACAATATCTTGGCTTGGATAAGAAGTTATGCAGTCATCTCAATTACAGGTAATGCTTTCAGCAGCCGTTAATACAATTCCAAGACGGCAGTGTTGGTCCAGCCACCATTTTGAACTGCAAGCAATGTGGTATACCCGGGCATTAGCTTGAACCAAGCAATCCCCTTAATTTTGGCTTCTAAACTGATAAACACAAGTCAGTAATGAGCAAAGGCCCAGGCCCTCATTTTCCCTGGAATAAGCCAACTGACCAAAGCAGGTGGACGAAGTCAGGCATGCACTATGGTTGAGGCTCACTGGTAACACCCTGCGTGATCACAAATAATCTATTAGCACACTCGAGCCACACTCAGTCTTGCTTTGCAGATAAACATGGTCTGTGAGCATTTTACAACACTGTTAAGGTGCTGGGGGTTGTCCCTCATTTATTACTTGACTAATAAATACTTTAATTACACTTAATAAATAATGTAAGCAGGGCTCACAGAAGTGGTAATTCTTTAAATTAATTATTAACTGCATGCAAAAGGCTGCACTGCCAGTACCACTAAAAGAAAATTCAGCCTTTAATCTAAAGTGATTATTCATTATCTGGTATAAAGGCTCCATTTGCATATTATTAGGGAAATAAACTTTGGCCTCTTTGGCAATACAGATAGATCTCAAAGTCCGTGCATTATGAATCTCCGAATGCTAAAGCAATGATAAACAATATGTAATAAAGTCTCCAGTTTATAGCTTTATAACAGCTGGTTTTTGATTTTCCAAATATATTACAATGATAAAGTGACCAGTTAATGTCTAAGCTTTTTGTGAGAGGTGGTACCTACAGATGGTCGACTGATAGGAAACGGTAAATGTGCAAACTGCTCGTTTCCCTTGAGATTGAAGCCACAAAATGATCTCAGTAAGATATGAGAAGAAAATCTCCAGTTAACCCTTTTCTCTGCTGCAACCCAAATACGATACTGCATTTAGGGTTTTTGTGTGTTTCTTTCTCCATTCCTCCCTGACTCCCACCTTCCCCCTGGAAAAGCGAGAGAATTTGGATATCCTGAGATCACTGTTTCCAGACAATGTGATGTCCTTGATTCTTTCTTGTTGCAAAGAGGCAAGGCAAGGCTCCAGTCAAAGGTAAAAGATGATTTCTAAAAATGAACAAAAACACTAGAATTCATGTATTCTTGTATTCTAGATCTTGCTAAGTGCTCTCGGAGCCTAAGCACCGCCCAGGGGAAGTGGCCTGCCCCAGGAGCTATGGCCTGGGAACAAGCCACACAGCAGCCTCCCTGCATCTCAAACTACAGGATGCTGGGAGCAAATTAACGAACAGAAAACAGAGGTTTCTGGAGGAGGAGAAATCTCTCTTCTTCCGTTCCTTTTGATACAAAGTAAGGTAGGGGGATGGGGAATTGATGGGGAAGGTAGGAGTAGAGATGGACAACCAGGAGCTCATGCAAACGGTGACAGTCGTAAGGAAGCAGGAATGACCTGCTCTCTCCACATTTCCCATCCAATCCTCGTCATCTCTCTGAAGCCCAGTTGAGGACTACCTCTTTCAAGCAGCCTTTCTAATCCTCTGGGCATCCCCACAGCATTCACATACAGAGTGTACAAGTCAACGTTGCACTGATTTGGGTGAAGTGGGAAGGGAACGACATGAAAATAAGGGGCATCCTTTAAATTGGTCACTTTGGAAACTGAAACCAATAATGCTGCTATTGCTCTAATTGTTGGAAATCTTTGAGAATCGCCTTTTCTGTTTTATGAACATCTTCAATGAGAGAAAAATCATATTAATAATAACCACTCCCTTTAATTGAGCATTAGCCATGAATGCAAGGAGTTTCATGTACATTAGCTCATTCCATCTCCATGGTAACACCAAATGGTAGCCCCTTTATAGTTGATAACACTGAGATTCAGAGAAGAAGAGTGACTTGCTCAAGATCACATAACTAGTAATAGCCTCAATTTGAACCCAGTGACTCCAAAGCCAAGGACTTAATGACCATGCATCCTGCCCTGACATTTGAGGGTAGGCTAAAGTTTGGGAAATAACCAGTGGTTAATGGGCTGAATATGTTGCCCTTTGCATGTAACCTATGTCACCTATAGGACTTCTTTAATGCCCACACCCTATAGGTCTGTGGGATGATATTTGGGAGAGAAAGGTCTGCTGATGCTCCTGAAATCACTCCCCAAAGGCACTGCTTACTCAGTCTGTGGAATACACAGCACCAGCTCTACTTGCTTCTAACTGAGTTGGCAGCATGTGGGGCCACACACTGCTGTTAGTGCTGACGTCTAGCACCTCATTCAATCCCCGCCCCCAGTCCTAGAAACTGGGTTGGTCCTATTACTATCCTCATTTTAGAGGTGAGAAAACTGAAGTGCTACTCCAAGGCCATACAGCGAGTAAGGGAAAGAGCTGGGATTCAAATGTAGGACACTTTCTTTTTATCACTAAGGAATAAACAACTGGATTCTCCATCACAAGTGTCTCTCATGTTCTAGCAAAAACTAGACAACAACATCACTGGTTAAAGAGCTAAAAATTCATCTGCACCTTTGCTTTCCTTGCCTACAAGGTTTCCGTCCATTCGTTCACACAGTCCCTCATAGTTCCATTCACTCATTGGATAATTCATTTAACACTCTCAGAGCATATTACTTGATGCCAGCCACTGTGTTAGCTAATCTAAATTTTCAAAAGGAAATTGAGCCAATGGGCTGTTAACTGAATTGACAAGGTGATCCAATTGCTTTGGTGTTGGTGGAGACCTTGCCAGGGATCCCTCCCCTTTCTTAATCTCCCATGAGCTTCAGGACAGACCTGGACTCTCCAAAACAGCTGCAGACACAGCTACCTGTGAGCCTCACGACTGGCTCCCACTTTTGAAAAGATGACTGTGTGATTTCTGATTACAGCCATTAGGCAAAAATAAAGCCTAGAGAAAGCTGGCCCACCAGTTTCATCATGCTTAATCAAATAGCCTAACTCATCATATCTGCACACACTATTTAGGGAAAATTTCTTTGCACACGTCAAAGATGGGCTTGAGTAAGCCCCATCCGGGCTTCCCATTGGATGGCACTGTGCTCTTTCCTTTTTAATACAGGCGGGGGATCTTTCCTCCTTTTCGCCCCCTTCCAAAAGCTCATTCCAGATGCACAGCCCAAGCACAGCAGCAGCACAGCCAGGAAGAGACTTAAGCTGAGGACAGCATTATCCCTCCCAACACTCATAATTCAGCAAAATTTCTTTCTAACTGAATTTGGAGCTGGGCCTGAGCCAGGATCAGAAGATCAAAGAATGTTGGAGCCAGCAGGGTCCCTGGAGAGAAGATAGACCAGCCCACTCATTTTAAACATGAGGCGACCGAAAGCCCGGCCAGAGGAGGACTCTTGCCCAAGGTCACACCGTAAGACTGTTACAGAGCAGGGGGCAGACCGTGGGCCTCCAGGTTTCCAGTCCAGGAATAGCTTGTCCTATTTCCATGATTTCTGTGAGCATTTCAGGAATCTCTGGAATAGAGGCTCAGGTTCTTCAGCACAGAACACTGTCTTCAATAAATCACTGATCTTTTCACAGAGAAGCCAAACCTTTTTCTTTCATGATGGAGGCAAGTTTGCTGGTGACAGTCTATTGTCTTTTCACTTCCTGTCCCAGGGCCCCTTTACCATTCCAGATGACCCACTCTTTGCCATGTTCCCAGGAGTGTTGTGTGGCAAACCAGGCCCGCTTTCTCTCCACAGGGCCCAGCGCTGGAAGGACCTCTTCTTTCTCTTTTCTTTCAAAGGTTCCTTGCATTTATTACCTGCTATCTACTCCTATATTTCAAGCAAAAAGCAGGGGAGGCACCCCATATCTGTATTTAAAATGAGACTTGAGTGGCTGGCAACTAATAAACTGGGAACACTATTAATTTAAACCAGGAATGAGTCTCATGATTAAATTCTAGGGGGTTGTAATTTTGGAGCCAGGAAGATTTTTCCAAGTATTTTTCAAAACATGCACATACATAACCATTCATTTGTCAGTATGGATGGCCCACTTATGGATATTGTGTAATCACAGGCTAAAAATTCCTCCAACATAACATGCCCTCCTGCTCCCCCAAACACACACATGCATAGTGGATAAACTAGATGGTGTGCTTAATGTTTATAGGAGATGTTTTATCCAGCCATCTAGCCTAGGTAAAGATGAATCTTCAGCAAATGAAAGTTTAACAAAAACACAAAACCAAAACAAACAATAGTAGTAGCTTTTATTATAAACATTTACTTTGGAATGGAGATGATGTTAAGTGCTTTTGTGCATGTCTCATTTTTTAGTTCTTACAAGTCTTTGATCACTATTATCCTCATTTTATGGACAAGGAAGCTGAGGCTCAGAGAGGTAAAATAGCTTGCCCAATGTCACAGAGCTGGTAAGGGGCCAGGATTCAATCTCAGTTTTGTATGCTCTGCTGGTTTTACCTGGGAGGCTGGACTGATAAAGGATAGAAAAGGGCAATTCTTTCCTCCACACCAAGGTGGGCATGATATAAGTTCTCTCTCAGTCCGGGAAGGGCTGCCAGTCCACATCCCATCACCAACTCAGTTCACTGAGGTCAGTCCTCTAGTTTTTCCACATTTCTCATCTTTCAGTACTTAGCAGGACCCCAAATAAAATGCCAAGGGCTGACATTAGAAAAAATAAAGTTTCTCACTTCCGTCTTCTCATTTTATTTTATTTTTTTTGTTTAGCTTTGGGAATCCATTGGAGGCCCTCAAATGCAGTGTGTGTTTTTATACTGTTTCTGAGAAGGCAGATTCCTAAATTCATCAGGAGTGAGAAAGGGCTAAAACAAAAATGCTCCCTCATTTCTTGTCTCTGTGGTCAGAGGCCCCCTCTTGCCCCCTGGTATCCATCCATGCAGACTTCATACACACACATTTGAAAGTTGAACTTGGCTCTTTTGCTGAAACTAAACAGACCAGATTTCTCCAGGGCCTCCTCATCTTACAGTCCACCCAGCACTGAGCACTAGTGCTCCCACCCTCAGGAGCCTTCTCCCACCATCTGTCCTGAAGCCAAGATCCACGGTGGTCCTGCCTCCTAGGCTATGGCATCCCTGTTTCAGAGTTTTGACTGGGTGGAGAAAAAAGGAGTGCCAAGGCAGTGGAATGGCCATCAGATCAGATTTAATGCCATTTCTAAATCATTTGACTCTATTGCCCCTCAGCAGGGAGGCACTTGCAGACTTATCCTTGGAATCTAGGCAGGAAAGCGCCTCTTCTTAGAATTCCCCAAGCTGAGAAATTATGTAAAATTATATTTTAAAAGAGGGATTCTTTTTCCAAACAGTCAACCAGTCGAGCCATTGGCTCAACTAGGATGCAGACAAAGAAAGCAAAAGTGGAAGAGGAAAGGGTGCCATTGTCCATCTGGAGGGATAGTCCATGACCAGGGGAAGCAGGGGGAGATGGTTCCAAGCCAACAGTCCAGGCTCAGAGATCAGGAAGGAATAGGAGACCAGACATGGTCAATACCAGTTCAAAGCACAGTGTACCACTACAAGGTGACCTTGACATTCCTTGGACAGGATGTTCTTTATTCTCCCCGACAGAGCAGGGATCAACATCTGAATCCCAGGGCAATGCCAGCCTGAACCCTATGGACTCCAAATGCCCATACCTCTCTACCCCTGACATTTTCATCTATGACTCTAAGGAATAATAATAACCACTATTTTCCTTTAGTGCACCATGTCTCTGTGACCTTGGTTGGTCCAAGCAATTTATCTTTGAGGTAGGCTCTATTACTCTGCTCATTTTACAGATGACAAAGTTGAGGCTTCCAGAGGCAAATTTGCAAAATGTCATGTGACTAATATGAGCTAGTGCTAAGACTCCACTTAGGTCTGTGTCGCTTTAAAGATCAGGCATTTAACTACCATGTGCTTTGTCTTCCAATGCTATTCAATGGTGTTCCTATCACCAGGACCCAAGGTGCATGGGCATCCTCTGCTGAAAATCTCAGTAGTAGAAATGGCAAGGGCTTTCAAACCATTAAATCTGGGGTTCAAATTCCAGCCATGTATGGGAAATGATTAATTTTTTGGAGCCTCTATATCATTAAACGTGAAAGGGGTTAACAACACATGTCTGCATGGCTGCTATGAAGGTTAAAAGAGTGACTGTAGGGTATTTTAATTTTCTATTGCTGCCTAACAAATTACCACAAATTTAGTGGCTTAAAACTAATCATCTCACAATTCTATAATCAGAGGTCCATGTGGGCTCAGGTGGGTTCTCTACCTAGCGTCTTACAGGCCCAAATCAAGTTGTCAGCTGGGCTGAGTTTGATTCTGGATGCTGTAGGGAAAAATCTGCCTGCAAGCCCATTCCTATTGCTGGCAAAATTCAGTTCCTTGTGGTTGTCAGAGGGTCCCAATCCCTCATTGGCTGTTAGCTGGTGGTTATCCTCAGCTTCTAGAGACCACCTATATTCCGTACCATGTGGCTCCCTCCATCTTCAAAACAAGAAACAATGCATCAAGTCCTTCTCCCACCTGGAATCTCTTGGACTTCTTTTTCTGCAGTCAGCTAGAGGAAACTTTTTTAAGTGCTCATGTGATTAGGTTAGGCCCACTCAGATAATCTCTCTACTGTAAGGTCAACTGATTAGTAACATTAATTACATCTGCAAAATCACTTTCGCCTTTTAATGTAAAATAATCATGGGAGTAATACCAGGTGGAGGTCATGGACCACCATGGAATTCTGCCAACCACGTAGGGACAGCACTTTCAAGGGCTTTGGTCCTCTTTCGGGATCACCACCCACCTTCTAGTCTTACCAGGTTCACCTCACCCTAAACTGCGGAGGTGACCACGCACTGTGGTGCTTAGAGAATCCCTTTGATTGCCAATGAGCCAGGACATTCCTGCTGCTGAGGACTGAAAGGGAAGACCAAGTCTGGAGTTGATGCTGGGATCCCCAGGCTACCCACGTTTCAACTGCTATGTTTTTGGAGTGAGTGCCCATTGAAGGAGCTGACGGCGGGGGGTGGCAGAGAATGGAGTGGTTAGGGGACAAGCACATGAACTTCAATGTGTGTGTTGGCAAAAGGCATATAGCAAAGCTTCTGGATTCAATTCAAACGCATAAATTAATAGCTGACAGAAAGAAAAGCAAGAGTTTGAAAAAAATGCTTTTTAAAAAAAACGTTTGCAGGGGCTGCCTGGAGGAGGACCATATTCATGGCCCTTTGAAAACCCCATCATCTATTTTCAAGAGTTGTATGATTTGATCAACTTACACAGGTCACTTTTTAGCTTCCTGTGAATCACAATATTATGACTGGACTTAAATAATGCCAAAGCAATTCATTGAAAAGGGAAACATTCAGCTCAACCAGTTGCAGGGCACTGAAACTAGCTTTCCAAAGCTGAATTATTCTCTTATAAAGGAATAGTCTTGCTTATGAGAGCAAAGCACAAAGTCTCCAAGGCCTGGTCTTTGCTAGGTAGAGCCTGGGAGGAGATTCTTTAGGTGTAAAGGACAGGCTGACACCAGTCTTGCCCCGGAGTGCTCTCCTCTTCTTGGATTCCTTCACACTGTGATTCCTCAATACCATGCGAATGTGGACATGGTGCCATCCCCTATAAAACTCAACAACACGTGTAGGCAAAACTCTTTTCTGTGTTTTTCCCTTGCAGAGCAGAGCAGAGACCAGTCTATAATTATTTAGTTAACTATATGTAAGTATTCCATTGACCTCTGTTCCTCACTAGATTTTAAGCACGGTGAGCGCAAGAACCAGTTTGTTGTGTTCATCCATGAATCCCCAGCCCTACCAAGATGCCAAACACATTGTAGATGCTCAATAAATGGCTCTTCACTGACATATTTCCAAGAGACACCCAAAAGAAAATATTCCAGGAAATACTGACCAGCACAAGACTCAGTACACTTTACTTCATCTTCTTTCCTGAATACTTTGCTGAAGACCAGATCCCTCATGCTAACACAGGTTAATGACATGCTGGCATCCAGCAAGCAAAACAGGCACCTGCTGGGTGTCAATGCCACGTCTGCCACTGTCTTCCCCGGATCTTAAGAGGCTAGAGACCCTAGCTAACATCGGGGTTGCATACGGTTGCTGGGAAAATTAAAGAAGATACTCTACAGAATGTGCCAATCGCAGCGCCTGATATGGGCAGTAGTGGACCAGGTATGCGTCCCTCTTTGCTCCCTGCTGAATTTGTGGCCATGTAAGTTTGTTGGCACCAGATTACCTTCTTGGCATCAGAAGCTGGTCTTCCTTTCCATTTTCCTATCATTGTGCAGAAGCAAACCTTTAATTTCTGCTTTCTCCATAGAGCATTAGGATACTTTTACTCCTGGTTTCCAATCTGAGGCACACAATTCACTCACAGCTTGTTGAGGTGGCAGTGGTATTGCCTAGCCTCCAGCAGAAGGTTTATTTTCTGAAACAGTTGCTTTCTGAAACAGTTGCTATTATAAATCATCTTAAATAATCAGAGTCTTACACAAAGATCTCTTTATCTTGGACACACATTAATATACACATACACACACACACACACACAGAGCCTTTCTTTAAACTTGCCCCTGAACTCTGTTGAACTAGTTTGTATATGTGGATACTGATATTAGGAGGTGAAATCTCTTAGCTCTGGGGCCAGAACAATTTCTTTGTGTTTTTCAGGTAGGTTTGTGGTTGCAATAGTAGTAAAGGAATGCCCCACTCCCCAACCCAACCTGCCCCAGCCAATCATGCCAAGAGATGCTGGTTTGCTGCCTACTCTCAGGGTGATGATTTTGGAGGTTTAATTCAAGTGATTTTTACTTCTTTTAAACAAATATACATTGAGAACCTACCACAGGCAAATAACTTACTACATTTTATACTGACTGAAAATCTTAATTTTGGCCTTTCCATGTCCTGAAGAGCAGAATGACACTGTTTGCTTCTATAGCTCCAGTGGCTAGCCCAGTCCCTAGCACATAGGAAGTGATCACTAATTGGTTTTTTCAGTGTATGACAGAAGATAAATGGGCAATAGGAAGTCAAAGCCATAAAAGTATTTATAACTCAAGATTCCTGGGCCCTCAGAAGGCAGCAAAGTATCAGATGCGCTGAAAGCATGAATTTAGCTCTTGGTGTGAGTTTGAATCCGCCTTCTGGGAGTTAGTAGCTGCTAAGAAGTTAATTATCCTCTTCAAGTCTGATTCCTCATCAATGAAATGGGGCCAACAGGGTGACTTTGAGGGCTAACCCTTTGAGGATGAGCTTAGCACATAGTGAGTACTCAGCACACAATGGCAACTGCCCTGATGCTGGTCAGGATGGGAGGGGGAGGCAAAGTGCTCCTTGCTTGGTGAACCTTAACCACCAGGCACAGGTCGGTGCCACAGGAGGTGCAGAAGCCAGAGGCTAGCCAGGGGCTAGGGCAGCTATGCCAGCATCCGGAGGGGAGGGACTCTTGCTGGCTGGTGACCTGCTCAGGTTTTCTGTGGTGGCTGGGGTGCCTGGCTCCTTGACTATCGGCAGGAGGGACAATGACTTAATTTTCCTTGTCTGGCAATGGGATCCCACATGAATGACACCATTTTCATGAGGTGGGTCTCCACCATCTGGAAACAAGGATGTTCCAGCCCTTCAGCCCTCCTCTGTTTTCTGCTCCCTTAGGATCTGGACATATGAGCAGTTTCTTTGTGATTGCCCCTTCTGGTGGCTTTTTACAGATTTGGGGGTTCAACTTTAACCCTCAAGGACCAGACTTAAGTAAGGGAATAAAGCAAGAGGGAAATGGAAAGAAGATGAAAAGAAAGGGCAAAGCAGAGGAGAGAGAGAGAGAGAGAGAGAGAGAGAGAGAGAGAGAGAGAGAGAGAGAGAGAAAGAGAGAGAGAGAGTGTGTGTGTGTCTGTGCATAGTTGGAGGGGTGGCAAGGCAGTGGGAGGCACTTATTCAGAAGAGAACTCCACCCTCTGTTGTCTTCTTCCCTCCCAACCTGGAATCCTGAGCAGGAAACTAGCATGCTTTGGGAAAAAATACACAAGGTAGTTCAAGAGTGTCTTCCTTTTCCTTTGTTATTTTAGTTTGATTAAATCAAGTCGCGTCGCCCATGCACCCATCTTTTGCTGTGAATATGCACCATTTGGCTTGACCTGCTCTACTCCTATCGATTTTGATTTTGGATTTTCCAAAATGAAATTTCCAGCCACCCTGACTTTCTCAGCTTTATACCCCACTGGCATCCCCATTTTGCTTTAATTATCCAATTACTAAAGCCATCCAACCTATTTTTTTTTCAGGAAATCAAGACATTAAATGCATGGATTTATCATCACCTCAGATCATTTGTCACCATGAATGAACAGAAATAGAACAAGTAACCAGGATGCCTGCAAGAAAGTTTGAATCAACACACCTCTACTGGTAGTTCACCGTTTTCAAGACTACTATTAATTGTAAGAAAAAAATGTAGAGGGAAGCTGTAAGGGGAGAGAAGTACAGAAAGAAAGGGAAAGAAGACCATTTTAAAGGGTTTTGTCTCTGTCCCTCTAAGGATTGACCTGTAATGTTTTCTTGATTCTTCCCTGAATTCTCCTCTGTCTCAGCTCTCCCCTCTGCAGAGGGAACACTGTCCCCGCCGCACCTCTCTATTTTCTCTTTAGAAGTATTGTAAGGACCGATGCAAGGAGACATGAAGGGTTTGGGGATGCTCAGAGGACAGGGAAGGTGGCATTTAGATCCGGGTTAATTGGGACTGTATCTCGCGGAGGGGCACTAGAAGTCCATGGCCCGGGCTGGTGTTCTTGTTAAGCATGTGAGACAGAAGAGCTTCTAGGAACAGAGACTGAGGAGCCGGGCAGAGGCCACACAGCATACAAACAGGACAGGTCTCCTGGTGCTGTGGCTCTGTGGGCACCCATCACTACTCCTGGGTGCTCAGGGTGGCTTTGGAATAAAAAGTAGATCCAGCATAGCGGTTGGAATAAATAGAGGGATTTTGGCAACCTTCAAGCCCAGGACCAGTGACTGTTGAATGCTCTGTCTGGGCTCATTAGAGATGACCACCATGGGTGAGATAGTTTTTTCTTGTTGTTTTGTTTCAGAATTTGTGAGATTTCTGGCTGGGTGGAAAATTATTCACTGTTTTGAAATTAGCTATTTGGTCCAGGTTTTCCTTTGTTTCAAGAATAGGTTTATTTATATTTCTTTCACCATATTTTCTCGAATTCTTAAAGTTTATCCTTAGCTTAATATATTTGTATATTGCATTCCATATAAATCAAAACGAATAAAATACGTATGTCTTCTGGAGGCTCAGAGAGTAGGCAACTGCAAAAGGGGGTGGGGATGGTGACTGCCAGGAATCTGCTCTCCCCGCTCTGATCCAGCCCATGCTCCACACGGAGCACCTCACCACAGCAGCCCCAGGAGTCATCCTTTGCCTGAAAAATCCCAGGGTCAGGGAGATGACTCCCTCGTGTTTCAGCTTCTCATTCCATATCTGCTCTTTAACAATATTATCTAACATGCGGTGCCAGGGTTGTGTGGCAAGGTTTTCTTTAAAACTGAGAGGAAACAGAAGTACTTAACATTATAAACGGGAAAAAAGAAAGGAATGTGGCTCTTCTCCAAACCCTAAAATCCCAGAAACCAGAAATGACTTTTTCAGGGGGTTAAGTTGAAGACAAATCAGAAACTATCTTCCTTTATGAAATGGAGAATCAGCTTATTAATGAATTTTCTCCACAGTTCATGACAGCTGAAAAGACAAATGCATTTCTGAAAGGTTTACCTATGCTCAGGAATGAAACTACTTCAGCAGTACCACAAGTACCACAAACGGGTTCCTGGGGCAGATCCACAAACTGTGAGATTAGTCCTAGGCTCTGGGGGTTTCAGGGCACCTTAGCGGGTGCTAAGCTGTTTGCCCAGCTGACCTCTGACCAGTACCATACAATGGTGGTTTAACTTCTGCTTGAACTCCTCCAGGTATGAGAAATGTATTCCCTCACATGGAAGCTCCTGACTTTTTCGTACAATTGTAATTGCTAGATAACCATTCTAACATTTGGTTTTCCTTGCTCCAAATTATTTTCTTCCATTGGGCCCATGTCTGCTTTCTGGAGTCACCCAGAATAAGTCCTGAATGTATTTGAAGACAGACTGCTTTTTCCAATATAAACACACTTAATTCTTTCAACAATTCCTCATTCACGATTCTAGGCATTTTACTCCAATTTGCCCCTAAATTCAACGCAGAACTCCAAGCGTGTTGTGTTTAGTGGAGGACAATTTCCTCTCTGCCTCTGGGCATGGTGTTAGGATTAGTCCAGCCCGAGGCTTCTTAAGCTCCTCTGTCGAGTCACATGTGGCTGTTTGGCCATCTCTTCCCTATCACATGCTTATATTGGTTGGAGTTTTTTAGAGACACAACTATGGGAGTTCATATTTGGCCTTATATATTTTAATAGATTAAATTTGGCCCATTGTATGAAACACGGAGATCAGTTTAGACAGCAATTTATCTCCCGATATGCTTACTTTTATTTAAATTGTAGATTTTTTGTCTCCTCATCCTAGTTGTTAGAGCAGCTGATCAGAATAAGATTGATACCAAGCTCTGGGACAAGCCACTAGGCACACTACCCAACAGGTTGCTATTACTCTGTTCATCTGTACTTTGGGGGCTTGCTTTCACAGAGGTAGACTGAAATTGGAAGTTCCCGGGGCTCAGCCTTTTCTGATATTCTTAGTATAAAACTAAGAACAATGGATCAGCCTTGTCAAAATTGTCTTAGTATAATGCCAATTTAATGAGGACTTGACCGAGCGTAGACCAATCCATAACTTCATAATTTTGTGTTCTTGTGAGGATAATATGATAATACCAGTTGATCAAGTGCTCATTTTTCAAGTGTAAATTTCTCAATAAAACACTGTGTAATAACAAACATAATTGGTCTATTCTATATGTTATTTCCAAAGTAATTTAAAATTCTCTGCCTTTGCCTGAGTTTGGCTAATGTCCTCATACTAGCATTTTCCATCTGTAAGTTTGGTCAATGCAAGTTTATCTAAAAATTTTTGAAAAATCAGCTTCATTTCCACCTGGCAGCCTGTGGTAAATGAAAGTATTTCTGGTAAGATTTATTGTATCACCTTCCAGGAAACTCTAACTCCAGAGAGGACCAGATTGCAGAAAACCGTATATTAAAGTTCCTCTTCCTGTCTCTGGGCCCAGGTGGAGGGGACAAATGGATTCCTACCTGACTGCAAAATATGATATATTATTATAAACAGAGTCTTGAATTATAGAAAATACTAGTTAGCATAATTACATTACCATATTTCTATATGGAGATTATTATTCAAAACCAAACAGGCAATCTTCCATTGGAAAAAACCAATAAACACTCTCAATCCAGATTTCCAGTGTTATGTATGTCATAGTACAAAACAATTTTAAAGTTTAAAACCCATTACATTACAAGAGCTATTCACTTCAAGTAGGTGGCAATTTGCTTTTTTTTTTTAACCCACGTTTTGATAGCTATTCACCTCTATCAATTCTTATCATGCCCATTCTTTAGAAACCAATTGCAGTTTAAAAAGTGCCCATCTATTTCTGATTGAAATCTTTACATGCTGTTTTTTTTAAACTATTTTTCAATCTCTTAATAAAATAGATTGCCTCCAAGCTGCCAGTTAGTAAACCCACATACAATGCAGCGATTCCAAGGTCGGCTGCCCAGGCTCCTGGGCCTTCCCTGCTCTTGGTTCTGCCCTGGGAACCCCAAATTTCCATGGTGCTATCTACATCTACAAAACAGTTTAATGGAATAAGCTTATTTAAAGCTGTACAAACAAACAACCATAACAAAAAACTTTGTAAAATTTCCTGGTTAAACTTAGTTAAACTGCCAGTATTTTTCATCCATAAAATATAAAATAGCTCTTACAACTTTTTCCTTTATTTGTTAAGTTTTTGCTGTTGCCATCTCAGAGTCATCAGACTGAAACACTCCACATCATTGAGAGCAACCTCCATTTGTAAGAAGGACTCCAAATCCATTAGTCTTGGAATAAATACTTCTGAAGGACCCACCCTGTGGCTGGTCATGAATCAAGTGTAGGAAGGAGAGACACGGTGTCTGCTGCTGAGGGCTCAGGCTTTAGAGAGAGAACAATATGAGACAATCTGCAAAGTCAAGGAGGGAGCTATGGACTGGCAGCTCTCCTGTGGTTTAGAGATGGAAGAAATAAGAGGGTGGATAATGGTGGCCCAAAACCAGGAAGGTCCCCAGAGATGGGCATGAGGATGTACAAGGGAGGGGAGGCCATCCCGGGTTGAGGGGACAGGACCCAGCAACAGGTATCAGGACATCAGGAGCAAAGGGGTACTGAACGCAGTGAGAAGTGGGGCTGACTGACCCCTGGCCCCATCCTCCCTCTCTCCCCTCTCAGAGGAGAAAAGGCCACACTTTCTTTCTGTTTTAAACTCTGCTCACCCTCAGTGCCCACTCAGGAACTCCATGCCTGTTCCATAGTCTTGGTCTCACCATTATTCAGCATTGGCCTGTTCTGTGACCTTCAACAACAGCCACGTCTTCTAGGTTTGAAACAGACTAAGTAAAACTTCCTCTTCCCAGCCCCAAATACAGATATCAGGGAATTTAAGATAATGTAACCCAACAACCATTTATTGATCTCATATCAGGGGCTGGCATTGCGTATTACCAGCCTTCCAGATCCTTTTAATCCAGTAATTAGCAGGTACACCAAGAAGAAGTGTAATAGAATAAGATAAGTGCCACAAGAGTAGTGTGGAGTGCTTTAGTGTTTCAGAGCCAAAGAAAGCATGTCCATTTGGAGAATCAGAGCAAGTTGAACACATTTGAGATAACTCTCATGAACAATTAAGGCTTTTTCAGTCATTGTAGAAGAAGGCCTGGGAAGATAAGGGAAGAGTGGAGACAAAGTAGGCAAGCTGAGAATACATTCAAGGAAAAGCAAATAGTTCTGTTTCGCTGACAATGTTCCTAATATAATTTTATTCATTATAAAATAATATCTATGACATCCTTTCTCTTACAGGTACCACATCACACTCTTTATAGGTACTAGTTCATTTAACTGCCGTCAGGACACAAGGGGATACTATTATCTCCACTATACACATGGAGAACTAAGGCTTGGTTATGTTAAGTATCTTTCCTGCAGTCCCACAGCTAGTGAAGGCTGGAGCCAGGGATCAAGCCCTTGTCTATCTAATCCATACTGAGAAGGATATAATTGAGGGGAAGTAAAGATGTATTTTGAGCAGAAAAAGGAGAAAAGTTGATGTGGCTTATTTCCAGAGAGTGAGGGAGGAGGACAAGGTGGGGTTAGAGGAGGAGAGGAAGAGGAGAGACTGGTTAGAAAATCTGTTGTGATGAGAACCTTTGGAAATGTGCAAAAAAGGATTTATTTGCTAATATATGGGAATCAAAATCCCAAACTCTTGCCACTAAGGTTGGATTTGATAGCTCAGGGGTAACCAGTAGTCAGTTGGTGACTGAGGCTGGTCCTAGGTGGCCATTCAATCCCATCTTGGGATCAGAAGTCTGCCACCAGGCTGTCCCGAACATCCTCAAGACCCTGAACAAAGGACTCCATGGTGCTGGGGAGACACAGTGCCAGCCCTGTGCAGGGAACAGCACCAGGGACGGTGTGGAAATCGTGAATGCATCTCAGCGGACTCCAGAGGAGGCTAGATTCAGGGTGGAAAGCCAGGGTCTGGGTGCTAGAAGGCAGCTGAGAAACTGGACTCCTGCCTTCTCTTGGCTGTGCTCCCCGGATTGCCCTGGCTATTCTTTCAGCTCAGAAGCCAGAGAGCCTGGAAGTATGAAGCCAGAGGGTCAGGAAGCATGTCCACAGGGGCTCCCTGGGCTGCAGCAATCTGTGCACCCTGGGTGAGGGGCTGATCAGGCCACTTGTCAACTAATCACTCCTTTATTCATCTAACCACTTTCTTTGGAGGAGGGTTTCATAATGGCAATTTCCCAGAAGCTACTTTCAAACTGTCCCCTGGCCCCACCTGCCCCTGTGGCCTTATCCTTGTCCACAGGAGCTTGCTGTTGTTTTACTTCCTCGGTTGCCATGAGGAACACTGAGAGGAGGGCGCTGTGCTGGGGAGCGCTGCTATCCTTTCTAACACTATGACTTTTATTATAAAAGATAGAGAAATAGTGGGAGGTTAATGGCTGCTCAGAAAAAACAAAGAGTGACTAAGAACAAATATTCAAATGAAGCATTGCCTTGCTGGAGAGTGATATTCAACAGCGAAGCTTTCTCTCCGTTTCCATTTTCCTCGTTGACTACATAAACCAGGAGTTGTGTGTATTTAATTGCCAGCATTGTACTCCCTTCCACTGTCAAATGACGTAACAAAGAGACTGTGTCGGAAGAAGAGCCCTCCAAGGGCCCAAGGGTTCTAATCAGGAAAGTTATTTTTCTTTCTTTCCCGGACACCACACTTCCCATTTCCTTCTTGCTGACTGAATTGTCACTTCTCACTAACTAGGTCCTTTGTAAAGCCGAGGCCTGGGGGCAGAGGGATGAGTGACCAGGGGAGGCCATGGGCTCCAGGCTAATTTCCCCAGCCTAAAGCAGAGAGTATTTACATCCTGGCTCCCTTACTTGCCCAAGAGGTCCAGTTTCTAACTGCGCTGGCCCTTCAGGCTGAGCTAGCACTCTAAACCCTGTGCCAAAGCTCCTCAAAGTCCAACTCTTTGCCATGTGATTATGGATAGAAAAAAAGGAAGAAGAGCTAATATTATTTGAGTGCGTACGATGTGCTAGACACTGTGTGTAGTCTGTTTTAATATTCTTTTGATAATTCTGCAAGGGCAGTATTATTATATTTATTTCACTGTAAGGAAACTAAGTCACAGAGAGATTTAGTAAATTATACAAGGTCACTGAACTAATGAGTGAGGGGCCAGGATTCATTCATTAGACAGCACGTATGCAGACACACACACACACCACATACGCACTAACACACTCATCCACTGGCTAGCCATGTAATGTATTTTTCTCTATATAACATTCTCTCAAAATGTACTGTCTCCAGAAATCCCTTGAGAAGAGAGTTAATGTCACTGTCAGGTTTTAGCACGAATAATACCATGTAGGGAACTATTTCCCCCATCTTATCCGTGTTAAACTTTGTCTAATTACCAATCCAAATGAAATGGTATATGGTTATTTCCAAATAAAAGCTAAGAGATATAAAGTAGATTATATAAGGTCTTCTACCTCCTTCCTTGCCCTTCTCCAAATCCTTCTTATCTCATGCCTGGGTCTTAAACTCCTTCCTTGTTTCCTCCTTCTTCTAAAGAGTCATCCACGCCCAGCCAGAGAAGTCTCAAACATGGCTCTCACATTGGGCAAGGGCTGAAAGGTCTCCCTGGGTGCCCACTGCACCTGCCAGCTGCACTCATCCATATGTCCCTCTGTCTTTCCTGGGCAGTGCGCTGACCCCGTTCCTACCACCATGTGAAACCACCCACCTGTAATGACTCTGCATCTGGGTTCCATTCTGCTTTTCAACCTGCCTGCTAAACTTCTTTCTCATTGCCTTCCTGATATTATAGTTCCTTTTTCATGGAGGAAGCCAGTCTAATTATTCCAACCCACAGTGATCGCTCCCTTCTCTGAAATCCTTCAATCAGTTCTACGTGGGTTATCACAATAAGCCTCTCCCTTCCCTTGTGTGCTCTGTTGAGTCAAACTGATTTATGTCTTTAAGGGTAGGGACCATATCTTATACTTTCCTCTCACCCCTCATAGCAAATGTCTAACAAATATAATGCTGAATTGAAGCAGTAGAAAGAACACATGGTGAAAAATTTGGAAACTTGGGTTTTTGTTCTAGCTCTGCTAGATTTGGGGCAAGTTACTTCTCTCTTGAAGACTGCTTTCCCCATCTACAAAAATGTTGATGTTTGAGCAAATGATTTCTAAGACCTTTTCCAATGTTGCAACTATACTTTAGTGACTGATTAAACATTTGAAGAGAGGAAGTTGCAAAGAAAGGCCCATCCCAAATCTGAACTGATTAACGTGTTCTGAGCACTAAGGCTGAGAGAGAAATACATGAGTGACGGAGCAAAAGATAAGTCAGTTAATTACGGCAGATTATTAAGTTTCCATGAAGTCTTACAATATCATTGGGTCAAAGCAACTTGCCTCTCCTGAAGTGAGCACTTCTGATTCTTTAAGGAGAGACTAAAAGAACTTTGCAGTAAAGAGGATAAGGTTCTTTCTGTTCCTCACTCACAGACCTTGGATGGGTCTGTCTACAAATGGCAGGCCCTGTCCCTGCTGAGATCAGATCTCAGCAACCTCAGGGAAGCCACAGAAGGAGATGTCAAGCTGCCCCAGGAGATAACCTGGCTTGGAGGATCAAACTCACAGCACTTCCATCTTCTTTTTCCCTCTGGACTCTGGGCAAAAACTAGACTCTGTTTGTAGGTTGAAATGATACAATATTATTTGATTCTATTCTAGGATTGGTTAGGCTGGCAAGGCTTCTCTGACTATAAATGGGGTCCCTGGAGCTGTCTGTTGTCCACATGATGGAGGTTTGACAAGAAGGAATTGAGTGTTGGGCTAATTCTTTCCTCAAGGCTTTCAGTGCTTACTATGGAACCCCTTAAGAGTGGGAGGGGAGATGAGCCTCCCTGAGCCTTGCCAGCAAACTTCTGCTCAGATAGGACCACACCCAATCATATTGCATAAAGGGCCACTTCCTCTACTCATCCCTGGCCAAGCTGCCATTTTTGCTAGAAACTCAGGCTTTCCAGAGCTCCCTGGCTTGATGGTTTTAGTCTTTAAAAATGTAAAAGTGTTTATTCATGCAATGTGTTTTCCTTTTTTTGCAAAAAATGAGATCATATGGTACATACTGCTTTATAGGGTAATTTTAAATTTAATGATATATCATGATCATCTCTTCATGCCAGTGAATACAGGCCACTAACATCACTTTTCCTTCCTTTCTTGTCCTCCATTATATAACTTCATTCTGATCAGGGCCAATGTTCCTCCAAATATAGGAAAGAGTAAATTTGCCTTTGGTCTCTTTGCCTACTTTAGTCTCTGTTAATAATGCACCACCTGATACTTAGTCCTGCCATCCACATAGGAGCTTGTAAGGGGGGTGGGGGGTGTTAATGCTTACAGGAAAAGTATGTGGGTTTCTCCAATGAGACCAACAGATCCCCATGTCTTCTCAGAAATATAGAACAGGGGATAGGTTGGGAGCTCTTCAAAAACCACCATCTAATCATCCTGAATGGCTTCAGAGAAGTGGAATATCTATATGTCTTGAGATTCTTAAACAGAACCCAAGTAAAGTTTCACTCCATTTCGTCTTTGTTTTGACTTGGGTGGTAAGTGGGGCAGGGTCTTTTGTAACTTCTGGGATCCTCCCATTCTGTTTCTTGGCCTATTTCCCTCAGCTCCCCTCCATACCCAGACCCACCATAGGACCTTGGTCCCTCTTTTCTGCTTTTCCAATTACCATCCATGTTTCAGGGCCAATGTGGGTTGTTCATGCCCCAGGAGCTCCCATGACTTCTAGCCTGCAGGGCTGGCTATCTCCCAGCCTGCCAAGAGTCCCCTCTCCCAGCTTCTGTGGCACCCATCCTCCATGCTGCTCTCTGCTTTATGTTCACATAGCATCATCTCTCCACATTGCCAATACTGCGTACATTCTTTTCAGTTATAATTCTGCAGAGCAGCTTTTCTTATTTTAAAGTTATGGTGTGTGGTCGCCATTTTATAGCTTCTTGAACATGGGTCATTTCTAGCCAACAGTCCGAAGAAGTGACACCCTGCCCTTGAAAGGTGTTGTTTTATTTGAGTTGGATATAATACTGCTAAAATATATGCTGTCCCTAGAGACTGGCTGTGTTGTGAGTTTCCCCTGTAAATGTGTAGCTTCCATCCTTAATCCCCAGACTGACATTCCTTGTGTCTAAAGACACATTGACACATCTTCCAGAGATAATGCTGGGGCAGGAGCTGGTAATTTACACACAATCTCTCCCTCTGGGAATCCCTTTTAGCAGGGTGAGTTTCTTACATGGAATGAATGGATTTCAATCCGGATGGACTTGCTAAAAATAGTGAAGTCTTCCTTGAATATAGTGTCATATACTTGTCAGTGCTTTTTCATATTTTTTATTTCAGATCTACACTGGACCCTTGTGAGATAGCGAGTGCAGTTACTATAATCCACATTTGACAGATGAGGGACGTGAAGACCAGAGAGATCTTATGACTTGCCTAAGATCGCATAGTTGGTGACCAAGCTAGAAGCAGACACCAGGTCTCCTGCTGTACAGTTCTCTTAGCAACACATGTGAAGATGCTCAGATAATCATGTGTTTCTCTACATCATTTTACTTCTAAAACATGGTCACATTTCTAATCCTGTTTAATTCTCACAAGTGTCCTGGGAGGTGGAGGTTATCAGTGTCATTATTTCCCACTTACAGAGTAACAAGCACAGGAACTCAATAGACTTCCCTGGTCACACATAGTTCAGTGGATGAGAGGGGAGAGAAATCAGTTTCCAGACCTACCAGATGGGACGATGACACCTTTCTACACACACTGTGTACCTCAGAGCTTGGCCTCCCCACTCCAATAATTTTATGTAGAAAGCATGGGTGTTGGCAGGAACTCCTGGGTGGGCTTCAAAAGAAACACTGCCACCCAGATGAACCCATCACTCGGTACTAAGTGACAGGCAGGTGTGCAAGTGGTGTGGTCCCATGGAAAGAAGCAGGGGGAGGAGGGCTTGGGCACAGGGCCAGGGTGAGAAGCCAGACCTCCTGATTTCCAGGCACAGTGATTTTCTTTCTAACCCCACTAATAGGAGAAGTCAACGGTATTAGCCATGAAGAATAACTAAGTGAATGCCAGATCGGGGATTTGGTTTCCCCCATGACAAATATAAAGAAGCCCTTCCATGTTCTTCCAGTGAAATGGGGTGAGGTGTCCATTTTCATACTACTTATATCCCTTAGCAGGTATCTTGGAATGACTCGGTCACTATTAACTGAGTAAAATGACCCACAGTTTCAACTCAGCCAATACTAATATTTCCCCAACTCTGGGTTGAAAATAAAAAGAATAACTTTGGCATCTGAAGAGGTGAAAAGACTCAGTTGCAATGTAGTCATTCCCCAGGGAGGACAGCAGCTGGGTAAATTCACTGCTGCTGTGTTGGGTGGTCCAGAATCGGGAAAGAGGGGCTTCCTCACCCAGGAGTGTGTGACTAGAGCCAGGGCCATGGGACAGCACTTGGCTTTCCTTAGAAAATGTCCAATCTTGTTTCAGGGCTGTTATCACATTGAGAATATGTATGCTTCGCTTGTTCGGCTCTGCTTTGTGATATCAGGGCCAAAATAAGGGTGTGCTCCATTTGGAAGTCAATTTTTAAACCAAAAAACATGTCATGCGACTTGCCAATGCAAAGCATAGGGAGGGGCAGAGCGATGATGGAAGTATGTCTTCTGCCTTCAGAAAGCTTACAGTCCAGTTGGAAATCCACACCTGTGCACTTGACAAGTTAGCTAACAATTCAAGACTAATAACGACAATGAGTGGTGCTCAATGAGAAATGGGAAGATTGACTGTGGCAGCCCAGAAGCAGGGGGCTCCAAATAGGGTGGGATGGTCTGGAAAGGTTCAGAGGAGAAGGTGAGACTTGAGTTGGGTCTTGTCTGCAGGATGACGGCTGCATTGGCGGCCTGGCCAAGGAGGCAGCAATAAAGGGCTCAGAAAAGTGCAGAGGTGAGAGGAAGCAGAAGAGGTAGTGGGGACCCACTCTCTCTTAGATACAAACAAAGGGAGTAGGCAAGGGAGCATGGGTGGCTCAGGACAAACTTGTCTCTACTGCCAGAGGCTCAAAGAGCAGCCTGGGTAATAACGAGTGTCAAGCACCATTTCTGAAAAAGAGGAATGGCAAACAATTTTTCAGTCAAATGAAATCCCCCTGCCCTGCCTCCCTTTTTTTGTTTGCTTAAATATACCAGGACTGAATTATTTAGCTACTGAAAACGCTTGAAGGGAAATGTGGAAACTAGGGTAGCTTTCAGGATATGTAGGTGGTTAAGGCAATGTTTGTAAATTAGAAAGCTCTGGGCAGTTTACCATTATACTTGCGGACCTGATTGAGAGAACATCTTCCAGGAGAGGCCACACTATTAGAAGGGACTTGCTATCCTTCCAGTGAATATATTCTCTAAATCCCCACAGGCAGAGAGGATATCAGGCCAAGTCCCTTCCCAGGGCAGAGATCTCTTTCAGAGCCATCTCTGAGGGTTGGCCATCTGGACTCTGTTCTCGACACAGCCTAGTCTATTAATACACTGGCGCTCCATCAGTGGGATTGGCAGCTACTGAACTAAGGACAGAGTTCTAGGGTGAGGGAGGCTGTAAAATCATGGTGCTGAGAAGGAGAAGTGGAGACAGCACTAAAGGCTGAATAGCATCAATTACCCTATTTCTCCTTCTCTGCCAGGCCAGGGCCTGGTGCTCTCATCAACTGTTTCTTTTGCCGGGTCATCTCCTAAGTCGTTAGCATCCTAAAATGAGTGCATTACGGCATTTTTAAGGGTTATGGAGGACTAGCATTTGGATGGGATATTACATTGCCAGAGCCATTTTATTCATTCCATATTTGGAAACTTCTTTTCAGAGCTTTATTTGTACCTTAAAAATGACAGCTCCTAAGGCAATCTAGATGTAGACTCAAGATACTCTGTGGTCAAAGATGACTTTGCTATTAGGTGGCTGTAGTCTTGGATGTGTCTTGTGGATCATGGGTGTTCAGTGGGAGTTTCTTGAATGAGTTGGAATCTTAGGGAAAATCACTTAATTTTGCTGGACCTCAGTTTTCTCATCTCTAAAGAAGGAGAACTATACCCTCATACCCCCAATTGACAAGGCCGTGGCAAGGATAGAAAATGAGGTAAATGTTTTCCAACACACTTTAAAAGTTTAAAAAGTTCTGCAGAAATATAATTGGTTACTGTAGCAAACTGAGTTGGAAAAAGCCTATGACTAGAATCTGGGAAACCTTGGGTCTTGTCTAACTTGGCCCATAAGCAATACATCTTGGGAAGTCTTTTACCTCCCGTAGCCTCAGTTATCTCATTTGTAAACGGATGATAATAGAATCTGTTTACTTCACGGGGGAGAAGGGTTTGAAAGTCAATGGAGATGATTATGAATTGCTCCCCTCTGATGAGCAATGAAAGAGTAAGTTATGGGTGCCCAGCTTTCCATTCCTGCGCCTAGTTGCCGTTTTTGGAAACAGTTTACCCCTGGAGAAGTGAAGCCTTTATGGGGAGCCACTGGGGCTCCTGCATCTTCCTGGCTTCAGGCATCCATGCCACGTGTTTCCCATAGCTTATCCTTAGCATTCCCCTTCCTGAGTTCCTCACACTCATTGGTCACCATCTCCCAGATGCAGCATATCTGTGGAATCCCAGAATGCTAAAGCCAGATGGGGCCGATTCTACAAAACCAGCTCCCTTATTTCATATGTGAGAAGATGGAGGCTTATAAATTTCACACAGCTATTTGGTGGCTAAGTCAGGGTCAGAACTCAGATCTTCTGACTCCAAATCCAGTGTTCCTTTTAGTGCAATTCAACTCAGGCCTTTCAAAAATTTTACTTCCCAGCCCCGTTTTATCACAGGAAATCCCACTTGGCCACAGTTCAGCTAGGCTTCATAATTGATGCTGCTACATGCAATCTTGTCGGCCTCTTTCTGCCAGTCTCAGCCATCTCTCTGAAAGCCAGCCCCCAAAGCCGCGTTGATTAGCATCTCCCAAATGGGGTGGGGAGAAGCTACTTAGCTCGCTCCAGCGATTTCTCTTTCTTATAGAAAAACAAAGGAGGGATGAATAAGTGACAGAAAAAACTCCACGACAACTCAACAAATTTCGGATAAATTGATATAGTCTGACAAGGTAAATGAAGAATGGAGCTCTTGAGCACTGAGAGAGGATGAGACAAATGCACACCAATTACCCTGACTTCTGCTCAGTTTGTTTTCTCACATAAAACATCAAGTTAGAATTACTGTATGCCATCATCTACGTGTTTTAGTTTCTATTTAGGACCATTGAATATGCATTCTGGATGTCATATTAGTGATGTATTTGGCAACAAAAAAAACTTTTTAAGATTTTTTTTTGATTGTCAGAAAGTTCAGATTCTAGCCCAGAGGTTGTCATTGCAGATGTGTCCCTGGTCAGTCACATTCCATGCCTGAGCTTCAGCTTCTTCCTCCAAAAAACAGGTGGGATAGCCTAGATACTCAGGAAGCCTCTGGTTTGACCTTCCCAGAGTGGCTCCTCAGTTTTTGTGTGCTGTCATTAAACACGAGAGCCTTTGTAAACCTTCGCAGTCACCACAGCAAAGGCTCCTCAACCCAGGAGCTCCCAAAGGGCTCTCAATGGGGTAGAATTAGGAACCCACCGTCAGGGACTCACAGATGACCCTGTCTTTCAGCTCTTGTTTCCTGACAATTCGTGCAACCACCTTTTAGAAGGACATGATAATACAGCGTCTGGATTGTAAAACTGCTCATAAAACATTATGGGATGGTAGGAAGTCTGGGTCCCCGTAAGGATGGTGCTGATCCATCTGGAGCCTGAGTGGGAAATAAATAATGAGCTATTTGAAACCCTCATCTTTTCCCCAAACAGAGCATAGAAAGTGAAGCTAAGTGGAAATGTCATCCATTACTGTTTTTTCCCAATGGGAGAGTGATAAAGATATTTGAGCAGTGTGTGACATGACGGAGTGTGGGTCCTAATGAAGAACCTCCCGTCTCTAACAATAGGGAGACTGAAGGCAAGGGAATAACTAGAAAGTTAGGCAGGGAGAGCCAAGAAAGGGTCGAAACAAGAGACTGGAGGAGCTGCATCGTATCTCTGCATGCTGGCAAAATAAAAATCTGGTTGAAATTAGGCACATGTAAGTGGAGACCCAGAAAGGGAAAAACAGAGGGCAAGGCCCCAGTGATGAAAAGGTGGAAAGCATTGGCTCAGTGGATGGAACAAGTGGGGCTTTGGGCCTCTCTCAGCAGACCCTCCTTCCCCCAGCCCTTCCCTGTCTATTTTGGGGCCTCTCACAGGCTGCTCTGTGAATGATTCTCAGATCTACCCCTCAGATTTCATCTCTTCTCTCTGGACCCAGGCCTCCTTCCACCAGTCCTCTTCACACTGCCCCTCCTACCTCCCACTTAGCCTACATCTGTGTTCATCATTTCCTCACTTAAACTGACTGCCCTTCCCAAATTTTCAGACTATGTCGGTAGCACCAACCATTTCTCATCTTCCTAGACTCAAACTTGCATTTCTTCTACTCCTTCCTCTGCTGTATGGCTCCCAAAGCCAATTATTTTTCCTATTGAGATCTCTATACCCACAGACTCCACCTTTGTCAGGATCTTCCCACCCTCATTTCCAAAGTACTCTAACAAGCCCTGCAAACTAACCTGGCTCTAGCTTCTTCCCACCTGATTCTACTTAATGTCCTGTTGCCAGGCTGACAGTCCTCAAACACCACCTTTAGTCATGCCACTCCCCTGCTCAGAAACCTGTCATGGTTCCCTGTTTCCTACAGTGAATCAAAACTCCTAGAACTATTTGGTCTTACCTTCCTTAAGAGAGCATTGTCAGTTTCTCTTCTCCATGTTCTTCCCACTAGTCTACAAACACTTATTCTTATGTCAGTGATATGGCTTCCTCTCCCATTGGATGTTTCGTATCCTAGTCAAGGCTCAAGTCAAGATGCCTTCCTCCAGGAAGCCTACCCTGATTACTGAGACTGGTGCTGTTGTACATATTGCCTGGGTATTGCCATTCAGCCTTGGATTAGTGGCTGATCCACATTGCCTCCCTAAGGTTTGAGATTAAACATAATTAACAGTTGAGCATTCACTTCCCCATTCCTTGAGGTCTTTATCAGCCTTTACTACATGCTTGGTGAAGAAAGCATTGTAAGTTCATTGATCATCTGTGATTATCCTGATTAGCTACCTTCCCAGTAAAATTATTTGCACAGATTTGATTTTTAAGAAAGGAACACAAAGATCAGTCACTTCAATGGGTATCTTTAAGAAAATGCAAATTAAGCAAAAATATTTACCATATATACTGTCTTAACAAATGACCACTTTGATGCTACCCATTTCATCTTCAAGACACTCTGATGAACTTTAGGGCTGGCACACTCCTCTGTAGGAGGCCAGTACACTCTTCTGCCTATGGAGATGCATGCTTCCTAAGAATCAATTGTGTTTGTTCCCAAACCTCTTTATGTTGGTTGTAGTTATAATTACCTAATTTATTTAAATATTATGCAAAACCGTGAGATATGAATGCAAAGAGTTGTTGTTTTCATAAAAAACAAGTTGATTGCTTTAGAGAGAGTCAATAAATGAGGAGCTGATAAAAAAAAGGGGGGGGGGTTGATGTTGAATTGAGTGTGAGAAGACAACTCTAAGAGATTAGGCAGAAATCATAAGGATTTAGCAAATTCTGCATTCAGATTGCTCTAAAAATACATTTTAATTTTTGTTCCACTTTAAAGAAACCAAACCTAGATAATGTAAATGAAGTATTCTGAGAATGAGTTGGGCCAAAGATGATGCAGAACGTCAATTAGAAGACCCTTATTCAAAGAAAAATCCTTGGCCCAACATGAAAAGATTGGCAAATGAATATGCATTTATACATTTAAACTAAAATAAAATTTCACTATTTCTCTATATGTTTGAAATAATTTAACCACCATTTCCCATTGTCAACCATTATTTCAGATTGTGTTGGATTAAAGGAATTCTTCTCCACTGAGCATCACTCAACTTCAGCACAGGTAGAAATTTTCCCAGAGTTTTTGAGCAGAAATAAGACAGTCTTTCTTTTGAATACCAGAACCTCACACACCTACATGTGAGGCACAAAGATAAAGCAGTTCTGTTGTAGCTAACCTCCAAAATAGCTCCCAATAATCCTCACCTCCTTCAGTCCATACCCATATGTAGTCCCTTCACTAACCGAACTAGGGCTGGCCTGTGTGATCAATGGAATATACCAGACGTGATGGAAAGTGACTTTCAAGACGGCATCATAAAGGCTTCCAGCCTTGTGTCTTAATTACTCACTTGGGGGGAACCAGCCACCATGGTTGAGAGACCCAGGTGGTCTCAGTTCTTCACCTGAGGACTCTCACCAACAGCCACCACCACCAGCTAGCCAGCCATATGGGTGAGCCACCCTGGAAGTGCATCCTTTAGCCCCAGGCAAGCTTCAGATGACTGTAGCCCTAGCTGGCATCTGACTATAACCTCATGAGAGACCCCAAGCCAGAATTGTTTAGTTAAGCCATTCCTGAAATACTGGCCCACAGAAACTGTGAGCCATGACACATGATCATTGTTGCATTAACGCCATCATGTTTTGGAAGGATGAGCTCTGCAGCCTTAGGTAGCATATACAATTTCCCAAACAGAGATGCTGTTTCTAACCAGAGATTCCCCAAAAGAACTCATCCTGAGCAAGAATAGCAAGAAGAATGCCCACTGGACTGAGGGCAGAAAGAACATGTTGCCTTTTGTTCTCATGGATCTTCAGGAATAAAAAGAAGATAAAAGATTTTTTTAAAAAACACTTTGAACAGCTTCTGGGAAGAACCACAACACAAAACAAATTTGTTTAATAGTTTGATAGGCAGGAGTAAGGAAGAGTGAAGGGGCACCAGACAGAGAAATGTCTACCTTTCTATTCACACTTTAACCCTCACCTATGCACATGCTGCCCTCCGCCCCCTGGGAATCGAGGTCTTAGGAACCATGAAGAAACCTGGGGATCATTCAGGTCAGCATGTGCCTTTTCAACTCTGAGTTCCAGACACAATTCTGTGAAGACGTTCCACCACAGAATATGAACATATTGCTTTTGTTAAGTGTCTAATCATAGTGCTCTTTGGACTAAGAGCAGCAATGGTCATTGGCAAATCAGTCACAACTTACTGGGCATTGGTCAAAAATATTGGTCACTTCCCTCCTTTTTGAAAACTCATATTAAAATTTGAGAACTTTGGTAACCTATATTCTAGTTTCTGATTCTATGAATTTATAGAGTTTCTGTTTGGGGTGTTGGAAGAATGTTGGTAATGGATTGTGGTGATGGTAGCACAACATTGTGAATTTAATTAACAGAACTGAATTATATATTTGAAAGTGGTTAAAAGGGGAAAATTTTTGGTTGTATATATGTTACTAGAAATAACAATTTAAAACCAAAAATAGGACTGTCAAACATAAACAGTAAACCCTAATGTAAACCATGGACTATGGTTAATAGTACTAATATAATAATATTCTTTCATCAGTTGTAACAAATGTACCACACTAATGCAAAGTGTTCATAATAGGGGATATATGAGAATGCTGTATTTTCTGCATGATTTTTCTGTAAACCTACAGCCTTTCTAATAAAAAAAAAAACTAAAAAGAAAAACAATCAGGGGAAAAAAACAAACTAGCACATTTATTTTGGCCTTGACTTTGGTTCTTCAGCCTGATCATCTCGAATATGACCAATTACATATCCCCCGATCTAATCACTAAGCCATGGGTCAGATGCTAGCACCAGGAGATGTTCCTCTCCCCATCTCTGGCACAACACTCTACCTTAGGGAATATTTCAAAACTGCCACCAAAAAGGCATTGCCTCCTCTCTTTCCCCAGAAGTAAAAGAAGAAGGAAAGTCGAGTTAAACAAGGTTGTGGCAAATCTACCTCTTCAAATGATGAAACAACTTCTAAAATGTCTTCCTTCCTCTTCCTCACCCCAGTCTCATTTATATTTTCCTAAAACTTCGATCAGGTCAATATTCTCCTTAAGAACCTTAAATGATTCACTAATGATGCCCAAATAATGTTCAAGCATCTTAAGATGCCTCACAAAATCCTCTGTATTCAAGCTTCAAATCTAGCCTCAAGGACCCTTTCCAGTCTTATCTCTACCAACAACTCTTGGGTGTGAACCTGGAGTGCTAACAAGTGCTGGCCATTCTCAGAACACACCACATGCTTCTCTGTCTCCTGCTTTCACTCTTGCTATCCTATCTTCCTGGAATAGGTTCCTTAGCAGCTCCAATCAGTGGCATTCTACATATCCATAGACTCCAGCAGCTTCCAATGCCACAGGCTATAGGAGCCCTCCCAAGACAATGCCAGAGATTGTTGCTACTGCCAAGCTTCTGTGCCATTTACTTACAAGGTCTTTGTTTCTCATTCAATAGTGCACTAGTTCTGCAGGTCCCATACATGTTTTATCTCCCCTCCCAATGGGGTAAGTCCCTAGGGAATGAGAATAAGATTTCATTCATTGCTGTTTCCCTTATAGCACTTAGCAATGCCCCACCTTTACAGGGAATGTAATATATAATTGATGAATAAATGAATTAACTGCATTCCGACTACTGTTCTATAGTCTTACTTTGCCAAAATCTAGCTTACTTACTGCCTGTCATATTTCAAAGAACCAGAAAAGACAAGATCAGGAATGTGACATAGGATGGACAGTGCCATTTTTCTCAATAGCTTTATCCCAAATCGGCTCACTTAGTTATTCTTCATTTCCATATCCAATCATTTAGCTTCATTTCATTTGACTCGCTGCAGGTCTTTCTCATAAAAGAAAGTCTTAGTAGTCGGTGAAGTTGGTGACTACCTAGAAGGTATGATTCAATGAGAATTTAAAAATGCTCATTTCTCCCTCTATCTCTCCTTTAAAAATATTTTTTTTTACTGATTTCTGAAATTCTTCCATTCAAGGTTCAATGTTTAGGTTTTAATGTAACTATCTCTGAGAGCAGCCACACTTAAGGTGTGACAATTGTTATCGATAATAGTGACGATGGAGGTAATGTAAGAAATAAAACTAAGAAGCCAAGGAAGTGTGAGAAGAAGGGCAAAGGGAAAGGCTTAGCTAAAGGGAAGGTATAAAACTGCCCGAGCAAACTACAATTTGGTGAATTTGCTGAAGTTGGCTTTTATACTTTTGAGAATTTTGTGTGGTAACATGCCATGGACCAGAAAACCTCTCTGCTGATGAATAACCACAATCCTGACAATTTTTTTTTCAACCCACTGTCCCTCAGCTCTAACATAATTGCCTCCAATACAGAGCCAGCTGTAGGCCTGTGAGATAATTATTTTCTTTCTGGGGACCATCTTGTGAGTTCATGTACATGCACAGAAGCACGCACGTGTGCACACACTAGGCACTGGGACAGCTCACTGATCCTTTACACCCCCCTCATTTTCCCTTCTGAAATGATACATCAGAATCACTCTGGGATTTCTGGGTGTGTATTAAAATGGATGTATGGAAAATAAATTAACCTAGTGAAAATCCCTTCAAATGATCAAAAGTCCTGTAAAGATAATTCTAGAGGGGAAAAAAGGACCGATTTGGATGGTAAAATAGCCTTTACTTCTCATAGACAATTGGCTAGTTAAAAATACCCATTTTACCTACATCATGGTGATGAGCTCTACATGCCATTCCCACATCCTTCTCTCATTTTCTTCCCAATAATAATAAAGGCAATAATAAGAACAACAATGATCATACATAACAAAAGAGCAAAGATTATTGGAAAGTTTCCTTCCCCAAAGGAGGAATTTCTGAATGGCTGCTCTCTGCACCTTGAATGCATTATGGTTAATTTCAGATTCTGAGGACGATTAACTCTGATTGGTGGAATAAAAGGCCACGACCAATTATTATTCAGAAAAATCCTGCTGTTTAGCCAAAGAACGTACAGTGCAATCCAGTCCTTGATGTTCCTGTGATAAATGCTCACATGACAAGGTTATTTGGTGTAGAGCAGCCAGAGTGGTTGCTATGGTAACCTGTTCACAATGCTCATAAATCTGAGGTGTAGTTATCCTTGCTGTGTATGCAAAAAAAAAAAAAAAAAAAAAAAAAAAAAAGGAAGAAGAAGAAGAAAGAAAAAAGAAACCTACAAAGCCAACTCAAGCGGTTTAATTTACAGCACTGCCCAAAAAAAAATAAAATAAAAATGGGCGAAAGAATTCTAAGATAATAGACCTCTCCATATTATACTCTTTCACAATCCAGGCACTTAGGATTCAAATGCTCTCTTCAAAGCCAAAAAGACTTTTCAGATAATCATTATGGTAGAGAATATAGGTCATCATTAGCACCAGGAGTGACAAAAATAAAAGAGGTGGCTAGAAATTTGAGTTTGCCTGCATCAGTTGTTTTCCCTTGGCACAGTTAGCAATGCAAACAGCTGTTGACAATGCATCAGGACAGGTACATTCGATTGGGAACAAATCGCTTATTTAGTCGCGGCTTCCCTGAAATGATGGGCTCTAAGTCTAATGGGCCAAAGGTCAAGCAGACAATGATGAAATATCCCCTACAGATCCAATGTCAGGTGGTTCAATGTTAAGATCACTCTGATATGGTTTCTCTGCCTCGATTTCAGCTCCACTCAAGCCCCATTAGAAATAAGCACAGCCTATTAAACCAGCAGGTAGCAGGGCTTTTCTCATCTCCAGTATAAGCTCCCTGGCCACCTGGCTTTTTGACCCCCCATGGCTTATTTCAACCATTATCAGTTTTCTAAATAAAATTGGGGGAGAGTTGAACCCTTTGAAGTGGCAATTCTTTAACACTTGGAAATGTGAGCGTCATTGGCCCTGCAGTTATCTAGGATGACAGAGAAGTCTAATATGATAATGGTCTAGTTTAAAATTAAGACTAATGTTTGACTTATGACATCTAACAATAAAGACGGCTCAATACGAGTTTGACAGGCAAATTCAGGTATGTGGTCAAGTTCCACAGTATACATACACACATTGGGGCCTTCCAAAGGGTTGCCCATTTGTTTGGGAAACTCCGGAAGTGCTCAGTTGTCCTAAAGCAAATTGGAGAGAATGATAATAGAAACACATTCCCCTACCCCCAGGCACTAATTCTGATTCAAAGTGAAATATTGTCCCCTCTTCTGTGATAAAAGGATGACCACAAGATATAGAGCTCCATCCAAGCTACTCATTAGGGCAAAGAGGATCCCAACCAAGCCATATTTGGGAGCCATATAGCTGGCTTATTTCAAGGTAGGCAAGTTCAGACCTAATTTGTAAAAATTTGCTCCACCCACCTTTTTTACTGATATCATTTGAGATAACCTTGTTGGTTTAAGATATACCATCTCCTTTTAAAAAGAAGACACTGGGATTTTGAGAGGTTAGAGGTGGTATCAGCCATGTAGACTATAGTACAAAGGAGTTGAGCAGACCCTTTGCTGAGAGCAAGTTAACACTCTGGGAGGAAATCTGGAAGGAGAAAAAGATGGCTTTACAACAATAACCTTACCACCAAGACTATGAGCTCCTTGAGGGTACAGACTGTAAATTCCATTTTTTTGTACCCTTGATGCTTAGTGCCTGGCACATGGAAAGGCTCAATGTATACTTGATGAATTGATGCAATTATATAATTCTGCAGAGGACTAATGTTCCTCTGAAAAAGTGGACTGTGTGTGTGCCCAAATGTTCTGATACATATCCCACTGGATATATGAATGGATAGGTAGGAGGCGAGAGGGAGATGGAGGAAGAAAAGAAGAAAAGAAGGAGAAAAGGAGAAGGAGAAGTAGAAGAGGAGGACATTTCCTTCCTTTTAAGCTGTTTCACACTAGATAAAGAAGATAGAAATCTCCTCTTCTCCCTCCCCCGCCCCTGCAACTGCTCATTATTCCAGTATTCCAAAACACTTGGAAAATTCTCAGGGTGCCTTTGCTTATTTAACTTGGGCCCCTTCCTGCTGATAACTGCCACGGTCGGCGGTGGGGTGGGACTCCATGCACTATACCTCATAATGCTGCCTGGTGAGTGCTGGGCCTGCAACCCATAGTCAGGACTGACACACTCTCCCATAGCCCAGACAAAGCTCATCTCCAGCCACATTATGCTAAATTTGAGTTTGCCTAAACTAGCCTGCTCCATTTGCAGGAAATGAGAAGTTAGGCGGCTGTATCCTTATTTGCACAATACTCTAGGGCCTCACTTTGATAATAATGATATTGACTCTCTTGAATTGAGCACTTCTCAGTGGCAGGAACAGGTCATGCTTCACACACAGACCTACACATAATCTTCTTTCTTATACATTCTGTTAGAATACCTGTAAGGTTTTTCACTTATATAAAGTTTACAGGTATGATCACAGTGGATCCTTGAAAATACCCCAGAAATAGGAACTAGTGCCTTTTTATGGAGAAGAAATCTGTGATGTAGGGAGGTTCCATACCTTGCCCAAGGCCATGCAACTAAGAAGAGTGACCAGGATGCAGGGAGAGGATCCAGAATCCCACATGTAACTGCGGTGGTGAAGTGACGGCAAAACAGTGAAACTCTGATGAACAGATTGACTTGCTGAATGACAGTGTGGGAGCAATATTTGATAAAGCATTGGAACTTTAAATCTAAAATATTGCCACTACCTTATAATTCAAATTGCTCCTTCTTAAGAGGCAGTTATGTGGAGAAGAGAGAATGCTATACTGGAAGTCAGGGACTTGGAGTCCATGTGAGAGGAAAGGAAAAAGGATGGAGAGCTAACAGAATGACAGGCCAGTAGTGTTGCTTTAACATATTCATTTTAACTCAGCTGTGTATACAATGGGACCACCTTCATTTCCCTTCTTATCATACTGCAACTCAACTCCACAAGCTCTGGCTCAGCAAACAGAACCTATTTGCAGATAGTTTCCTTTTTGGGGGGCAGAAACAGTTGGGTTTCTTGATACAGAAGGGAAGGGAGTCTCCTCAACAAACCAGCCTAATGAAACTTCTTAGCACCAACTCTCTGTAGATGACATTAGATAACATAAGCTACTATGCATACTTATCCTTTTATGCATGTATTATTTTATCTCTCCCCCTAGACTGTATGTCCTTTAGGATGGCCACAAAGCTCTACTTATCTTCATTTTCTCCCTAATGGTTGAGAAACGGCAATTCAGAAATTAAAAAGCTGACAACCTGAGAATAGGAGAACAGATTTCTGCTTTCTCTTGAAAAATCAGAAGTTCTGGCAATACCGGTCCCAAATTCTTGTGTGAAGCTGCACAACTACTGTCCTCTTCACACAGGGCTTGCCATAGTCCCACCTGGCCAGCTCCATTTACTAACATTACATGCCTGCCACACGGGCATTTCAGTTTGAGAACCCTGCCACAAAGAGGTGAGGAGCAGGAAAAGGACAAGGCCTTCTGACTGAGAAGCCTTACAGCATTCAGCCGTCTTGGGGTTGGCCCTCCTGCCCCTCAGCATCACCTGTGATGCATGCTAGTGACTTCTGTCCCACTTGTGTGTGCTCTATCTTACTTCTTAGACCCAGAGACAAGAAGGCTTCCTGGCAAGGAAATTAAAGGGGGCTGAGAAGAAGCAGATTATCGCTCTGGGCTCGGGATTCTGGACAGACCCTCATGCTCTCATCTGGGAAGTAAGAGGTTACAAAAGCAGGCATGTGAGCCCTGCTCACGTGAGCAGCCCCTGCTCTGAGCTGGGAACACAGGCCAAACTGCAGGAACCAAAGGTCACATTTAGGAGTATAAGTTAGAAGAACCAAAACCTTTCTATTTTCTTCCTTTTAAGTTCCAATTACTGCAATTTTACATATTATTTGGTCAAAGAGTTAAGCAAGGAAAAGCATAGAGCACAATGAATAAAAATATTGTGTACATTGAGTGCACATTGATCCCTCAGGCTAAACATTGTCCTATATTGAAAAGAAACAACAACACAATTTTGTGAACCTTGCAAAATCGCCAGCAAATCTGTCATCCTAAGGCTAAGCCCTCCACCTAGGCTGAGGTCATCCAGCCATTCAGCACCTTCTGGTAGGTTGCCGCAAGGCAAGGCAGTGGGAGATGCAACAGGTTCCTGGCCTCTGATTTCAGGGTACATATACTATATTGGGGAGAAACACACTAATCAAATGAGCACCAGGATGGAAGAAAAAAGGACTCCCAGGGAAGGATCCAGGTCTAGTCTTGGCTGGGTAGTATATGGTGCTTAGGGGCCTGGGCATGGGGAGGAGGGTATACCAGGGAAACTTCCTTGGGAAAGTGGTCTTTCAGGTTAAAGATTCAGTCACCTTTGTATCATCCTTGATGCTTGTTCTGGCATCTTGCACAGAGTAGGTGCTATAGACACTTGCACCAGGGGATCCCACCCAGGCCACCATGCTAAATGGTTCCTCATCTCTTAGTTTACGCATTTCATCCTCTGGGCAACCTTTAGTGACATTCTTCTTCCACCCTGAGCTGAGTTCTCCTTTGCAGGCTTCCCACATTTCTCCATCAGCCCATCACATATTGTGGTAATTGTAAGACAAGAACTTGTTATCCCTACTATTCTTGAATCACAGTCTGAGACCTAATGCACCCCCGGTGAATGTTTGCTGTGGGATAAATAGGTGATCTCTGAAATAATAGTGATAGTGATGACAAAATTTGCATGGTGGGTGTGGGGAACTGAATCTGTATGCTATGGGGAAGATTCCAACTTGGTCTATGCTCACGAAAATGAACAATGAGCATCCCCTTCACACTTCTGTTGTACATTTCCCTTGATTAGAGCTTTTAACACAGTGAAGTTTGGTTTCTAAGACTGACTCCTTTGTTTCCTAAGACTGAGCTGACTGACTTTTATTTATCCTAATAAAAGCAGAAGCACTCATTTAAATTAACCACTTCTGGTGAGATTAGCAGGCTAAATAGAAGCACACTGGATAAATTTGCTAATTATGCTCCTCTATAGTCAGTATCTAATACTTAACTCAATTTCTCAATTTCTCTCTCTCTCTCTCTCTTTCTCACACATACACACACACACACCCCAAAGTGAATCAATTTATATATAGGTATATATATATATATAAGCACATATGTACAAATACAGAGAAATCTATTTATATACATAAGTATAATCTTCATTGTAGTAACTGGCATATAGTAAGTGCTCAGTAAATACTTACCCAATGAACAGGATTTTTTGTTATTTAATATAGCCAAGCCAATCTGATGTGTTAATATTTGAGGCTGTATGATACTAATCTGTATGGAAAAAGGATAGAAATATTCAGATTGAGTTTCACTAAGTGAACCAGAGGTTTTTCTGTTCAGGAAAAGTAGGCCAGGCAAATGGATTTCTGATACAGAATAAATTGCTTATTTGAAGACCTGTATTTCCTTTTGCCACTTTGCTTAAAAGTGAAGAATTCACAGTCTTCTGTGTGGACTGTGATGGCACAGTTCCCTCCTCTGGAGATGAGCTCATTTCCCTGTTAGTGTCCAAGAGTCCTGCTCTCTCAGACTGTGGCTGGGGGTGCCGGGGCCTCTTCTCAGAAGACAAAGGCAGAAAGGAGGAGTGGGAAAGGGTCAGGGATTAGCATGTAGGAGGACCTTCTATGCCAGGTCTGAAGCCCTCACTCAAGAAATCTCAAACATGAACAGGGCACTCCCATTGGCTTGGGTAGCAGACTATCATAATACAGTGATGTAAATTCAAATATTGAAAAGTGTACAGAGGTGCCATAGGGGTACATGGGAGAGGTACCCATCAGCTGTTGATTCTAGACTAGGTGTTTGTTTTCATTTATTCATTTATTTAGCCATTTATCCAACTAACATCTATCAAGTGCAGGGACTGTTCTAGGCCTGGGAGTAGAGCAAGAAAAAAACAGACAAGGTCCCTCCCCTCATGAAAAAATGAAATAGCCAAAAAAGAAAACATTTTTGTTAAGAGAGAACCCGTATATATATGATATGACCTTAAAGAAAGGTAATAATGTATTGATGCATATTTAGTAATATAAGGCTACTGATCATAATTTATTCTTTCAATTCTGTGCCTCACAGATTCATGTAAAGATTATTCCAAATGACCTATCTGTGAAAGTTTATGAAATTCATTTAAAGTTAAATAACATCTCTAGAATATACTGATTTGGAAAACAAGCACAAACATTTCTTTTCTTAATCCTTTTGCTTCTTCCTTTTTACCTAAGGAGAATACTGAAAGCCCTCCTCTGGAGAGGGGTGGGTGGAAGGTAAGAGCATGTTGAAGCTTGGTGGGTTGGGTTTGCCTTGGGAGAGGCAATGCCGCCATGTGGAACTTAAGACTTTTCTTTCTGTTTCATTCTCACCACTGTAGTCATCAAAGGGCTTCATAATAGTTTGGTGAGTGAAGAGTTATCCATGCCCAAAGGCTTGATATTTAATAGTTTGTATCTAGAAAAATAGAAACTCAAGAATGAACATTAAGTTAAGGGGCAAAGAAGGGAGGGAAAGTCGAGGCATGAGGGAGCAGCCATAGGCACTGCCAGGATGTCCAGAACGGACTGCTGTGGTCCTGGGTGACAAGAATACAAACAAGATCAGCAGATGACATGTACGTAGCCCTTTTTGGCTTTTGCATAAAGTCTCACATGCAGTCCTCAAAACGACTCTTTGAAGTAGATTATCATACCTGCCTTTTAAGGATGAGGAACTGGAGGTCTGGACGTGTTTTCTGACTTCCAGAATCTCACCTCTAACAACAGAGTAGGAAGTGGAACTTGCAAATCCAAACCCTTTCCCCCATCCCTTCCCATGGTGGCCTGTAATTGGAGGGCCTGGAGCTCTAAGCCAAATGTTGGGTGAGCAGAAGTTGACAGATAGGTGAATGGTCTGAGTAACTGGACCACACTCAGAATGTATTTGGTTAAATTCATAGACTCAGAAAATTGGTTATAAAAAAGAACTTTTAGAGACAATGTTGTAAAATTCCTCATTTTTCAATTAAGGAAACCAAAGCCCTTGTAGGTCAACTGACTTACACAAAGTTACACAGCTAATGAGTGGTAAAGCCTGGTCTTGAACCCATGTCTTCAAATTCTGGGTCTCCTTCCTGCCAGCCTTATGCTATTTCTTACTCTCATCACATGCTATTTATCCCACTCTCAACAGCTTCAGTTCTGAATTTTCATGCAGAGTTTCACATCATGGTATGGGGAAATCCTTTTTGTGGTCCAGAGATAAGAATTACAGACTTCCCTGCTGTATTAATTAATGGCCTCATTAATCCACATTTAACTGTTCAATTAAATGTTTAATGTAACGCTCAGAGGTGCCATCAATTACCATGTATGAAGCAACTCTTGGAGATTCCAGCCCGGAAGCTGCTGTGTACATGTGCAAAATTGCTGTCATTCGGACACACTATGTTATCTCATGGAACTCTATTCAAGGAAGGTGCATTATAGTTCTGACTTAATGCAGGGTGGATTAAATCAGCACATTGGAGAAGAATGGAATTAAATGCTTTGCTGTAATGATTCACATCCTCACAAGTACCACTCATTAAAATTGTAGGTGCTACATGACATGAATGTGCTAGAGGATGGAAAATATAATATTTTGAATGCTTTTCTTTCCCAGAATTACCCCAGAGAGAGAGAAAAATGATCTCAATGGTGGTTACTGAAAACATATGCCAACTTGATTTCCCCAATATTAACAGGGAAGAGTAAGGCATTTGCGTCTCAGCTCAAAGAAAGGCAGCTCAATTTCCACCAAATGTATTTCAACTTGACCTAGGTAATAATTAAGCAAGCAACATGGGGAGGTTCATAATTGCAATTGCTTATTATGTGAGCTCCAATGGTAAGATTTGCTTGTGGCTTTCCAAAGAGCTCTCATCTGTGCTCCTTGGAAAGCCACCAGATGCTTGTGATATGTTAGTTGAGAAATCACTGGAAGAGCGGTGCCATGCCTCAGGGCCAGGTCTATGTCCTGCACTGATTTGGGAGAACTCAAGATTCTAAAAGTTGAGATCAGGCAAATAACTATTGTGGTTGTACTAAGAGAGTTCAAATGTTTTGTTTTGTAACTAGTGGTTGAGGTATGGTGGAGAAGAGATGTCTTTAGGAGAAGAGTGGAGGTCTTTGGAGTGAAAAGTGAAGAATCACTAGCACCTGGCTCCTCCAGGTTGACCACCTTAAGCCTGATCTATCAGGAGCTTTCTTCCAAGGGCTTGGGTTGTACGACCTTGGAGATAAAGGTCTGCTCAGGGTCGGGACAGGAGAAGACAGGGTGGATGTGGGTGAGGGGAAGGGGCAGGGCAAATCAAGCAGAGTCCAACAGCAAAACTCAGTATGAAGAAAACAGTTTATGCTAAGGAGAGGATGTAAAGGCACTTCTTGTAAACGTGAAACTAGGTTAAAATTATGAGGTGGATTCAACTAAAAGAAGAGAAATTCAAATACGAGCCTCTGTTAGGCATGGCCATAGAGCCATGATATAGGAACACGTGCTTTGAGAGCTGGTCAGGATCCTTGTCAGACAAGGAGGTTTCAGCTAGGGTGCTATTTATCTGCATTTGCCCATGTGCAGCACATACCTGCCCAACCTTTTACATGGAAAATGTGTGTTATTTCTGCTGCAGCTCACTGCCTTTTCTCATTACTCCACATGAGGCATGGCTTTTACAAGACAAATTAATAAACCAATGAACCTTTTGAAATAAGGACAGTCTGTTAATAAGAGGGTGTTTAACTCATTCCCATGTTGACCATGGGACCCTTCAGTGACATTTTGAATTTATTTCTTCATTTTTTAAAAGAACTCTACCTTCATGATTGCCAGAATGATCTGGCAAATTTCCAAAGTAAGCTTGACTGGGGCACTATAACTTTACCATAGTTTAGGGGTCAGGGGGCTTGAAGGAACCACCCAGATCTTGGTACACAGCTTGAACGTTGCTAAAGTAGAGAACCATGTTACAATAAGAGAAATGCCTACACAATTTATCAACCCATCTACTAAAATAGCTAAGGCTGCCTACGTGATGGTGAGCATGCAAGGGGTAGGGTGTTTCCTTACCCTGGGTAGGGATTCCTCAGCAAACAGAGATGGGCTACTAAGCAGTTAGTAACACAGTCCATGGAACTGCACCCTGGTCTCATTTGGGGCAAAAGAAAGCTTGATGTCCAAGGTTTCGAGTAGAAAATGTACCTAGTTGTGAGGGAAGACTTGTGGCTGAGCTAGGTCTGGAGAACCGAGAGGAACGGCCGGCCTCTAAGGTGAGCCTCACTCCAGGCAATTAGGTACCAAACGCTGACATGAGTTGGTCTCTGCTTTAGTTCCTTAAAAACATGCCCCCAATTGTTTCCTTGAGCTTAGTGTCCAAAGGTTTTTGGTAATGGTGTAGGAGAAGAAAAAATCAATAATTTACAACAGGGGCAAAAATAATCAATGAATGAATTTTCATTGCTGCATTAGGTCCTGTGCTCTTCTGGGATGTGGAGAATCTGAGAATGGGCAAAGCCAAAATGAAACTGAAGCTGGCAGAAGTGTTAAATTACTTCACATCGTGAAGATTGGGAGAAGAAAGAGATGAAAGAGAGACAGTAAAGCTGCAGAGGCTTGGTGTTGGATGGAATCAGGAGAGTGCAGTGGAAAATGAGGAATTTCCAAAATGAAAAGCTCCTAAACAGTGGAGGTGGGAGAGAGTAGGCAAAGCGAGGAAAGGGGATTTTAGAGACATATGGCCATGTGTTATGATTTGGACCTCAAAGATACATGTGTAGATTTGAATTCTTTATTTACTTTTGGTCATCAAATTTTCTATCTTTGAATCTGAAGCTGTCCTAAGATAGATCATATGGGTTCTAAGGATTTTTTAGGGTTATATTTGCCTGCATTTAGAAGAATTAAATGGGACAAATCCTGACAATGGCCTGTTTCATTGATAAGCACAATTAAATTTCTGTCTGAGATATATGCACACCCAGCTTCTTCTCTGATCCAACTCTTCACTACTTTAACCTTCTTGCTGACTAATGCTGCTCACTCATGTCCTTCTCCCTGCAAGCCCTAGGAACCAGAAATGGTCTCATGCTTTTCCTGACTTTTTTTCTCAGAACTGTTTTCTACACACTCTCACTCTGTTCTCCTGCCTTGGGGATGTTCTGCAACTCCCCAGACTCTATCTAGAAGTGACCTGAGGGCTACCATTACTAAGGAAATAAGAGTGGCAAACATCAATCCTGTTGAACTCTCTCTATGCATAGAAGACAAAGTTAAAGCCTAAAGAGGGTAGTGACCATCCCAAAGCCACCCAGTTGGTCAGTCTCTCAAGGAGACTCAGACAAGGAGAAAATACAGGCCTAGTCCTCTTTCCATTATACCAGTAGTTAGCACCTGGCTGACTGCTGGAAGCACTGGGGAGCATCACAGAAACTCCTGGAGTCTCCCTGGAGACAGTGATTCATCAGAAATGGAGGATATAGCCTAAGAAGATGTAATTGTAAGTTTCCCCGGAGATTCTGATGGATTTGGAAATTTCTATATCATACCACACCATCCTTTAAGGTTCCCATTCCAGCAGATGTGAAGCAACATAAAGGAGACATTTCCTCACTGATGTGAGGAAGGAAGGAAGGGAGAAAAATCAGGAATCAGCCAAATTCCCTGAGCTCCCAAGAGCACAAACTTTCTGACATAAGTATGCACTGCCCTGGCTTTTGATTTATGGTTTAGAAATCTAGCCATATTATTACATAATGCAAAAATTCATATTGTAATACATTAGGTTCTTTTATTCCCTGGTGTACCCAGATTTGTGTTAGACAGTAAGACTATGTAGATAAAAGAGTTCTCGTACCTAAAGTGGGGAGACAGATAAGTTTATGGACACTTGTAACACTAGGGTAAGGGTTTAGATAGAAAGACAAGGAAGCCCCAAAAATGGGCAAAACTTCCAAACTGGTGGAAGTTGGGGAATCCTGATGCCTGAACTCAGCCAGATAAAGGAGGGGTCAGTATAAGCACAGACACAGAGATACAGAAGCGCTTCAGGTCTTCTGAAGGGTAGTGTATGGTCAGGTCATGGAAGTCCTCATTAAAGAGTTTGACCTTCACCTATGTGTGATGGGGAGCCACACAAGGATTTTAAGCAGGGGAGCTAGGTGGTCAAATCTGATTCATATAGATCATTCATTCATTCATTCATTCAGTAATCTCTGATTGAGTGGTTATTCTATGCGGTCCTTTTTCTGACCCCAGGGATACAAAGGAGAACAGATAAAAACATGTTTCCTACCCAGAGTGCAGGGTGAATGAGGTTAAGATCATGAGCCAGGTTGTGGAGTATCTGGTTAACTCCACCCTGCTCCCATGCTGTCTGCATCTACCCCACAAGCCTCCAGCTGGCTTAAACAAGGAGGGGTAAGCAGGATTTCAGAGAGCTCAGGGGCAACCCATATCAAGGGTTTGAGAAACACCTCTGGGTCCATGACCCACAGCTTTGAGTACCATTTTTAAATGTATTTTTATTAGAGAAGTTGTGAACTTACAAAACAATCATGCACATATGTGAAATTCCCATACAACACTACTCCACCAACACACTACATTGTTGTGAAACATTTGTTACAGATTATGAGATCATATCATCAACCTATTACCACTAACTATGGTCTGTAGCATACAGTTGGTATATTTTTTCCATACCCCTCTGATTTTAACACAGTAGACCTTTGGCATTGATGCAGGAATATTACAGCATTGCTGTTAACTATAATACACGTGTTATATTAATTGTATTTTCCTATGCTTTTCCACATTCTTACTACCTTATAATAGCAATGTACATTTCTTCTAGTTCATAGAAGGGCATGTTTGTATTTGCACTATTAACCACAATTCACATTCACCTGTGGATTTACTATGTGATTCAGTCCCTAGATTATTCTCTAGCTTTCTTTCAATTGACATTTATATCCCTAGACTACTCTGTTAAGCCACAATCCCATTTATAAACCAGCTGCATTAGTTCTACCCACTATATTGTGTTACCATCAACTCTCTCCATTTCCACGCTCTTTCAGTCAAGTTAATTAAAACTTCTACATACATTAAGCATCTCAGTCCTCCTCTTATCTCCTAATAACCTATACTCTAGATTTTAACTCCATGCATTTATTCTTTATATTCAGTTCATATTAGTGAGACCATGTAATATTTGTCCTTTTGTGTCTGGATTATTTCACTTAACATAATGTCTTCAAGGTTCATCCATGTTATCATATGTGTCCCATTTTCATTTTTTCTTACAGCAGCATAGTATTCCATTGTATGTGTATCTCACATTTTGTTCATTCATTCTTCAGTTGATGGACACTTGAATTGTTTCCATCTTTTTGGCAATTGTGCATAATGCCTCTATGAACATCGGTGTGCAAATGTCTGTTTGCGTCAGTATTCAGTTCTTCTGGGTATAATTCCAGAAGAGGAATTACTGGATGATATGGCAGTTCTATATTTAGCTTCCTGAGGAACCACCAGACTCTTTTCCACAGAGGCTGCACCATTTTACATTCGCACCAACAGTGTAGGAGTATTCCTATTTTCTGCACTTCCTATCCAGCACTTACTGTTTTCTGATTTTTTAGTAATGGCCATTCTAAGTGGTGTGAAAGGATATCTCATTGTTTTGATTTGCATTTCCTTAATAGCTAGTGATATTGAATATTTTTTTCATGTGATTTTTGACCATTTGTATTTTGTCTTTGTAAAAATGTCTATTTAAGCCTTTTGCCCATTTTTAAATTGGATTGCTTGCCCTTTTATTGTTGAATTGTATGATCTCTTTATATAGAATGGAAATCAAACTGTTATCAGACATGTGGTTTCCAAATATTTTCTCCTATTAAGTGGGCTGCATTTTTACCTTCTTGGCAAAGTCCTTTGAATCACAAAAATTTTAAGTTTGAGGAGATCCCATTTATCCATGTTTTCTTTCATTGCTTGTGCTTTCGGTGTAAGGTTTAAAAATCCACCACCTAAAAAAATTAAAAAAAAAAAAATCCACCACCTCCCACCAGGTCTTGAAGGTGTTTTCTTATATTTTCTTCTAGGAGCTTTATGGTTGTAGATTTTATGGTTAGGTCTTTGATCCATTTTGAGTTAATTTTTGTATAAGGTGTGAGATAGGGGTCTTCTTTCTTTCTTTTGGCTATGGATATCTAGTTCTCCCAGCACCATTTGTTGAAAAGACTGTTCTGCACCAGCTGGGTAGGTTTAATAGCTTTATCAAAAATCACTTGACCATAGATGTGAGGGTCTGTTTCTGAACCATCATTTCGGTTCCATTGGTCTATGTGTCTCTCTTTATGCAAGTACCATGCTGTTTTTACCACTGTAGCTAGGTAATATGATTTAAAATCCAGAAGTGAGAGTCCTCCAATTTCTCTTTTCCTTTTTAAGATGTTTCTGGCTATTCAGGACACCTTACTGTTCCAAATAAATTTGATAATCATGTTTTCCATTTATTTAAAAAATGCTGGTGGAATTTTTATTGGGATTGCATTGAGTCTGTATATTAATCTGGGTAAAATTGACATCTTAACAATATTTAGCTTCCAATCCATGAGCACGGAATGGTCTTCCATTTATTTAGGTCTTTTTAAAAAATTTCTTTTAGCAATGCATTGTAGTTTTTTGAATACAAGTGTATTATGTCATTGGTTAAGTTTATGCCTAAATATTTGATTATTTTAGTCATTATTGTAAATGGATTTTTTCCCTGACTTCCTCCTCAGATTATGCATTACTAGTGTATAGAAACACTACTGATTTTTGCATATTAATATCGTATCCTGTCACTGCTGAAATAGTTTATTAGCTCTAGCAACCTTGTTGCAGATTTTTTGGGATTTTCTAGGTATAAGATCATATCACTTCTGAATACCAAAACTTTTACTTCTTCCTTTCTGATTTGGATGACTTTTATTTCTTTTTCTTGTCATATTGCTCTAGCTAGAATCTCTAACACTAAATTGAACAACAGTGGTGACAGTGGGCATCTTTGTCTTCCTCCCAATCTAAATGGGAATGCTTTCAGTCTTTCACCATTGAGTACAATGTTAGCTGTGGGTTTTTTATATATGGCCTTTATCATGTTAAGAAAGTTTCTTTCAATTTGTATCTTTTGTAGTATTTTTATCAAGAAAGGATGCTGTATTTTGTCAAATGCCTTTCTTGCATCAATAGACAGGATCATGTGATTTTTCTTCTTTGATTTATTAATGTAGTGTATTATGCTGATTGATTTTCTTTTGTAGAACCACCCTTGCATGCCTGGTATAAAACCCACTGGCTCATGGTGAATAATTCTTTTAATGTGTTGTTGGATTCAATTATCAAGATTTATGTTGAGAAGTTTTCCATCCATAGTCATTCAGGAAATGGGTCTGTAATTTCTTTTTTGTAATATCTTTATCTGGCTTTGGTATTAGGGTGATATTGACTTCATAGGATGAGTTTGGTAGAGTTCTTGCTTGTTCAATCTTTTGGAAGAGCTTGATTAATATTGGTATTAAATCTTCTTTGAATGCTTGGTAGAACTAATCTGTGAAACCATCTGGTCCTGGACTTTTCATTTTAGGGAGGTGTTTGATGGCTGTTTCAATATCTTTACTTATGATTGGTTTGTTTAAGTCTTCTATTTCTTCTAGGGTCAGTGTATGTTGTTCATATATTCCTAGGAACTTTTTCATTTCATCTACATTGTCCAGTTTGTTGACATACAGTTGTTCATAGTATCCTCTTATGATCTCATTTATATTTCTGTGGGGTCAGTAGTAATATCCCCAATTTCACTTTTTATTTTATTCACTTACATCTTCTCTCTCTTTTTTTCTTTGTCAGCCTAGCTAAGCATGTCAATTTTGTTATTCTTCCTGAAGAGAGAACTTTTGGTTTTATTAATTCTTTCTATTGTTTGTGTACTCAATTTCATTTATTTCTGCTCTGATCTTTGTTATTTCATTCCTTCTACTTGCTTCAGGAATAGTTTGCTGTTTTTTGTTTTTGTTTTTGTTTTTGTTTTTTTTTCTAGTCCCTCTAGCTGTGTAATTAGGTCATTGATTTTAGCTCTTTTTTCTTTTTTAATGTAAGCATTGAGGGATATAAATTTCCCTCTCAGCACTGCCTTCACTGCATCCCATAGGTTCTGCTATATTGTGTTCTTGTTGTCATTCATCTTGAGTTATTTATTGATTTCTCTCACAATTTCTTCTTTGACCCACTGATTATTTAAGAGTGTGTTGTTTAATCTCCATAGATTTTTGAATTTTTCCTTTTTCTGTCTGTTGTTGGTTTCCAGATTTATTCCATTATGATCAGAGAAAGTGCTTTAATTTTGATCTTGTTGAATTTATTCAGATTTGCTTTGTGAGCCAACACATGATCTATCCTGGGGAAAGATCCTTGAGCACTTGAGAAGAATGTATATCTTGCTGTTTTGGGGTGCAATGTTCTGTATATGTCTATTAGGTTTAGTCCATTTATTATATTATTCAAGCTCTCTGTTTCTTTATTGACCCTCTGCCCAGATGTTGTATACAATGAGAGTGGTGTACTAAAGTCTCCAATTATTATTTTAGAGACATCTATTTCTACCTTCAATTTCACCAGTGTTTGTTTCATGTAATTTGGGACATCCTGGTTAGGTGCATATACATTTATGACTATCATTTCTTCCTGATTAATTGCCCCTTTTATTAATATATAATGTCCTTCCTTGTCTCTAATAACAGGTTTGCTTTTAAAGTCTATTTTATCTGATATAAGTATAGCTACTCCAGCTTTTTTTGGTTACTTCAGGCATTGTATTAGTTAGCCAAAGGGGTGCTGATGCAAAATACCAGAAATTGGTTGGTTTTTATAAAGGGTATTTATTTGGGGTAGAAGTCCACAGTTACCAGGCCATAAAGCATAAGTTTCTTCCCTCACCAAAGTCCATTGCCATGTGTTGGAACAAGACAGCTGCCAACATTTGCCAGGGTTCAGGCTTCTTGGGTTCCTCTCTTCCCAGGGCTTGCCTCTCTCTGGGCTCAGGCTTGCTTTGTGCCACAAGGCCAGCTGTAGACTATCAGGCAAATGACTTGCTTCTCTTCCCACGGCCTTCTCTCTTTCCTCATGGCCAAGCTACTTCCCGGGGCTCCAGCTCAAGACTCTGTATCACAACCGCAACTCAAAACTGCTCCAAACTGCTCTTTGCCATGCCTTTTATATTTGATTCCCACCCAACCAGTGGTGGGGGGAGGGAGGTTCAATGCCCTACTGACGTGGCCCACTTAACACCCTAATCATAACTTAGTCATACCCAGATTAGAAGACCAGTTTACAAGCATGATCCAATATCTATTTTTGGAATTCATAATTACATCAAACTGCCAAACTGCTACATGCATGGAAAACCTCTTTTCAGCCTTTCACTTTCAATCTATTAGCATCCTTGGGTCTAAGGTGAGTCTCTCGTAGACAGCACATAGATGGCTCATATTTTCTTTTCCATTCTGGCAGTCTGCATCTTTTAATTGAGTAGTTTAATTCATTAACATTCAATGCCACTACTGTAAAGGCAGTTCTTACTTCACCCATTTTGATCTTTGGGTTTTTCTGTCTATTTTATTTCAAAGTAACACTTTCGGTTACTTTGACTGATATAATCTTCTTTTCTAGACTCTCTTCCAAACCTCTCTCTCCTGTATTTTCTTTTCAGGTTGCAAAACTCCCTTTATTATTTCCTGCACAGCTTGTCTCTTGGTTACAAATTCTCTTAGTTTCTGCTTATCTGTGAATATTCTAAATTCACCCTCATTTTTGAAAGATAGTCTTGCTGGATATAAGATTCTTGGCTTGAAGATTTTTCCTTGCAGTTTCTTAAATATATCATACCATGGCCTTCTTGCCATCATGGTTTCTGATGAGAAATCGGCACAATCTTATTGGGTATCCCTTGTATGTTATGTATTGCTTTTATCTTGCTGCTCTCAGAATTCTCTCTTTGTCTTTGGCATTTGACATTCTGATTAGTAAGTGTCTTGGAGTAGGTCTATTTGGATTTATTTAGATGTTGTGCTTCTTGGACATGGATATTAGGTTCTTCAATAGGGTTGGGAAATTTTCTACCATTATTTCTTCAAATATAATTTCTTCCCCTTTTCCCTTCTCTTCTCCTTCTGGGACACCCATGACATGTATGTTTGTACATCTCTTGCCATCATTTAGTTCCCTGAGACCCTGTTCAATTTTTTCCATTCTTTACCTGTTCTTTTGTATGTTCACTTTCAGAGGCCATGTCTTCAAGCTCACTGATCCTTTCTTCTGCCTCCTCAAATCTGCTGTTATATGCCTCCAGTGTATTTTTAATTTCATGTATTGTGACATTCATTCCCATAAGATCTGCTATTTTTCTTTGTATGCTTTCAAATTCTTCTTTGTGCTCACCCAGTGTCTTCTTAATATCCGTAATCTCTTTAGCCATCTCATTGAATTTATTAAGGAGATTTGTTTGAACAACTATGATTAGTTGTCTCAATTCCTTTATGTCATCTGGAGACTTATCTTGTTCTTTTAAGTGGGCCATATCTTCCTGTTTATTAGTATGCATTGTAATTTTTTGTTGGTGTCTTGGCATCTGGCTTACTAGATGTATTTATCTGGGATGCAGTTTCTCTCTTTAGTCTAAGGCTTTCTTGCCCTTTCTCCCTTGCTTGTTGTGTAGTAGGAGCTGAGGATGTAGTTGGTACTGTAAGCTGTGGAGGCTGATGCTGCTCTCGTTGCCCTAGGAACTGATTAATTTTCTCCCATATTTCTCTTCTGCCAAGGGGTAGGGATAGAGCTGCAGCCACAGGCCAAGACAATCTGTAGCTGCCCAGAGAGACTGATGAAGCTTCACACACCCTCCTCCCCAGCCTGGGTGGGGATGGAGCTATAGGTGTGGGCAGCAAACTAAGCCGTGTAGGTTAAAACTGACCACAGTTGCCCAAGTAGACTGACATAGGACTGGCCCCCCTTCTCCCATGCCAGGGGTAGAGATGGAACCTCCAGAGTGCCCAACAATCTAATATGCGTGAGCCAAAAGCACCTGCAGTTGCCCTGAGAGGTTGAGGAAACATCCTCATCATTCTGCCCTTTAAGGGGTGGGAATGGAACCACAGAAGCCCAACAGACCGGTCTCTGTGGGCCAAAAGCATTGTATTTCCCCAGAAAGGCTGAGGAAACACATTTCCCCTCCTATCCTATTGGGGAGTGGATGTAGAGCCACAGGTGCCCAACAGTCCAGTCCGTGCACGCCAAAAGTGCCTGTTGTTGCCTTGAGAGGCTGAGGAAAATACTTCCCCTCCTATTCTATTTGGGAGTGGGGATTGTGCCATAGGTGTCTGACTATTCAGTCCATGTGGGCCAAAAGCACCTGCACTTGCCCAGAGAGGCTGGGGAGATATTGTCCCTCTCTTGTCCTATTGGGGGCGGGAGTGGAGTCACAGGCACCCAATAGTCCAGTTCATGCAGGCCAAAAGTGCCTGCTGTTGCCCAGAGGGGCTGAGGAAACATCAGCCCCCTCCTAACCTAGGAGGGTGGCAAGGGTGGAGTCCCAGGAACTCAACAATCCAGTCCTTGCAGGCTAAAAGCACCTGCACTTGTCCAGAGATGCTGCAGAAACACAGCTCCCTTCTTATCTTATTGGGGTGGGGATAGAGCCCCAGGTGTCCAACTATCCAGTCTGTGCCGGCAGAAAGCACTGCAGTTGCAGAGATGCTGGTGTAGATCCCCCCAGCTTCCTCCCTGACAGAGGTGGGGCTGGAGCCTAAGCTAGAGCTGTATTCTGATCTGGGTGCAAAGAAGCTGGTCCCTACTGTCTCTGTGATTTTTAGTCAGCCCCACTTCCCCTCATGCTGGGGGCGGATTTAAAATGGTGGCTACTGGCCTCTTTCTGACTTGGATAGTTTCAAACTTTAGCTTTTATTAGAATTATACTTTAGCCAGACTAACTTACTAATCAGTAGCTAAAGTCAGTGCCTGGCCAGCTCTTCCTCTCCTGTTTTTGGGAAAAGGAGCTTCCAACTCCAGCCATGGAGGTGGCTTGTGCTGTCAGTGGGGGATGGGCACTGGCTTCCATGGCTTGGAGCGCCTACTTAGGAATATTTTCTGCAGATGGGCAGTCTCCTTCCATTCTTTCAAGGATGTTGCAGGATGCTCTTCTGGTCTCCTGGGGCCCCTAAACAAGTACTTTAGATAGCTCTGGGTTATTACTAACTGCCCTGTAGGATGAGCTGACTCTTAGAGCTCCTTACTCTGCCACCATCTTGCCCCTCTCCCAGCAGATGTCTTTGAGCACCATTTTTGCCATTACTGGCAAAAATTTAAATTACCAGGTTAAAATTTAAAATGAGGTCTGTAATAGAATTAAATTTATGTTAGGTGATACTGAAGTGTCTAATTCATAATAAGATTTTTCAGTAACTAGAAGTTGAAGGTAGAAACCTTCTGAATAACATGCACATGGGTGGTGAAATCCCAGACACCATCCTCTAAAATGGTTCACACTTATGGTAGAATTCTACATTTCATTTGTAGAGCCTTAAATCCTGCCATGACTGCACCATTCTAGATTAGAATCTTAGAGACCTGGGTTCTAGTTTCAGCTCTGCCCCGACAAGCTGAGCAAATTCCTCTCAATGATTCAGATTTCTCACTTGTAAAATGAGGAGAATGGAGATGGGGTGGAAAGCGAGGTGGCTGCATTCATGCAAGGTCCTTTAGGATGCCAAGACACAATGGTATTTTGATTCTTTTCTTTCTAGCCTCCTAGATAGATATTTAACTGTTGACAAGATCTATTGGGACATTCACCAGAGAAACACTCCAATGGGATAACTATCTAGAAGTGGCACCCTTGCAATAAACCTGATTGGGAAAAGAAATGGGCAATTAATTTTAGGCAAACAATAAAAATATATGAAAATTAAAGATGTAGAGAAACTAATAATGACAGCAATGAGGGCTGGCTCTGCCTTTATTAGCGTGTTTTGTGTTCTTTTATGAAGCATCTATTATCGGCGAACTGGCTGATTATTCTCTCATAATTACTTCATACGGAATAATTAAATAAAATGCAGACAATACCCTTTTATAGACAATTACAAAGGGAAACATTTTTGTGAGAGGAAAGGAAGGGTGGGGTGTTGGGTAGGAAGTCTGGAGTGTTCTTCCTTGTTCCCGGGCTCTCATAGAGATTCCTCTGCCAGCTCCTAGGTGTCTGCTAAGAATTCCAAACAGACTGTGGGCACCCATCTTAGCTGCTGAGTGCCAAGATCATCACTTCTTTGGATGGAGGGGGATTTGGCTTCTTAGGTGGGGAAGTGTGGACTTATTTTACAAAGCAACTCTTGATGCAAATCTTTATCTCCAAAGCCTTATTCTCAATCTCTGGCCATCTGGAGATGACAAGGCAGAAAAATCAAAAGGCTATGAAGGGAAGCGGATGTGGCTCAACCCCTTGGGTGCCCACCTACCACATGGGAGTTCCCGGATTTGGGTCCCGGTGCCTCCTAAAAGAAGAAAAGCAGACACCACTTCCTGCCACAATGAGCTTTGACGCCACTTCTTGCTGCAATGAGCTTATAAGCTGCCGCCCATTGCAACAAGCAGATGCCACAAGCCAGCAGACACTGCATCCCGCAGGGAGTGGATGTAGCTCAGGCCGTTGGATACTCGCCTCTCGTGTGGGAGGTCCCACGTTTGGTTCTTGGTGCCTCCTGGAGAGGTCAAGCAAACAATGAGCAGACAGACAAGAGAACCATCTGGGGGAAGCAGGATAAATAAAGAAAAATAAAAAGTAAATAAAATAAATCTTTAAAAAAAAGGTATGAAGCCTTGGAATCATCACCAGTGGGTCTCAGAGAGTCTACTTCTAAAACATTCCCTAAACCATTTGCCACTGCCTCTACAGCCACCACCCTAGGCTCTCTTGGGCCTCTGCAACAACCTCCATATAAGCATTCCTGCTAAAAATTCTTGCCCCTGTATAATTCCTTCTCTACTCGGCAACCAGTGTGATCTTTCAAAAAATATGAAATAGATTAGGTCACTCCTTCATTTAAAACTCTGCAGGGACTTCTTATTGCACTTATAATGAAATGTGCCAAATCCTTTTGCTGCACTACAAAGTCCTAGTGATGTAGCCTCGGCCGGCTTCTCTGCCCTCATTTACAGCACACTTCCCTCCTCAGCCATCAGTCTCAGACTCCTGTCAGTTTCTGGAGAGCTGTGGCTGTCCTAAACCTTACAGCCATTACACATACTCTCCTTTTAACTTTTTTCTGGGCTAACTCCTACATATATTTTCACATTCATTCATGAGGACAGGAATTTTCATCTGTTTTGATCACCTAGAATAATGTCTACCTTCATGGAGCCTACATTCTATTTTGAAGGCGAGGGTATAATAAAAGAAGTGCATAAAAATATTTATAGTATTATATGAAGATAAGTGAGAGAGGAAAGTGAAAGCAGGGGATGGAATATGGCTGGGGTTGTTGTCAGGTGTTGCAATTTTAAACGGTAGGTGGGAAAGTTCCCATGAGGGTGATATTTGAGTAAAGACTTGAAGGAACAGAGAGGTGGCTCTGCCAACTAAGAGATCTAAGATCAGCAACAGCCCAGTAGGTCCGAGCACACCTACAACCCAGGTTTTTGCCTAGAACCATTCTCCACTTAAAGGAACTAGGGATCCTTTAAGAAATGGCTGTCTCCTAGGCTGGGGCAGGGAAAGTATAATTCAAAGGGATTGCTCAAAGAATAAGGTACCAGGTCAAAAGACACAGAAGCCAGGTTGAAGGAGCTCCTGCTTGCCAAATTGAATTATTAAAATAAATAATTATAGGAATGGATTATAACCCATTGGCTAAAATTCGAATCCATGAGTCAACACTGACATAAAAAATAAACAAAAATATGGGGAAGGGAAAAAAAGATCTTTGTTATGGTGGAGTGCCAACTAACAAAGGTAAAAGGAATGATGGAATTAGAAAGTCACCATTTGACAACCATGATAGTAATTATTAACTCAGGCAAAAAAAAAAAAAAATCAATGGATGCTAAAACTAATTGTTAAAAATGGGATGAGGAAAGGGATCTTTACATTGTGTAAAAGGGGCTCTAAACAAAATACTTATTAAATATAAAGGGAAAAATAACTTTATGGTGGCAAAACCTAGAAGACACCATCTTAATCAATTGATCAAATTTTTACCACCATTAATGGGACAAATTGATATTGTGTGCCACCTGAGAGAATATGAACCCAGCATTACTTCAGGGATATTTCTGCCAAAAATGCATAACCTGGGTCTAATTATGAGGAAGAATTGGATCAATGCAAGTAGAGTGACAGTCTATAAAATGACTGTCTTATAATCTTGGAAAAGGTCAAGGAAAGATTGAATAACTGTTCTAGACTGAGGGAAACTAGAAAGATGTGACAACCAGGGGAAAGGGGATAATCCAAGAGTTTTGGTTAGAATTGTGGCCCCCAAAAAGACATATTCAAGTCTTGTGGATGCATTATTAGCGAAAGGGTCTCTGAATATGTTATTAGCTAAAATAAGACCAATTTGGATTAGGGTGGACCCTAATCCAATATGACCAGTGTCCCTCTAAGAAGCAGAGAGGAGACACAGGCAGAGACAGGGAGGAGAACACCATGTGAAGATGGAGACAGGAAAGAAGGCCATGTGGAGACAGGGGCAGAGATGCATCCACAAGCCAAGGGTCACCAAGGATGGCTGTCCACTGAGAGAAGCCAGGAGAAGTGCAAGGAACAGGATCTTCCCTACAGACTTCAGTGGTACCATGGCCCTAAATATACCTTGATTTCAGATTTCTAGCCTCCAGAACTATGAGACAATACATTTCTGTAGTTTTAAGTCACAGGGCTTGTGATACCTTGTTATGGCAGCCTTGAAAAACTAAGATATGATTCTGGATTGATCCCTTTTGCTATAAAGCATGTTATTGGGGTGTTTGGGGTGACTTGAATGGGTTTTCTGAAAGAAGAGTTCCTTGTACTGTTCTTGCAATATTTTTGTAAGTTTGAACCTGTTCCAAATACAAGTATATTTTTAAAATTTACCCTAAACTTCCATACTCAAACTATCACTAGTGACAAGCTTGTTGCAACATAAATTGCAACTGACTGTAATACAACCTTGAATGATGACAAGATAGTCAATTGCTTTAGGTCTGCAGGACCTTTGGGACCCAAGCCAACTTAGACATGAGGATGAGGAGAAAGAAAAGAAGGAAGAAGGAAGTGATGATCTTGTCACTTGGCTCTCACCACCAACTCTCATTTGCAAAGTCCTCATCGGGAATAGTAGCATAAACAGAACCTTTTAACTCCAAACCTAATCTCACTAGTTGTCTTCCTGTGTGGTTGGGAGTGTGTGGGTAGCAGTGAATAGAAGAAATATCTGAAAAGGTAGAAAAAAATAGAAGGAAATGGTAAAAAATAGATCCCCACCAAAATATGTATTCTTCCTTCTCCCCACCTCCCACCATAACCCCACAGAATAGTGAGAAGAAAACAAAACAAAACAAAACAAAATTTAGCCACCGTCTGGAAACCCCCCAAGATTCTCCATGCCAAACAACAGCAGAAGCCAAGGAAGTGGCAATTCACCCACACGGCCTTCTTGTCGAAGGACCCCAGCTGGGTGTCCCACGTCAGGATATTTCTGAGGTTCCAGGAAGGTGTTCAGAGCTGGAGACAAAGCTGCTTCTCAGAAAGTGTGGTGCTGGCTTCAAGGGTGGTGGTTCAGCCAGCTCCCTGTTTGCCAGCTCGGGCACTCACAACCAGGGTGGCTGGACTAAGGACCATTCGCCTGCCTCCTGGGTATGGGGTAGGGGTGGGAGATTGCTCTGCCATGGCTCAGGGAATGTGCCCAGCTGCCTAAAGCCTGAGTTCTCTTCAGAATCTGGAGTAGTGCTTTGCTTTGCCAAGCAGGGCCTAGAGGTTAAGAGCATAAACTCAATATCAGTTTGCCTGGGTTCAAATCCTGATTCTGGCACTGTTTTAGTCTGCTAGGCTGCCCAAATGCAATATACCAGAAATGGGGTGGCTTTTACAATGGGGGTACTTTATTAGCTTACAAGCTCATAGTTCTGAGGTTGTGAAAACATCCAATTCAAGGCATCATCAGGCTATGCTTTCTCCCCAAAGACTGGCTGTTGGTCATCCTAGACTCCTCCGTCACATGGCAAGCACATGGTGGCATCTGCTGGTCTCTCTCTTCTCTTCCAGGTTTGGCTGCTTCTTGCTTCCATGGCTTTCTTTCTGTCTCTCTCTCCATATTCATCCATTTATAAAGGACTCCAATAAGAGAATTAAGACTCACTCTGGGCCTTAAATGAAATAATCTAACCAAAAGGTCCCACCTACAATAGGTCCATACCCACAGGAATGGTCTAACTCTAAAAACATACTTTTCTGGGGTCCAAAAAGCCTCAAATTATCATAGGCACCTACTGGCTGTGTGAACATGGGTCACTTTCTCATTTTTCTACCTCACTGTCCTCACCTCTAAATAAAGGTAATAATAGGACTTTCTTTCTGAATTGTTGTGAGGATTAACTAAGATGGTATTTACATCCAGTAAGTGTCATTACACTATTGCTTTATGCTGAAACTGCCCACCCAGTTTCTGCTGCTTCATAAGAGCCTAGTATGATATCTGAGTAGCTGGGAAATGACCCTCTTATTTTCCTCAGGAATCTCAGCTTTTATCATGTAATTTAGGTAGGTAATTAATATCCATCTTTGATCGCAGCCACACACTCAATGCAGAGAAACAAGAAGGAGAAAGGTTGATGGAGAGAGCAAAGGCTTTGGACTCAGAAAGAACTCCCTTAAGGTCCTTGTTCTGATACCTAAATGTTACATGGGCCTTGCCCTGTTCATTTAATCTCTATGAGCCTCATTTTCCCTATATACCTATATATAACATGAATTCTATACACAGAATATCTACTTTTTTGTGAAAATTAACTGCGATTATGTACATAAATGCCTAGTATATAGTATGGCCCACCAACTTCTAGTCCACCAACTTCTGCCTGAATGAAAAGAAAAGCTGCTCAGCATTGGCAAGAGACTCCATTTCATTGCTAAACGGTGATAATTTTTACAAAATTACTTATTCTATGAAATTACAATCTGACCCTTACATCTTCCATTCATTTATTCTGGTACTACTTTATGGATTAGCTAGAAAGAAATTATTCCTTTCTTTCCATATGCAAGCCTTTCAAATATCTGGAGACAATTACAGTATGTCCCTATAAGTCTTTCCTTCATTGAATCCTTCAACCAATAGGTCATGTGTGATGTGGTTTCCAGATCTCAAACCCTCATCATTCTGATTGCAGTCTTCACTGTAAAGGCTCGTTTTTCCAGGCCCTTTTTAGTTAGGACTACCAACATTGAACTCATTTTCAATGTGATCAAACCAAGACCTTCATCTTCATCTTCATCTGGATTCTTCACTACTAGGTGTTTGGCAAACATGTCACACAAATGGAACATGATGCATTTCTGGCCAAATAAATCATTCTTAATCTTTTTTTCATGTAACTTATGGTAAACCAGTTCATCCATATTCAGTTGTGCAGTTTCTTTTTGTTAATCTGAGTTCAGAGCTTTATATTTATTCCACTTAAAATTTGTTTCTTATTTCACATCTATCTCATTTATTGAGAACTTTTTGTCATCCACACCCAGATCCATGTGGTTTTATAACCTTTCTTTTGATGACTTCATACAATCCAGTGATAAAACTGCTATCACTGTATCAAGGGCAGAGTTCTATGGGAATTTACTAGAGTCCTTTCTTCATATTTTTACTAGTCCATTAACCTCTATCCATGAGGTCATTTTTCAGATACATGTTTACTCAAATATATTATCTTCCACAGTGTTCCTCCTGCTTGTCTACATGTACTCAAAAAATGTCAGAATTCCTTCTTTTTTTATTTTACCCTCTATTGTTTTTTATTTTCCTTCTTTCCTTTATTCTTCTTCTCTCCCTACTTTTCTTTCTTTCCTTCCTTCCTTCCTTGCTTCCTTCCTTCCTTCCTTCTTCCTTCCTTCCTTCCTTCCTTCCTTCCTTCCTTCCTTCCTTCCTTCCTCTCTCTCTCTATCCCCCTCCCCCTCTCTCTCTCCCCCTCTCTCTCCCTCCCCCCCTCTCTCTCTCTCTTTCTCTCTTTCTCTCTCTTTCTCTTCCTCCTCCCCCTCTCTCCTGCAGTAGAGTGTGAAGGTAAAGCATACAACTCTGGACTCAATTCTAATTTGAATCCTGGCCCCACTTACTAGCTGTGGACCTTGAGCAACTTAATGAATCTCTCTGAGCAGTTCCATACCAATAAAATAAAGATAGCTATGAGACCTACCTCTTCAAATGATGTTGGGAGAATTAAACAATGTAATCTATATAAAAACTTAGTCAATGCCTAAGCCATGGGAGGCTCTCAATAAGTATTAGATATTATTACTGCAAATATTATCATCATTACTATGCAAATAAATTACCTAATTGCCAGATTATATTACTTTTGACATTAATCCTAGGAGGTGGTTTAAGAAGCATCTTTCAACAGGCCCAGAAGGAAGAAGCATCTTTAGGACCTTGTGTTAAGCAACAGTTTCTTAAACTTTATACCAAAAATATAAGAAACAAATAAAAATAAAGATAAATGGGACTTCATCAAAATTAAAAATTTTTATGCCTCAGAGGACTTCATCATGAAAGTAAAATGACCTACAGAATGAGAGAAAATATTTGGAACCCACATATCCAATAAGCCTTATTGAGTCCTTATCCCTTTTTGTCCTACAAACCCCTTTGCCAGTCAGGTGAAAACTATGGACTCCTTCTCAGAATGTAGTGGCAGATAGTTTTATGACACTTAACCAGAATCAGGTCTAACAACTACCATAATTTTGAAGTATGGATGAGTGTAACCAATTTTTTGAGATATGCAACAACTGTAATGTGATATAAAATGAGTACTACTGTAATTTATTGCAAACAATAAATAATAAATAATAAGGAAATGCTAGATTTCTGGTAGAGGTCAGAGAAAATAAAGATAATAAGTTGATTTTTTTTCAGTTCAAGCTCACAGATGGCCTGAAACCGTTCCTTGGACCCTGTGGGGGTCCATAGACCCCTGGTTAAGAACCCCTAATAAGGGTTTAACATCCAGAATATATATAGAAATCCTACAACAACAACAAGAAAGCCAACAATCCAATTTTAAAATGGGCAAAAAAATTGAATAGACAATTCTCCAAGAAGATATGCAAATGGCCAATAAACATATGAAAAGATGCTCAACGTTATTAGCAATTAAGGAAATACAAATCAAAATTGGAATGAGAGAATTGTGGGAAGATGGCATCAGAGTAGGTAGGCAGGGCTCAACTCTTTCACAAAAATAATGGAGAAAGAGCCAAAAGCTGTCTGAGGGATCTGCTTGGGAGGTCAGCAGACCAGGACAGTGCTACACAACTCCGAGGAGGGTGAGGGACAGAGAGACAGTGAATCCAAATCAACACACATGAGTTATCAAACCTGATGGTGGTTAGGAAGGGCTCCTCTCCCCCAACCCCAAGATATTAAGCTGGGGTAAAACCCCTGGCTCACTGCAGTCAGCAGAGAGGGGAAAAGATGTCATACTCCCTGCCAGATGTTACAAGGGAAAAGGATGGGGAGTCAGGGGGCTTTTCTTCAGTGAATTCAGCCAGCAGAGCCCGCTTTGAATCTCAGCTTTTGCCAGACCAAAACACAGGAAAATGGAGAATGAAACAACTCTGCGGAAAGGTGTACCAAGCAGCACCATCTGGAAAGATATTCCATGCAAATAGTAACCATAAAAAAAAAGCTGAAGTAGTGATACTAATATCAGACAAAATAGACTTTAAGTACAAAACTGTTATAAGGGATGAAGAAGGTTATTATATATTAATATAAGGGGCAATTCACCAAGAAGAAATAACTATACCAAACATTTATGCACCTAACCTGAGTGCCCCAAGATACATGAAACACACATTGGCAAAACTGAAGGAAGAAATAGATGTCTTTACAATAATAGTTGGATACTTCAATAAACCACTCTCAGCATTGGATAGAACATCTGGGCAAAGGCTAAAAAAAGAAACAGAGAACTTGAATATTATTTTAAATGAACTAGACCTAACAGACATCTGTAGAGCATTGCATGCAAGAACAGCAGGATATACGTTCTTTTCGAGTGCTTATGGATCCTTCTCTAAGATAGGCCGTATGTTGAGACACAAGACAAATCTCAATAAATTTTAAAAAATTGAAATTCTACAAAACACTTTCTCTGACCATAAAAGAATGAAGCTGGAAATTCATAAAGGACAGAAAAAAAGAAAATGAAAAATATATGGAGATTAAACAACACACTCTTAAATAATCAGTGGGTCAAAGAAAAAAATTGCAAAAGAAATCAGCAAATATCTTCCAACAAATGGAAATGAGAGCACAACATATCAAAACCTCTGGGACACCATAAAGACAGTGCTGAGAGGGAAATTTATAGCCCTCACTGCTTACATTAAAAAAGAAGAAAGAGCTAAAATTGAAGATCTAACTGCACATCTGGAGGAACTAGAAAAAGGACAGTAAACTAATCCCAAACCAAGCTGAAGGAAAGAATTAGCAAAGATCAGAGCAGAAGTAAATGTAATTGAGAACAAAAAAACAATAGAGAGAATCAATAAAACAAAAAATTGGTTCTTTGAGAAGAACAACAAAATTGACAAACTCTTAGCTACACTGACAAAGAAAAAAAGAGGGAAGACACAAATAAATAAAATCAGAAATGAGAGGAAGTATATTACCACTGAACCTACAGAAATAAGAGAGATCATAAGAAGATAGTATGAACAATTGTATGCCAAAAAAAGATATTTTAGACGAGATGGACAAATTCCTAGAACCACACAAAACACTGACACTGACCCTAGAAGAAATAAAAGACCTTAACAAACCAATCACAAGTGAAGAGATTGAAACAGTCATCAAAAACCTCCAAAGATGAAAAGGCTGAGACCAGATGCTTCACAGGTAAATTCTACCAACCATTCAAAAATGATCTAATACCGATCTTGCTCAATCTCCTCCAAAAAAAATTGAACAGGAAAAAACATTACCAAACACATTCTATAAAGTCAACATCATCCTAATACCAAAACCAGATAAAGATACTACGAAAAAAGAAAATTACAGACCAATATATCTAATGAATATAGATGAAAAAATCCTCGACAAAATACTTGCAAACCAAATCCAAAAGCACATTAGAAGAATTATATACCACAATCAAGTTGTATATAATTTGCAAGGTGGTTCAACACAAGAAAATCAATTAGTTTAATCAACACATTGATAAATTGAAGAAGAAAAATCACATGATCTTCTTGACTGATGAAGAAAAGGCATTTGACAAAATACAGCACCCTTTCTTAATAAAAACACTCCAAAAGATAGGAATATAAGAAGCTTTCTCAAAATGGTAAAGTGCATATATGAAAAACCTAGAGCTAGCATTGTACTCGATGGTGAAAGACTGAAAGCTTTCTTGCTGAGATCAGTAACAAAGCAAGGATGCCCACTGTCACTACTGTTATTCAATATTGTCCTGGAAGTTCTAGCTAGAGCAATTAGGCTAGATAAAGAAATAAAAAGCACCCAAATTGGAAAGGAAGAAGTAAAACTTTCATTATTTGCTGATGATATGATGCTATATCTAGAAAATCCTGAAAAATCCACAACAAAGCTACTAGTTTTAATAGACAAGTTTAGCAAAGTAGCAGGATATAAGATAAATATGTAAAAATTAATAGCATTTCTCTGTACTGGTCATGTGCATTCTGAGAAGGAAATCAGAAAAATTCCATTTATAATAGTGACAAAAAAAAAACAAATATTTAGGAATAAACTTAACCAAGGACATAAGGAACCTGTATTCAGAAAACTATAAACATTGCTAAAAAAAAGAAGACTTAAATAAATGGAAGGACATTCCATGCTCATGGATTAGAAGACTAAATATTGTTAAGACAATGTCAATTTTACCCAAGCAGATTTACAGATTCAATGCAATCCCAATAACATTCCTTTTTTGCAGAAATGGAAAAGCCAATATTCAAATTTATTTGGAAGGGTAAGGGGCCACGAATAGCCAAAGATGTCTTAAAAAAGAAGAATGAAGTTGGAGGACTCTCACTTCTGGACTTTAAAGCATATTCCTTAGCTACAGTGGTAAAAACAGTATGGTACAGGCATAAAGACAGACAGATTGACCAATGGAACCAAATCGAGAACTCAGAAATAGACCCTCATATCTACAGTCAAGTGATTTTTAACAAGGCTATTAAGTCCCCATTTGGCCCAGAACAGTCTATTCAACAAATGGTGCTGGAAGAAATAAATAGCCATATCCCAAAGAAAGAAAGAGGACCTTTATCTCACACCTTACACAAAAATTAAGTCAAAATGGATCAAGGACCTAAAGATAAAAGTGAAAACCATAAAACTCCTAGAAGAAAATGTAGGAAAACATCTTCAAGATCTTGTGGTAGGCGGCAGTTTCTTAAACCTTACACACAAAGCACGAGCAACAACAACAATAACAAAAATTCGACTGTCTCAAAATTAAACACTTGTACCTCAAAGGCTTTTGTCAAAAGTGTGAAAAGGCAGCTGACTCAATGGGAGAAAATATTTGGCAATCATGTAACTGATAAGGGTTTAATATCCATAATATACAAAGAGATCATACAACTCAACAATAAAAAGACAAGCTACCTGATTTAAAAATGGCCAAAAGACAATTGTCCAAAAAAGAAATACAAATGGTGAAGAAACACATGAGAAAATGTTCAACATCACTGGTGATTAGGGAAATGCAAATCAAAACTACAATGAGATATCATTTCACACCTATTAGACTGTCCACTACTAAAAAGTCGGAAAACTGTAAATGTTGGAGAGGATGTGGCAAGATAGGAAACGTTATTCACTGTTGGTGGGAATGTAGAATGGTACAGCCACTGTGGAGGACTCTTTGGCATTTCCTAAGGAAGTTGAATATAGACTTGCCATGTGGCCTAGCAATATCATTACTGGCTATATACTCAGAAGAACTGAAAGCAGTAACACAAATAGACATCTGCACACCAATGTTCATAGTGGCATTATTCACAATTGCCAAAAGTTGGAATCAACCCAGGTGTCCATCAACTGATGAACAGATAAACAAATTGTGGTATATACACATGATAGAATATGATGCAGTGGCAAAGAAGAAATAAAGTCATGAAGCATATGGCAACTGGATGAACCTGAGGACATTATGTTGAGTGAAGCAAGCCAAACACAAAAGAACTACTGTATGATTGCACTATTATAAACTATATTATGTACACTCATGGAATTAATAATTAGAATATAAGTCAGCAGAAAATAGAATGAGGGTAGAGAATGGAAAGCTGAGCGTTAATCTGTGAAAAATTAGTAAAAAGGTTGTGTGTAAATCTTTGTAAATGAATGGAAATGGTGAGAGCACATCATAGTATTTGTGACTCACATAGCTTTTATAAGGTTATGATAGTGGTTGAAAGGGAAAGTCTAAGGACACGTATATTACTAGAAGGAAAGCTAAAAAATGTAACACAGGGCTATATAACATAGTGAATCCTCATGTACAATATGAATATGGATGATATTGCATATATAAGACAGTTTTTAAAAATTTAAATACAAATAAACTAGAGAGAAGGAAACAGAAGAGTAGCTTTGTACGGCAGGGGAAGCATAGAAAGATTGAGAGGTGATGAGTTTTGTTTGCTTGTTTGGTTGGTTGGGTTTTTTTTTTTTTTAATTATTATTACTGGAATAATGAAAATTCTCTGAAAGTGATTGAAGTGATGAATGCACAACTATATGATTATACCAAATACCATTGATTGTACACTTTGGATGGATTTATGCTTTATTAATATGTATCAATAAAAATGATTTGTTTTAAAAAACAGCAATGAGTTTACCATTTCACACCCACTATTATGGCTAATATTTAAAAAATGGAAAATAACAAGTGTTACAGAGGATGTGGAGAAATAGGAAAACTCCTCCATTGTTGGTGGGAATGTAAAACGGTGCAGCTGCTGTGGAAAACAGTTTGGTAGTTCATCAGAAAGTTAAATTTAGAACTACCATATGATCCAGCAATCCCACTTATAGATATATACCCCCAAACCTTGAAAGCAGGGACTGGAACAGATATTTGCACACAGATGTTCCTAGCAGCATTATTCACAATTGCTAAAAAATGGAATCCACCCAAGTGTCCATCAACTGATGAACAGATCAACAAAATTTGGTATATACATACAGTGGAATATTATTCAGCTGTAAAAAAGAATGATGTTTTGATACGTGTGACAACACAGATGACTCTTATAGACATCATGTTGAGTAAAATAAGCCAGACAAATACTGTATGATCTCACTGATATGAAATAATTAAAATAAGAAAATTCCTAGAGTCAGAAACTAGAATATTGGTTAGCAGGGGCCAGGGTGAGGTAGGGAATCAGGAGTTCATGTTTGATTGGTTCAGAGTTTGTTAGTGGTGATGGATTGTAGTAATGGTAGCATAACATTGTGAATGTAATTGACACCACTGAATTACATATTTGAATGTAGTTAAAGGGGAAATTTTAGTATGCATATAGGTTACTAGAATAACAAGCAACATAGGACTGTACAACACAATGAACCCTAATGTAAACCATGGACTATAGTTAACATTATAATTTTATTAATATTATTCCATTGATTGTAATAAAAGTACCACACTAATGCAAAGTGTTAATAATAGGGACAGCTGTGAGCAGGGGGAGGGTGTATATGGGAACCCTGTATTTTCTGCATGATTTTTCTGTAAACTTACAACTTTTCTAATAATTTTTTTTTTTTTTAATTAGAAAGGAATAGGGATTCTGGTAACAGTGCAAAGTGACTGCTGACAGCCTGGTATGCAATGGAACAATGAAAAAAGCAGGCACAAGAATTGAAAGAATGCAGTCACCTGACCCCATGTAATACTTGAGCCAATGAAAGCATCATTGCATATAGTATAACACAGTATCAATGTGCATAATATTTCTGGTTTCTTTAAGAAGTCAATGGTAAAATTCTGAGTTGCCCTAAGGGACCAAACTTGAATGAATGAAGACCAGTGAAGAGACAGGGTGAGGACTGGCTCAGGGCCAAGGGTCTAGAGCCATTTGGACCTGGGTGGAGATCCCACCTCTATCACTTATGAACAGTGAGAACTTGGGACTCTGCTTCCTGTTCTGTAAAACATGGTTGATAATACCACAGAAGTTCTGGGGAGGATTCAATAGGATCATAAAGCTCAGAAAGTGTGTGGCCTGTAGTGAGAACTCAGTGAGTGTTGGTTGCTGCTCTGATTAGGATTTACTGGGAAAGAAACAGTGAGTGTTGTGCATCTAGTGTGCAAAACCAGCCAGCACTATTCAAGAAGGGGTGGGGAAGGGAGTAAGTTGGGTGCTCCCCCAGGTGACATGGAGAATGTCAAGTGAGAGTAGATGAACAGGGTCCACTCCAAGTGCTTCTGTTACTCTCCAGAGCTTTGAGCTCTGCCCCACCCTCTCTGGCTAGTGATCCTTCACAAGTTATTGAGTATTGCCATGTGGCAGATCTTGGGTTTCCACAATGCACAGGGATGATCTATTGTCACAATACTTCCTCTGGAGAAAAATGAATGGGCACATGCTTTCCCACAAGGCAACTGAGGTGTGACCTCTCCAGGAGTACATATATTTTATGTTTGTGCTGGAGAGGATGAGGCTTCAATCCAGGGAATGAATCAAATACTGACAAATTTCAGGAATGAGTTGGCATAGTGGAGTGGGCATGTTTAGTTTGAGGTGCATTGTCCTTCTTGGATTTTGATATTTATGCCTTCCATAATGGTTAAGAAGTTTCCAGTCATTATTTCCTCAAATATTCTTTCTGCCCCTTTTCTGTTCTTGTGGGACACCAATAACACATATGTTTGTGCATTTCAGGTTTCCATTCAATTCTCTAAGACCGTGTTCTATATTTTTCCATTCTTTTTTTCTGTCTGTTCTCTTATCTTTTCAAGTTCAGGTGTTCTGTCCTCGATTTCACTTATTCATTCATCTTCCATTTCAAATCTGCTGTTATATAACTCTAATGTATTTTTAATATCATCCATGTGTCTTTCATTCCCATAAGCTCTGTTACTTTTCTTTGCAGACTTTCAAATTGTTTCTTATGCCTACCCAGAGCCTTCTTAATATCCTGTATCTCTTTAGTCATATTTTCCTTCAACTCTTTGAATTGATTTTAGGAGATTTGTGTTATTATTTTTGATTAGTTGTCTTAAATCCTGTGTCTCATCAGTATTTTTGTTTTTTTCCTTTGGCTGGGCCATCTCTTCCTGTTTTTCAGTATGGCTTGCAATTTTTTGCTGATGTCTAGGCATTTGAACATGTTGGAGAATTTACTCTGATGGTCAATTTCTCTCTCTTTCCTGGTGGTTTTGTTTCACAGCTCTTCCTTGATATTTGGTTTAACTTATTCTAAGTCTTTAAAATTTCCCAGCTTAAGTTATCAAAATAGGGCCAGGGACTCACAAATGGGGTGCAGATCTGAACCAAGGGGTCTGGGGTGAGAGAATCCAAAAATTGCTTTTAAAACCTTGCAGTTTCCTGGCCAGCCAGAAGATGACAATCATTGGTGAATCTTACCATGGAGGTGTCTTGTTCAACTTCCACTTGCCCATGATTCTGGTCTGGCCAGAGCCAGGATTCAAAGATGGTTCTGTTGGCCACACTCACTGAAGAGAAACCACTCTCTGCCCTCCACCATACCCTCCTTCTTCCCAGGGAGGAATATGTAGTTCTTCTCTCAGTTGGTTGCAGTGAGCCACAGGGTTTATCCAGGCTTTTTGCCTTGAGAGTGGGGGATGGGTGTCATTCCCAGCCACAGGGGCTAGTAACTCATGGTTTACGTTTCAGCTTCTTTGTCTCTCTGTCCCACACCCTCCTAGAGGATGTGCAGTCCTCCTCTGGTCTGCAGATCCCCAAAGCAGCTCCCTTGGACAGCCTTTTGCCCTTCCTCCATTGTTTTTGTGAGAGAGTTAAGCCCTGCCTACCTACTCCAATGCTGTCTGCCCAGAAATTTCCTTTTATTTATGCATTTTAAAAATAATCTGTCTCAAATAATAAAATGTAAACTCCATGAACTTAGGGAATTTCTCTCTCTCTTCATTGCTAGAGCACTGTCTGGCATTTGCTAGAGCTCAATGAACGTTTGTTTAAGGATGAATGAGTGAATTCAGTGACAATGGTCTGGGGTGGATGGTGCAAGACTATGAAGCTTAGCAATTGAAGATTACTTATTTCACTCTGATTGCCCCATTCTTGGGGCCCTACAAGCCCTCGAGGCAGTGATCAGAGACTGCCTTAGATTGTTCACTGGTTGCTCCCTGAAGCCCAGTGGGAGTGGAGGGCAGAATGAGAGGAAACAGGACAAACCGAGGTCTATTGGCACCCACTGCGCCTGTCAGTGCCTCCACCCTGGAATTCGGTCTTCTCCCTGCACTCATGCTAGATGCTCAACCTGTCTGCAGGCAGAATAAGGGGTTACCTATGTTCTAGGACCTACAGCAAGGCCTTTTTCTCCTCTCAAAAATCTCTCCCAAACACCTATTGGGCTTTAGCATGCTACAATCATCTTTTTTTAATCTTAAAGTTTGGATATCTGTCAAAATGCAAGGATATTTCACCAGGATCAATGTTTTCACTTCTTACAGTGAGTGTGGGATCTAGTTTATAGATATTTTGGAATGGGTTGAGTGTTGGGTACTAGGCTCAGGTAAAAGGAAGGGAAGAAAAAGAGGGAGAGTACCCTTAGCAGGGCATGCCAAACCTTGGCCAATTTTCTTATTTTGCCTAAGGTTTGTCTGTCCTGCTCTCTGGCACCTGTATGCAAATATCCTCAAATATAAACCTTTTAATTATGTAGTTGCACAGCTGTTTGAGACATCTTTTGTAGCAAAATCCTAAAAAGGCATAAGTTCACAATATTTACCCATTAACTTAATTCAAGGGAGTTAGGACAGGACACTGGCTGACATTGATTTGGGATTCTGAGAGTAACTGAAAGAACAATGGTTTTTATACTGTGAAGACTGTCTGGCCTTGACTATGAGAATAGGATGTTTTGATGACGCACGGGACAATCCTTTTGGAAAAGTCGTGTTTGGCCACTGGTTTGAGCATTATTTCTAGAGTAAGAAAGCTAAGTTACAGTTCCAGGAAATGATGTATACAGAATCTGTAGCCCCTATTCATGAGAATGAAAAACTTTAAGACATCAAACCACTACCGAAATTTAGTCAAGAAAGCCAGTTTCAGCCTGCCAGAGCCAGCACGCATTTGGGCCCTCTGCTCAAACCACATCCCTCTCAGCCAGCCCAGTAGCTGGACAGAAAGACCATCTCTATCGCCAGAAAATAGGTTCAGAATGATCAGTTTCCACTGCATACCATGGCTCACATGTATCATATGTGTTAGAAAGATTGCCATCAGAACGATTTGAAATCAAAAGGCTTTGCCCCTCGAAGTGCTCTTATTCTCACCCATGCCAGATTACCGTGTCTATTTAACTGCACATATTTATACATATGAATATTGTACTCCTGTTTTCCATAATTATTTATTCACTATTTTTTAATCTTCATTAGATGCTTCTTGTACATTGGAATACTTTCTCTGAAGGAGCCAACCCCCATTTGAATGTTTAAGAATCCTTTGCTTTACTGTCCCAAGGCAGAGAAATCATAAACGTCTGCACCTGTGGCCCTCTCGCCCTCCCTGTACTCACGGATCATAATGGAGGAGTTTGTGATTTGTACCTCTTCTCTACACAAGTGCCAAGATTCTTTTCTGACATCTGGTTTGAGAAACATGGGCTAGGATTCCTGTTCTTTGGTGTCCTCTGGGGAATTTGAGCGGGTGGGGGGTGGCGGAGAGGAAGGTTTAGGCATTCTGCATCTCCATATATAAAAATCTTCAATCACAAGTACTTGCAGCCTTGGGGATTAAAGGGAACTGGACCAGAGTGGCCCCAGCTGCCAGGAAGCAATGGCTGAAGCTCACACAAGGGCTATGCTCTGTCCTTTGTAATAATTGTAATAGCTCCTGCAGCTGAAGAGTGCAGGAGTGAAACTGTCCTCCAGCCAGGGGAGGTAAAGGTCTCACTTCGGGTCCATGATTTCTTTAAGATATAAGCAGGGTGGGCTTTAGAAAACCCAGGACTTCCCCCCCCCCCCGAGCCTTTCCAAATGTACACTGCCTTTAAAAAGCAGGTCAGGAGTGACCTCCTCCCCATATAACCTCACCTCTCAAGAGATTCTCCCTATTTTCCAACCCTTCTATGGACACAGCATGTACCAGCTTTGATTCCTTTTCTACATGGAGCCTTGGATTGTCCTCCCACTAATTCATGTATGAATCAGCTTTCTGGGGGCAAAGAATTCTCAGTTATGAGTTGCCATAATAATTCACACAGCATTATAGATTTTAAAACATATGGTGTGTATATGAAGCAAACAAAATCCTGCCCTGTGTCCAAGTACCATCCCTTCTGACTTGCCCAGAGCATACCTGAAATTTCTGCTAGCAATCATAAAGAGATTTTTAAAAAAATCTAAATGTATATTTAAGGCATAATATTTACTGGGAAAGAGAACAAAATTGTGAACTAGTATATTCATTCAGTTATTCACGCAATGATTTCTACTGTGACTTGTATATATTAAGGCACACTGTCTGTGGAGGTGCAAGGTAGAATTAGAGATTGCCCTTGCTTTGCAGGAGTGTGGCACTCATCAGTCATTCTCACCAATATCTGCTTCTCCCCTCCTTAGGTAGGTGAGGCAGGTCGTAGGGTTGCATTTGCTGCTTCCTTATATAGGGGCAGGGCACATGATTAGCTCTGGCCAATGAGTTGTGGCAAGAAGTGCCATGTATCACTTCCAGGCTGGAGTATTTAAGAGCTGTGAGACCTTCCAGAACTCTCTTCCCTTTTGCCTGGTTACCAGTGAAGTGTATGAAGGTGGCTTCTCCCTTAGCTTGGCCCCTGAGAGACCACCCTGAGCAAAGCTCTCAGCCAATGGACAAGGAGCATCAGCGAAACAAAAATCCTTTGAAGTTTGGGGGTCAGTACTGCAGCATAACCAGCCTATTTTGACTGATACAAGGAGGCAATGCTTTTAAGCCAGGAATAAAACATGACCGTAGATGACTGTAACCTAAGGAAGAAAGTTTCAAGAGCATTGCAAAATTCCTTTGGAGAGCGATTTTCTCAGTGTGTGGAATATCACGGAAGGCTGAATGGAAGACGCATCAACTGGATTAGGCCCAGTTTGGAGAAAAATAATAATTCAGAGAAAAGCTTTGCAAAAAAAGTCTGAGCCCAGGTATGCAGGGAGAGAGTTAACATAGAATGCTCGTAGAGTTTATTCAGATTGAATCAGAATCATACTCCTAATAACAAGCTGCTCTTTATTGTCTCTCACCATGTGCCTGGCTCTGTGCTAAGTGACCGGCAAACATTATCACCATTAACCTCACAGCGCCCCTGGGAGGTAGGTACGATCATTATCCTAACTTTACTATTGAGGAGTCTGAGGATTCAGGAGGTTAAGTGACATGCTCAAGACTCCAAAGCTAGTCAGTAGCACTTCAGAGACTCAAACCCCAGCCTGACCTCCAGAGCCTCTGCTCTCAACCATGATGTAGTTCTGCTTCCAAAAGTAGATATCCTAGCAGTTGTTGAATGGAGGGGGAATCTACAGCTATTTTAGCAGGACTCGGTTTATCCTATTAATGTCACTGTGTCCAGTGCCACGGAGCAGGCAGCAAGTATTTTTAGGAGGGGACTCTGGAGGGGGAGCTATGAATGAAGGAGAAGAACAGGGAGAAGGCAGGTGCAGAGGCAATGCCCGGGTCCAGTAGGAAGTGCCAGGTGCCCTTAGACTACTGGGTAGTAGTTGACCTTGGCTTACCCAGACCCTTCTGTGGTCTCTGAATTCTAGAGGACATTGTAGAGAGCAGAACCCCAGGAGTCACCTGGAGTGACTGGTTCCTTTTCACTAATCCTCACTCTGCCCTGGTCATTTCTTCATGTTTTAATGCTATCTCCCTTCCCATCTTTGGGTTTGGGATAAGAAATTTCCATAAGACCTTTGATCCTGCAGTTTGGGTTTTAAAAGCCAGCCAGAGTAGTTTCCAGCTGCAATTTTTGAATGGACTCCAGACAGACAGATGTAGCTCCTCATCTGGGCCTCCTTGTCTACCCCAGAATACCTCCCACATCCAGTTTGCTCCATAACTTGGCTTAGGCTCTTTTTCCTGCTGATTTAAGTCATGCTTATTCACCAATGCCCTTCCTCAATAAGGCACTCAGCTCTGAACCATACAGCACCTCTCATTTCTGGGCCAATCTCTACTTCTTCAAATAGATTTGAAGCTCCTGGGGGGCAGGCACTGTGCCTTCTGTTTCCTTTATTATTCACTTGTAGCACTTAATATAGTCCTGTGGACATGGCAGAGGTCACTGAAGGCTTTTGCTGCCTCCTGCCTTCTTTATTTCCATATGCTATTGATAGATTTACTTTTCCATGTGCTATTGATAGGCTCTTACTTTTCTGTGTAATCCCTGGAACCTCACATCTGCATTACCTCATTTGAATCCCTATCCCTTCAGAACCATTTACTTTCAAAACTTTTAAGTTAGTCCTGGTTTCAATCTTGGATCCATAACTTCCCAGCTAAAACATCTTTGGAAGTCACTTCAACTGTCTACACCTCAGTTCTCTCATCTGCAAAATGGGAAAATCATGGCAACCATGCTGTTATATAAGGGCTAATGATAAATAAAATATACAGCACGTGGCACATATCAGATACTGTCAGATTTTAATTCTCCACTCTCCCTTTGTTTTTAGAATAATTAATGCAAATTTTAATAAGAAGAACAAAGGTGAAGGACTTACTATTTGACTGCAAGACTTATGGGAATAAACCAATACCAACCAAATGAGGACTAGCAAAGGCTATTTATTCAGAGTTTGCTATAGCAAGGAAATCAACTACCATCATTTCCCTTTGGCAGAGACTCAAAGGTAGATATAGAAATAGGCAAGCTTTATAGTAGTAAAAAGGGAGGATGTCAGGTATGTCCTGACTGGAGATGGTTGGCATGGGAAAACTGGAAATGGGCTATCTAGAAGTAGAGCATCCTATGTGATTGGTTAGATGAGCATATTTGACTTTCTAAGTTGGTCCTAAGTTGGAAGCCAGGGCAAAATTTGGAAGCTGGCAGTTATTTACCAAGTCCTGAAGGTTTTAGGCCAATTATTATAGAGGTTGTGGTTTGGCTTCCTGAACTGGTTGCTGCAGAAATCATAGGTCAAAGTCCCATTTTTATATATAATCTGGCCATTGTCCATTTGTATATTCATTCTCTCACTTGTTAGAGGTTGACCAGTTTAGGGAAGGTTGGAGATCCAGAATTTTTCTACTTGGAGATTGTTACGTCATCTCCATAGTCAACTGAATTACAAGATCTTCTTGACGTTTTAGTTGGTATATCATCTTCTGATCATCTCATGAGAGGGAAGCATGTTATCCTGGACTCAACAAGCCATAAGCATCAAGGCACAAGAGGTTTCCATGGGTATCACACCTAATTGACAGTTAGGGTCTGTTGTGACAGGCAGTGCAGCCCATATCCCAGTGGGAACTCTAGGAAAACATTCTAGCGGCAGAAGCAGATCAGTGGTTGCCTAGTATTAAATGCCGCTCTTCCATGGAGCTCAGAGAATTCCATTTTCTTCTCTGGGCCTAAGTTTTCACATCATCTATAAATGACTTCTGAGGCCAGTAGATCTAGTTGCTTGGGTTCTCTATGGCATTAGCTCAGGCATCTGGGATCCCAAGGTTTTCTAAAGGAATTATTCACAGTGGTTCTCAAACTTGAGTTTCCCTCCACTCTCCTTTTATTCCATCTTCAAACCTCAATGAAAACAGCTTGTTCTTTCTCATCTACTAAATCCACCTCCTCTTTCCCCTTCCCCTGCCGAGTTCCTTTCTCTGCCTGTTTAAACCCAGCCTCTCAAGCTGCTCTTTATGGCCTCTCACCTGAGAAGAGGGTCTGGGGTGTGTTTCTTAGGAAGGTTGCTACCCAAAGGCACACACCTCACTGTGGAGCTAGCAGCAGCCCAGCCCTGAAGGTGTGCAGCCCCATGATTCCTGCACAGAGTTATTAAGTTGCGGTGAATTTGGTAGCGCTAATCAAACATTTGCTGTGCACCACCTGGAACTGGTGTGTACTTTAAGATAATGTCTGACTTCAGATTGGATGCTGCTGATTAGAGCAGCAAATTAGCCCCACTTCGTGGTTTGCAGGTTTTCTTGGCCCACTTAGTGCATCAGAGCAGATTTTAGCGTGCAGATGTTTTTCCGCTTGCCTTTTCATCTCTGAGGAGAACAATTACAATATCCTGATGTTTCCCTGCTATCCAATTATTCCCATTTTGCTTCAGTACTTTAGTTCATCGATAATAAAAGTCAGGAGAAACTTGAAAGCTTTTATTCATCTTTGCTTGAAGGCGTGAGTATGCTGGTAACCGGCATGAGGTTTGAGGCTGAGACCTCCGTTCAGCTCTCACTGAAGTTGCAGGGGAGCTTGCACCTAATCATGGGATAAGAGCCATCTGGGCTTACACTCACATGCTCATCTTCCCCCGACACTCACATGTGCGTACCTCCTCCTGGGTCCTCGGTTTCCTTGTGGTTTTCTACTTGCATCATGAGATACAAGACAGGTCACCATGGGGGCAACCCTGAGGCAGCTAGCTACTGGGTAGCTGGGGTTGGGGATGATGATGGGGCACTGGGTGGGGGCATTTGGCTATGTAGCATCCAGCAGAGGGCAGCAGTGCCTAACAGTCAATCCTAAATCCTTTCTCTTCTTCAGAGAAAGGCCTAGGCAAGTTGGGGGTGACTTTGCGGGGTCCCCTGCAGCCCCCAGAAAATGGAGGACATTTTCCTCGTGAGATCAGTGAACTGCTTCCAATGGAGAGATATAGAAATTCAAGAGCTAAGAAGCCCTTTAGGGGGCAAAGGTCTGGTGCATCATTCATTTTACAGCAGAAGGATGTGCTCCTTGATGCCCATGCTGGTCTGGGGAAGGCACTTTCCACGATGCCATGATATTCTTCACTTGGAAGATGAAATCAACTGCTGGAGATGGGACCAGCATGTAGCAGCCAGCAGAGCAAAGGTCTATGTGGCTCCTTCAAGTTCTTACTCCTCCTTCTAGTACAGTGGGTTAGGTGCCATTGGTTTAAGAGAAAGTACAAGGACTTTTAGTCTCAGCTCTCTCATTTTCAAACAAATGTTATTTATGTCCAATTTCTGTTTCCTTGTGTTGCACCTATGCTGGCAAGGCTTGCATCTAAAAGCAATTCTCTTCCTCCTTTATTTAACCTAGGGACTTTCCTTGCCTCTCTAAACTTGTTCATTTTCGGGGGTTTTACCGTTGATATTGGGTGTCCTCCTAAAATCCATCCCACAAATGAATCTCTGATTAACCTCACTCATCCTTCTCACCTCACTTTGCTATCAGAGGCCCCTTGAGGGCTGCTGTGAGGAAAGGGGAGGGAATCAAGGGGTTCAGAGTAAAGGAAGTAGAGAAGCTGGGGAAAGCAGAGCCCAGGGAAGACACTCAAAGGCATTTTTCAGATTGCTCTCCTATACCATCCATTTGGGAGGGGTGGTTTAGACATTTTGAAGCATGAAACAACTTGGGGCAAGATTAGACCTCAGTAGAAGGTCTAAACTAGATCCAGAGAATCATAAGGGTATGAATGCCTGGAAGCCTGTGAAAGGTACTCCAGAGATGGGGGGAGGTAGAGAAGGCAAGGGGATGTGGGAGTCTGAATATATACATCTTGCCTATATCAAAATTTTGTTTAGGGCCATCAGTGAAGCTGTAGAAAAGACTCCCGTACTGGATGAGTGGTTGTACTGGAATGACCTCTAAGCCCATTTCAATGCTCAGCCTCTGGGATTCAATGATTTGGATGGAAGTTTTGAATTGACTTTGGCTGAAGGAGCTTCCATCCTGAGGTCGTTAATATATTCTCCAGTGTTTTCATCTAAAAGTATTAAGGTTTAACTTTTATATTTTGAAAAAAAAAAGCAAAAAACAACAAAAAAAATGTGTTTCCTACCTGTAGCTAAGCTGTTTCCGTATACAATGGGCCAGTTTCCTCTAGTGTCTACAGAGAGGCTGCCTGGACCCTTCCAGATGCTTCTGGAAGTTGTATGGGATTGTGGGAAAAGCACTGTACTTGGAATCAGGAGACCTGGTTCTTGGTGCTATTTCTCTCATTAACCCATTGTGTGAGCTTGGGCAAGTCACATTCTTACCTCTTTTTTTTTTTTCTTCTCCAGTTTGTTTTTGTGTAAAATATAGAGGCTAGAATACATCAGGGAAGGCAAATATGTAGCACAAATGAAGCCAGGCCATCTGTGCCCATAGCACACATGGCTAATAGATCACAGTGTTCTTTCCTACTCAACTGGATTCAGAATCCTTCTTAACAATGTATTGGAAAGAGACATTATCAACTAATTAGAGCTTATTCTTAAAATTAAAACTATTTGCCATCACTAGTCTAGATAGGTTATTTGCAGTTCTAAAATACACCCTTACCTTATTAAATTGCCCACAGTTACCTTGGCACTAGCACAAATGGATATCTATAGCCCTTTTTCAAAGAGTTACATGAAGAATAAAAAGACATAGGAAAATATTGGTGTCAATTAAATAATTTGAAGTATTTAAGAAGTGCCTGCCAAATGCCTAGGACTTTTGTAAATTCCTTATAGAGAGATAAAGCTTAAAATATAAATATTTCAGAGACAAATAACACTTGACTTAGTCTTACTCTAATCCATAAGGGCATATGATTCTTTCTTAAAGTACGGGGTAGAAAATTATTTAGTCTCTAGGCAACAAAAGTAGGGTAGAGAGAGTTAGATACTATGGGGAATGGGTTCAGATGGGAGCATACATGGTTGCTGGGTGAATTCAGTCCAAGTTATGTAAAACAATATCAGTACAGATGCCTATTTTGTAGGAAGCCTTCCCCTACACATTCAGGTAGAATGAAATCCTGTTGTCCTTGACTCCCGCTATAGTACTCAATACATTCTGCCATATACAATCTTTCCTGTAAAAGTACAACCTCCCTGAAGGTATAGCTGTTGTTTAATTCTTCTCTATATCCCCAGGATCTGGCACAAATCTTATTTGAATTAAGCTGAACTCACAATTTCATCTCCAGCCATTATATCCCTTGAGGAGCTTATAGTCTATATTACTAGATCCCCAAGAGCTATGCCTGAGATACACTAGAGAAGAAAGAATTAATTCAAATGCTGGCGCCCTCTATTGGCTCAGGTCAGAGTCTAAAAGCAAAGGGACACTATCAGTCCCAGGCCTGTATCTTTGTGGTTCATGCAGTTTGGGGTGATTGTGGTCAAGAGATCATAGAAAACTGAGTTCAGAAGGTCTTCCGCTCTCTGAGCTTCAGTTTCCTCAACCATAAAATAAGAGTCCTGGGTAAGAATATGTATAGTAGCTTCCAAATCTAACATCCAATGATGTTGTAATTCAAACAGTCTGTAACTCTTTATTAATGAAATACATGCCCCACCCCACAAAGGCAAATGCCCTGGGTGGAAGATGGATTCAGGCCTGCCAGGTCCTAACACGGAGCTCGGCTCTAGCCGTGGAGGAGGGAATTCATTGTCCAACAAGTGCGGAGTATCGGTTGGCTTTATCTGTGAGAGAACTTTAGCAGGAAGGTTTGAGTCTTCTTATAGGACTCAAGCAACAGGACAGAGTTTTCTTCTGAGGGGTGACAGCCTAATAGACCCCAGGAAAACTCAAGAAAATCTACAGATCATAGATCCTGGAGACCCGAGACAGACAGGCATTTCCATGTTTATTAAACACTTTTGACTTGACAAAGCATTTTCATAAGTATTATCACTTCTGATTACCGATAACAATGCTAAGTGTTGTTATTTCTATTTCCTAGGTGAGGCAACTAAGGTTCACGGATGTTTACAAATGATTAAATTGATTTTGAGAAGAAGAGCAGTCCTTGACATACAGAAGCTGGCCTGGCACTCAGAGCCAGACCATATTATTCTCCTGTTGAATGTAAACGATATCAGAACATACCTCCCCACCCTAAGACAAGGTTACTCTGGGACTGTGATAAGATAAGACAAAGTAAGTCTACCTCATAACTTTGTCTAAACAGAGACCAAAAAAAAAAAAAAAAGGTCACTGTGCCACCACAAAATACCAAACATTCCCCTATCTTGACCAAAACGAGTGACTTTTACTTCTTTACCAGCTACGGATTTATCCTTGTTCTCATTATAGATAAGATTTATTGAGATGCCCAATCATAGAATTGCCTGTTTCTTGATAATATCCAATCTAGAGCAAACTCTTCCTTCCTTATACCCTTATATCCAACCAAACCTATAATAGGGTCTTTCTAACTCTTTTACTGAGATGCCCCATTATTTCCCATGGTGTGTTTTCTCCCTTGCTGCAAGATTAATAAGCCCAACTAGTTCAACTGTAGGTGTGTTCCTTTGTAGGTGTGTGGTCTTTGGCTGGAGGGAACTGAGAGGTTCCATAGGTTCCATAGATTGCTATGGTCAGGCAGTTAGTAAAGGTTTATTTTATGATATCCAACTCCTTGTTCTTTCCAAGGGACCACACTACTGTAGGAAACAAGGCTAACCTCCCACCTCCACTTCCACCACCACAGGGGAAAGGCCCAGAGATTATAGAGACAGCCACCAGATATTTTCAAGGCATTGGGGTTTAAGGAGAATGAATCATCTTAATTTCTATTCAAATCTCAATTTCAAGTTTCCAAATCCCTTCCCAATCTAATGATCTCATCTGAGCCTTACATTATTCCAGTGAGCAAGGTGAGGTAGGCATTCCTGTGCCATTTGGCAGGTGAGATGGAAAGTGATGCACGTATGGTCCCTTAGTTAGTTAGTAAAGAGCCCCTTTCCTCATCTTCAATACTTCTCACACAGATGCATGCATGAAATGGAATATATGCTGACATTCTTTTTGACTAGAGTCAAGTCCCATAATAACTTAAAAATTAGAAGATGATAGGTAGAATTTACCTAAAGTGGGCATGAGGCTTAAAATAATCACACACCTAGCATGAGCAAACAATAATAAAGCTATAAAATTTGATGTACTCTTAGGCCTTCAGAGGGGGATGGGGATCAGATTGTAGAAGCTGACTTCTGAAAAGAGAATATCTAAGGTATTTTCACCCAGGTCTAGAACCAGCATTTTAGAGGATCAGTGGGTACCTGGTGGGCACTGAAGTGAAGGTAAGGATTCCGAAGTAAGGTTTTTGAAAACAGGTCTTAGGAGGAAGAGTGGAGGGAGTGAGGGCAGAGGCAATTAAATTGGAGAATAGATCACATGGTGAAGAAATTATAGCTATCTTCAAACATGGGAAAGGCCATCACATAAAAGAGAAAATAGACTTTCACTATGTTACTTTGGAGGCAGATTTAGGACTAGTGGGTGGAATTTACAAGAAGCCAGATTTGGCTCAAAATAAGAATTGTCTTTTTAACATGGAGATCTGTCCAACAATGTACAGTGGCAATAAGCTTACTATTCCTGAATAGATTTTAGCAAAATCTGGACATCATTTTGTAGAAGACACTTGAGAGCAGATCCTCTGCATGATGGAAGTTTGTACTCTATGGTGCCTGTGGTTGTTCCATCTCTAATGTCCACCTAGGATATGCCAGGCACTGTGTTAGACTCTGGGTAGGACTGTGGAGGCAGGATGGAGGAATTAATAGATAAATGAGACAGTCACTTTTCTACCTTATATGTTTTGTTTACTTTTAAATTATGAAATACTTTCAAACTTACCAGATAGTTACAAACTCTAAAAGAGAAATCTGACATACCCCCACCCCCTCCCAGATACCTAGATCCACCAGTTTTAACATTTGGTCACATTTGCCTCTTTTTCTCTCTTCCTCCCTCCCTCCCTCCCTCCCCCCCCCTTCATTCCTTCTTTCCTACCTTCCTTCTTCCCTTCCTTCCTGCCTTCCTTTTCCCTCCCTCCCTCCCTTCCTTCCTTATTCTTTCTTTCTTCCTTTTTTCCTCTCTCTCTCCCTCCTTCCTTCCCCCCTTATCAATTTATCTATCTTATCTATTTATTAATCCATTTTCTGAACTCTTGCGTATAGATTGTACACATGATTTTGCTTGAACACTTAATACTGCCATGTACATTTTCTAAGAACAAGGATATTCATTTATGTAACCACCCTAAGAGCAGTTATCAAGTGCAAGAGATTTAATACTGATATAAAGTTTACATTCTATATTCTAATTTTTTCATTTGTCCTAATAATGTTCCTTTGAACCTTCTCTCCTCCCTTGCTAGATCCCATCCAAGATTGTGTATTGCATTTAATTGTCCTTGTCTCTTTAGTTTCCTTTTTTTTTTTTTTTTTTTTTATCATGGGAACATATATACAACATAAACTTTCCCACCACAACCACTCCTGAACATACTATTCAATGAAAGCACACTCACAATATTCTGGCACGCTCACCACCTTCCACTACCCCAAACAGAAAACTACACCCATTGTGCATTAACTCTTCATTGCCCTTGCTGGCCACCCTGGCAACCTGTACTTGCTCTAATTTCTATCTCTATGAGCTTGCATATTCTTCAATATTTTCTTTATAATTGCCATGGGACTTACATTTAGTATCCTAAATCTATAAAAATATTGGTTGCTTTGATACTCACTTAACTTCAATCATATTTTACTTCATACATCTTTTTTCATTCACTAACCTGGATTTTAATTTAATTACTTATTTGGTCAAATATCATCTCCCCTATCAGATTTAGTCAAGGAAAATGTTCCAGGTTCGGTGGGTACAGTGAAGAATAAAACTGATATGGTCCCTGTTGGACTGCCGTCAAGACCTTAAATGTGAGAGCAGAAACTGTGTCATAAACTAATTTTTTACCTCCCACAGAGCATTAGTAAAATGTCAGCCCCATAAATGGATACATATGAAAGGCCAGATTAGAATTGAGGACAATTTATTTCTAATGCCAGGCATCTTCTGCCCAGTCATTCTACCTCTATCATGTTATCTCAGAGTTTTAAAGAAAAAACTACTTCCAAAAGTCTTTGAAGTCAGTTTTCACTAGAAGGTAGGGTGTGACCATCCAAGGTCAATTCTAAATGTTAACTGAGCTATATAACTCATAGTTCTTCTCAAGAAGTAGTTCTCCAAAGACTTTACTCTGCAGACCAGGAATAAAGTGATCTGACTTCAGACCTTTCTGTCAGTAATTCAATTCAGTTTTGTTCAGTTCCATTCCATTCCATTCCATTCCATTCCATTCCATTCCATTCCATTCCATTCCA